>FR989933.1:15200244-15723544 GCA_905404155.3 Plebejus argus | reverse complement strand
AATGGAATGCTGATTAAATATTCGACTTGAAAAAATATTTTATGTTTGAAGCAGAAATAGAATGCTACGATAAAGTTGGGCTACAATAGACCTTTAAAATCAGGGCTAGATTTTAATCAGGGTCTATATTAAATGCGATTTGTGAGGGTCTAGAGCGCGGTAGATCTGAAGCAAGGACATAATAGCTAAAGTTGTAAACCCTAACAATAGTTGGGTCTCTATTTGAGACCTAGTGCTAACGTAAAAATGAATTTTCCTGTTATAGACATACAACAGGAAATGATAACATTTTGGAGGGTGGAAATTTTATTATGTGAATAAAAGGCAAAGTTGACTGACAAGACACATGCAACATCCTAAATTGTAACTTAAAATTTCACACACAACTTAATAGAATTTCTTTCCAAAGAAGGCTCCTATTTTCGTACAAAAAAACAAGCTAGTCAATCAATAATATACTTCTCAGAGTAAGTTCGGATACAGGATAAGTCCCGATAAATATATAATAATAATTCAACTTACTTATCACTAAATTAGTTAGTGTTTTTTTTTCCTGGTGCTACGGGCTTATACGGCATTCGGCACTGCAACCGTAAATTGTAGTAAGTACTGTACCGTAACTGTAGTTTAATTTAGCGTTAACTTGAACTATCTAGACTTACCCTGTATCTGAACTTACCCTTTTTTTTTTTTTTTTTTTTTTTTAAGGAGGGGAAATGCATTACGCATCCCCCGCCCCCTCGGGGGAAAGGGCAGGGGCATGTCGGACTCCCTCCGCAGAGGTGTACCGACTAAAACCCCCCCATGCCCTCGTCAACGCTACACGCGGAGGAGCGGGATCGAAGTCGCACCGCGTCCTCCGCAGCGCTTGCCGCTTCCGGCCCTACACAAATGCAGCGGCTATGCCGCCGCCTGCCTTCACCGAGAGGCTCCCCGGGCATCAGGGGAGCCTTTCTCTTCGGGGCCTATCTTGTGGGCGGTGATCCCCCGATCAACCGCCCACAGGCCTAGGCTTCCACCTCCATGGCAGGGGCGTTTCTCGCTCCAGCCTCGTCAGCTCCAGGCCGCTTACGCGGCCGAGCCTTGGAGGGAGCCTTGCGCTTCTTCCTCGTGCTGAGCGGCTTGCTGGCTGCTGCAAGGCAGCCGTTAGTCCCCAGCACGTGGTCGCTCTCTTTGCCGAGCTCGGCGCAGAAGAAGCAGCTAGGCTCCCCCGCGCAGTCGGCGGCCTTGTGCCCCGGCTTACCGCAGCGGAAACAATTCCCGCTACGGTCCACCGGGGACTGGCAATTCGGCGCCAGGTGGCCGGTGTCTAGACAACGGTAGCACCGCATTGGCCTCGCGGCCAGCAGCACTACCTTCGCCGTGACCCAGCCTACCTGCAGCCGCCCAGAAGCTACTAGCTTCTTCGCGGCAGCCATGGGGACGTGGAGCCACACGCTCCGCGCGCCCCTAGGGCCCACCTTTATTCTGCCCGACCGGATGTCGGTGGCCGGGCAGCCGCCTTCTTTTGCCGCCGCCTTGACGACATCGGCGGCGGTCGCTCCATCGTCAAAGCCTGAGACGAGCATGTCCACCCTTTGGACAGGGCGAGTGACTCTCACTACGTCTCTGTCGAGGACCTCCCTCAGCCTATTCGCGAGGGCGTCCGCCCTTTGCTGGGCGTTCTCCCCGGACACTTCAAGTATCCGGGCACCCGTCCTCGCTCGCCGGAATCGAACCTGATGGTCCCTCCTTAGGTAGATCCCTACCTCCACCAGGTCGATCCGGCTCGTCGCCTTCTCGAGAACGGAAGCGTACGTCACGCTCTGGTCCACCCCCCTCTCCAACGTGAGAGTGATGGCGGCGGACTTGCGCGGACGCAGCTTCCTATTCTTCTTTTTCCTTTTCTTGGGGACTGCCTTTTTGGCAGCCCCCTTCTTCTTCTTCTTTTTACTCCCCCGCGATTCCACTCTGGACCACGGGGGGTCAGTCGCAGGCGGGGTGGGTGTTTGAACCCTCGCCTGTTCGGCCTCTCGTGCGGCCAGCGACTTTTTCCCCCTCTTTTTCTTTTTCTTCTCTTCTTCTTTGGGCGGCACATTGGGGGCGGGAGCCTGTGATGGCCCCGCCTCTTCCACAGCCACCTTCTTCTTCTTAGCCGGTGGTTTACTTACAACCATCGGCGGTCCTCCTTCAGCCGGCGATTTCGCCGCTGCATCAGAAGCAAGCGGCGGCCTCCGTCTCGGTTCTGGAAGGAGACGATCCTCCAGGCCGGCGAGTCGCGCATTCAGCATGTTGCCGAAGGTCTCAATATTGGAGCGTGAGACCTCCGACAACAGCTTCTGAATATCATCAGTGGCGGGCTTGGAGACTTGTCGCCGCAGCTCCTCCAGCTCCCGGCGCATCGCGCCGATTTGCTGTTGGAGCTGCTGGTTCTGGGTTTCCAAAGCCCGTATCTCCTCATTTTGACAGCGGTCCCTCATGGCGTCGACGGCCTCCTTTATATTGGCGACCGCGTCCCTGAGGTACCGCACAAAGGTCCCCTTTAAATTGGAGGACTTGCTGGCGACCATGGAAATGGTCTCCAGCGACCTCTCCACGCTAGCGCTCAGCGCCGCGCTCGTACTTGCTGCATCCTCTGCAGCCGGTGTGGGGCTTTTGCGTAGAGAGGCTCGCGCCTCTCTCGCCGCCCGAGCCGTCACGGCCACTTGCTCCTCAGCAAGCAGCCGGAGGCTCTCCGCCTTTTCCTTGTTGTAGTCGGCCTTGGCTTTCGCCGTGCCGACGTACCGACGGGTCGTAGGAGGCCGGCCTCGTCCTCGTTTTGGTGCCGGTGCCGTCGCCTTACTGGTAGACGGCACCACCTCGTCTTCGTCCGGGATTCTCCTCTTGAGAGGAGTCGTACGTCCGGAAGGTGCGGGCAGTTCCTCGGAGTCCAGCGACATATTGCTGCCAGACGCCGAGTAACAGTCCTCGCTGTCACGATCAGTGGAGTGGTCGCGAACCGAACGGCCAAAGACGCACTCTAAGTAGTCACGCCTTATGCCGTCCGTATCGCCCCTCGCTAACTTCTTGTCAATTAAGACTCCAAGCCGATTTAGCGCATTAGGCTGCGGCACGGAGAAATCTGTATCCTCGTCCGTGATTGGTTCCTTAGCCGGTGCGGTTAGGGGCACCAGCTTAGAACTTTCGCGCGTCTTCGCGCCTCCCTTTCTCCCTTCCCTCCTCGCAGAAAGTGGCCCCTCCGTATACACGGACCGCCCGTCACCCGAAGGCGACGTATGGGATTCCCCGGCCCCATCGGGACCGAGACCCACCCGGAGATTATTTTCTTTGCTGCGACCTTCCATCATACAAAAACACCGACACCCCGGGTCGCGGGCCCGTTCGTCACACTGCGGGCGCAGCCAAACACACACACAAACACTCGCCCATACCGGCGTTCAGCCACCCCTCCCGTGTCACCGTGAAAAGGCTCACGATGGCACGGGGGAGGTGCCCAGGGACACGACGTGGACGGACCGGTATCGCCCCCATCTGAACTTACCCTGATTAACTATATTGTTGATAATCGCAAAATACGAAATGATTGATATTTACTATAAAATAATAAATTGAATTCATAATAACTATCTAGGTACTACAGCAAATCACTTATACATACAGACATATTATATCCTTCAAATTATTATTCTATTATGCTCAATACCTCCTTCACGAGTATCCTGGTATAGCGGGATGGAGAAGGGCCCACTCCCGGCGTTGTTGAACGCCGCTATTGATATCGAGTACCTGATCAAAAAGGTATTGTTATCAATTTTCTTATCAAAGTATAATGCATAAAGGATGGGACATGGTAGCGAAGCTGTGTATAGCGTGTATAGACCGACGAGGCTTTAAAGTTTAAATGTCGGCAGAGGCCGCTGCCGGTAAAGGAGAACTGTCAAAAATATGTCAAAAGTTGGGTTTTTGTATGATGGCTGCGTTAATTCCTTTTTTCGCAGACGGCGTGTGCTTCGTGTACGCGGCGCGGGCAGCCGCAGACAGCGACGGGCGTACGCGGTGAATTTGACCGGCCCGCCCCGCCCCGTCGCGTCGTCTGCAAAGCGCCTTAGGGTCAATTCAGCCCGCAGCACGACGAGGCGAGGCGAGGCGCGGTGCGGCATAAATTTGTATGGATTTGACAGATTTCAATTGCGCGAGGCGACATGCCAATCGGTCAATTCAGTGCAAATTTAGAAATACATCTACGCGTCACGTTGCGGTCTGAATCAACCCTTAGTTCTATTTACTCTGACAGATATTATGTTTAATCAAAGTACTCTAACTAGGACGCTAGAATCTAGAACTCCTCGTAAAATATAAAACATCTAACTGAGTTACGCAACCCCTGCAAATGTACAAACTTGTGCTGATGAGAGCGTAAGAAATTTCTCATATTATATTTTCGAATATTAAAGTACAGAATTCGCAATAAATGAGTACCAAAAGTTGGTCTAACTTACCGAACGCCTTTCAGAAGTCCCGTAATTACGGTTTCTTGTTTCGAGTAGAGAGACGTCGTCTTTATAATTTTATCGTTCGCTTCCTGGCTTTCTGTTTGGAACAAAAAAATTTTTAGAAATTTTCGTAAATTGGAATCGATACCAAAGCAACAGAATTCATTAGTAGACAATCATATTTATATGACTGTCTATTTAACTAAATAATTTACACACGAACAAAATATTTTAAACATAAGTAGGATCTTACAATTAATCAATACAAAGAAAAAATGTTTGACTGATAGACCTATGCATAGGCAAAGCATAATAATTCTTGCACTTGTTTCTCTGACGTAAGCGACTAGTACTAAGAATCCTACGTGTTGTTTCGATAACGAACTACTGTCGTATTGGTAAAGTCGACGGAAAAACTAAATAAAACCTACAATTTAAATCCTACGCGTACACAACTCGATAATATATCGAGTATTATTATATAATACTTTTGAAAGGGTAAGGGGCTGCTTCACCACTTCCTGTTAAGTGACAGATAGGCTATTCACAACTTAACTTGACAGATATAGTACAGAGTATCTGTCAGATAAGTTGTGGATAGCCTATCCGGCTCTTATCAGGAAGTGGTCAGGCCCTTAGTCTATATTTATACATGTAATAGGGGTGCTATTAGATGTACGGTCTATAAATATAGACTCTAAAACCCTTCTAGACAGCGGATAGTATCGTTTTATATCAGACCCTTGTGCACCAGCTAAAAATACCGTAACGGAAATCAATAGCAAATGTTATTTCTACGGTTAATTCAGCAGTGCGTCCTGTCTGTCGAAGATCCCAAAATAAAATTCCGAAGGCTGTCCGTAAATAATTTGAAGTGAAATTAGTAAAATCTTTCTCTCTCTCTGTTTCTCTAATTATTCGAAGCAAAATTACTTTAAGAGTTGTTACTTACTTCCTGCTACAATAGATCTACAAATTGTGTCGTTATTTTATTTAATATACTTAACTTTGCAATATCGAACTTAAGAACTATACAGCAATACAATAAAATGGGAAACGCTAGTAAATTATGGACAAAATTTAGAAACGAGACATCACCATCACCAATCTACCATTTAGAACTCTCTCTATCTACCGTTTAGAACTCCGTCTCATCTACCGTTTAAATGTTTCTAGATATAAAATTAAATGAGTTTAGGAGGTGCTGTTAAGAATTGTAGAAGACAAAGGGAAAACTACCCTATCGTTAGCAGTTATCTTATTAATTATAGCATAATATTAGATTTTTGTTTATTTAAAATGCCAGTAATAGGAATTTCCGAATAATGAATTCTGAAAATGCCAATAATGGGGTGTTTTGCCTCTAATAAATAAAATTCTCGTGTCAAAGTGTTTCTGCGCGAACTCCTCCAAAACGGCTCATCCGATTTTAATAATTTTTTATGTGCATTCGTCAGGCCTGAGAGTAGGTTTTTATCTACTTTTTATATTGATACAGATATTATAATTTATATGGCAAAACAACATTTGCCGGGTCAGCTAGTCTTTGTATAACTTACCCTTTATGCCGGTCAGCTGTGGCACAGCTCTCAAGCGGTAGCCCAGAATGAGTCCGTTGTGAGTGTCAGCGGGCGGCGGCAGCCATCTTGCTCTCAACTCGCCTGGGGTGTCCGTCTGCTCCAGTTGGACGCCCACGGGTGGTGAAGATGGTGCTAGACATATTATGATAGTTTTAAGGCCCATAGCAAAAATTGGCACTCGTACTACGTCTTCATATTACACATATTACAAACGTCTTCATCTTTTTGTCTGTCTGTCAGTCTTAAAAAACTCGCTTGCTGGACTCCTAAGCTTGGATGTTGGATAATCAGCCAAACTTACCTTCTTCCGTAGTAGTGAATCTCACAGGCGTGGAATATGAGCTGAGGTCTGCCTGGTTTCCCCCCGCCACCCGCGCCAGATAGCTGGTCGCCGGCTGCAGGTCATCTATGTCTATACTATGCCGCACCTCCTCTAACCTACATAGCCAGTGAAGTGTAAGAATGTTGTATAATACCCGCTACAGACTATAATATGACTAAAATATACCTACAATAATATTATACTATTATATACTAACAATATATTATATACTAACAATATTATTGAACAATTGTAACCCCACATTTTTGCCCATACAAAAATTTTAAAGCTACTATTTCAACATTGCTACTTTACCGGCCTAGGGAACTGAATACAAGGAAGATACACACCTGAGTCAGTTGAGACGCGACCCGTAGATACATTTCTAATATAAATTAGTATGGATTTGACAGACTTGTATGGTGTGAGAACGCAATTAAGTCTGTCAATTCAGTACAAATTTAGAAATGCATCTACGCGTCACGTTGCGGTCTGAATTTACCCTAAGGGCGCGTTCAGATGTGCGTGTTTTCTGTGCGTATGCGGTGTTTGTGGAAATGTAAGAAAATAAGGTTTATATTGTAATGAGCATAACCCAGCAAACTGATACGGAGTTTGGGACAACAGGCGACGCGCGCTGAATTCGTACGCCCAGAAAACGCGCAGACAATGCGTACGTCTGCGCGTTTTCTGGGCGTACGAATTCAGCGCGCTTTCTTCTTCTCTTTCGAATTCTTAGCAAGGTGATTTCGAATACGAATGTTCTGTTTGACAGTCAAAAATATTATAAAATTTTCGCCAGTTGCATTTCTGATGTAAGATGAAGGCCGACTGACAAGATGCGGTTGCCTCACGGCGATCTGCAGTTTTCACACTAAATTCATATCCTCAATACATGGACCGCTCGAGCAGTTCTTGAGCGACAGAGTCATTCAACGCGACCGCTCTAGAGCAGTACATGCCTACTGCGACTTGCGGTCCGTCTATGGCCAGTCATAATCACCCTGCAGTGTAGTTTGTCTATTTATTGCCGCTCGACTAGTCTTGAAGTTTGCGCTTTCTAGACATCTCAAACTATTCAAAGTATAGAAAGACTGGAACCGTATCGAACACAGAAGTAGTTATACTAAGTATTAACGCATAAGAATATTAGGTGCTGTTATAAAACACTCTTTGTCCGAATTAAAAAAAAAAAACAAAAGTTCACCCCTAACTAATTTAAAAACCTAAAATTAAACAAGGTACACTTCTAATACGATATCCCATACGTTACTTGCCCGACTGACAGATTCTAATTAACTGAACTATAGAACAAAAACGAAGTAAATTGAAGAATGCAGAATAAACGGAAAAAATCTCCAGACTATAGAAAAGTGCGAATGTGTGATTTTATGTCGCTGTTAATCTTATGCTTGTATTGGTAGAGCGACAACGTTTCACATTTCATTGTACAGAGTACTACATAATAATTATTATAAATTATTCTTCAAAATATATTGCGCAATGAAGGGTAAATACACATATGCGTGTATATTTACAAAACGGTCTGCACACAGTTTTATCGTTACGTATGGCAGCACTTTTACGCAGATCAATCATTCTATGGAACATGAAGGTATTATTATTTTTAACAAAAAATTAAAACCGACTTCCAGGGTAAAAACAATAATAATTTATAATGAACAAAAAAGTGTTAAATAATTCTTACTCTTTAAAGTGCCTTATGCATAATTCTCCTAAACCTCAACTATTTCTGTACACAATCTACATTATTTTGAAGACGGTACCAGCTATAAGAATGCTAAGTTGTATGACAAAATATTTTTAATATTTAAGACTGGTACCGACTTCAAAATAATGTAGATTGTGTACAGAAATAGTTGAGGTTTAGGAGAATTATGCATAAGGCACTTTAAAGAGTAAGAATTATTTAACACTTTTTTGTTCATTATAAATTATTATTGTTTTTACCCTGGAAGTCGGTTTTAATTTTTTGTTAAAAATAATAATTTCACTCTTTTAAGTGATTTATAAGCTGGTTTTCTGCACAGACTAATATGTGTTATGCTTAGTTACTTTGGATCCAGGATACACTTTCATGATATTATGAGAACTCATTGTCTGATATCACTACTTCAGAATTGCTTAAGCAACTCCAAGCGTATACCACTGTATACCTAATGTATATGCTTGGCGTTAATCAAGCAATAGTAAAATTAATGTTTATACGCCTGTCTTTAAAGGCTCTAAAGTTCTGTTCAGTGACTTTCTATCATTACACTCATGAAAACAACTCAACATTACTAGATGACGCCCGCAACTTCGTTGCGCCAAAATTCGTTTATCGCGCGGAAACTTAAAAAATTTCCGGGATAAAAATATCCTATCCTATGTCCTTTCTAGGGACTCAAAGTATCTCCATGCCAAATTTCAGCAAAATCTGTTCAGCTGTTCGAGCGTGAAGAGGTAACAAACGGACAGACTGATAGACAGACAGACAGACACACTTTGGCATTTATAATATTTGTATGGATGCTCATAATATATAACTAAAATCGTCCTTATAAATTTTAAGAATAACTTTCCTCATAGATCTTATGATCAAGTTGCTAACTCGGTAACCTAAACACCAAGGTCGAGTCATTTACATTGAAATAACATTATAATTTTTTAAATCGTTCGACAAATTCGGGCTTTGTTCTTAAAGACGATTAAAAGTAACAATAATAGGGTTATAATTAGATAACTCATGGTGTGGTGACTGGTAGTAGTGATGATGATGATGAATATAACTTGCATAGTGGCATATGCTTTCAGTTCTTAAACCAACTCCGAAACCCCCAAACTTGTATATATAAGGAATCCGGAGTTCTCTTAGCACCTTCGGAACCATGGTATAACTAATTTTAAAATCTTGCTTTTTGGTAGCACATACTTAGGATACTTCTCATAAAATCGAAATCATTATATTATGTTTCCATATAAATTTGGAGGAGTTCCCTCGATTACTCACGGATGTATGGTGGAATGGTGGTGATGATGATGATGATAAATTTAATTTGCATAGTAGTATATGCTTTCAGTTCTTAAGACAACGCCGAAACCCCCAAACATGTATCTATTAGGAGTAAGGAGTTCTGTTCACCACCTTCGAACCATGGTATATCCTGGTGCAAAATCTTACTTTTTGGTAACATATGCCTGAAATACTTCATATGAAACCAAAAAAAACATATGTTTCCATTTGAATTTTGAGGAGTTCCCTCGATTACTCATGGATCCCATCATCAGGTCACCACTTTTCTGAACATTGCTTTTTGGTAGCATATGCTTAGGATACTTCTTATAAAATCGAAATCATTATAAGTTTCCATATAAATTTGGAGGAGTTCCCTCGATTACTCACGGATGTATGGTGGAATGGTGGTGATGATGATGATGATTAATTAAATTTGCATAGTAGTATATGCTTTCAGTTCTTAAGACAACGCCGAAACCCCCAAACATGTATCTATAAGGAATAAGGAGTTCTGTTCACCACCTTCGAACCATGGTAAATCCTGGTGCAAAATCTTACTTTTTGGTAACATATGGCTGGAATATTTCATATGAAACCAAAAAAAACATATGTTTCCATTTGAATTTTGAGGAGTTCCCTCGATTACTCATGGATCCCATCATCAGATCACCACTTTTCACAAAATGGGACCAAATTGGAGTGGAACCTAATATAACAAAAGAAAAATTTTGAAAATCGGTTCATAAACGGCGGAGTAATCGTTGAACATACATAAAAAAAAAAAATATCCACAGACGAACGTATAACCTCCTCGTTTTTGGAAGTCGGTTAAAAAGCTTTGCTAATAAACTACACCCTTATAGTAAATATTGTGTAACTAACATTATCATTTCGTGACGTATAACAGACAAACTGACAGTTGATAGTAACTTATTATTCCACCTTTACAAGTAATGTGTAAAAACATAGGAGCTACTCAACTATCTTCTTCTTTTTTAAAAATGGCCCCGTAGTGAGTTGCCAATGTCAAAGTGGTTGATGTTGTGACTCTGCTTTAGGATGGGTTGGCTTTATGAAGAAACAAGGTATAATTTGAGACGCGTGCGGATGTATACCGTAACATATTGTGGACAGCGCAGCGTTGTTTACCAAACTTCGAAGAGCCCAAGATGAGCTCGGTTAAATTATAGTATACGCTCATACTTTTCCTTTGCGCTAATCCTTAGATAATGCCTCTCGTGTGTAAGGAATTTCTGCATCACAAAGGCCATTGTGCTTGATGTACTCCAATAGCTATGTCAAATTTAATTTGAGCAGTTCAAAGTGAAGCTAAAATACCTTATTAGAACGCATTGAAGCGTGCTTGATTCAAGTGAACGTAATAAGAGCAACAGATTAGAATTTTCAAAGTTTTAAGCAAATAGAAGCTGTTTAGCAAGCTGTGTCAAAAATTATGTTAATTACTAAGGGGCTGTTTCATCACTTTCTGATAAAGTGCCGAATAGGCTATTCACAACTTTTTTGACAGATTCTCCATACTTCATCTGTCAAGTTAAAAGGTGGATAGCCTATTCGGCACTTATCAGGAAGTGGTGAAACAGGCCCTAATTATTGTATAACTAAACTTTAAATTGATAACAGACACTTTGCCTAAATACTATCAATACATTCTGCTGTGTCAGGTAAATCTTCTTCGTAAGAAGCTTTGTGAATCATGTTGTAAAGTGCACCACGCCAAAGACTATAATATTTTCTTATGTTCGGTATTTCCTCTTTGTTTTTAACACCTTCCCTCAATTGATAGCTTACCAAAATATTACAACTTATTTTCTTACTACTGTCTATCTGCTTATCGATTTTTTTAATTACTAGGTAACATAGTTTTTCCAAGCAAAAATATCACAAAGTAATTTCATACAACTCTACCTGCACACACACCCAACTTACCTGGTAACATTAACGGTCCTTGCGGTACTCCACGAAAGGCGTTGGTTGTTAGTGAGCTGCACGGTGAAGTACTGAGCCGCGGAGTGCGTGTCGCGCCATGACAGTTTCACAGAGCGACTCCGGACTGAGTCCACTGAGAGGTCGGAAGGTGGGATTGGGGGTTCTGGAAATAATGACTAAGTAAATAATTGAAGTCGTGAGTGGAAGAACACGACAGCCAACAGTAAAAAAATGCCGGTTTTTTCTGACTACACGCTATATACACATCGTAGCCCTACTCTACAAAGGCCAACTCACCGAGTATAGTAAGATATACGCTGTACACATCGGCGCCGAACGGGTTCCCCGCCTTACATTGGTACAGCGCCCCGTCTGATGGCTCCGTCTGCTGCAGCTCGAGCAGGCTCGTCATACCCTCGTCCGTCTTCGCCTCTGATATCTTCACCCTGTAGAAGGTACCTTTATATATTATACTTTATAATTAAAATTCCATATCTCAAAAACTACAAAACCGATGAACTGAAGATAATATGAGAAAAATTAATGTGAAATAAACTTTTTCACTTTCTTTTCATCTCAATACTGCTTCAAAACCACATCTTAGCTGCATTGCCAAAACAAACAAGCAGAATCTGAGTCAGAATGTTCGAAATTCGAACTGTATCGAGTTATGCATACCTCTGCGTCAGCGGGTTGACCGGCTTGCCGTTCCTCGTCCACATGACCCGGATAGGATCGTCGCCCTTCGCCGCGCACTCGAGTGCCACGTGCTGACCCAGCTTTGCAGTCACATTCCGAGATACTATGTCGAATGTCACCGGCTCTGGGAACATTGGGATCGTGTCTAGAGCGGGGCCTGTAGCCGCAACATTTTCATTATCGCTTCATTAGTGTCGCGAAACATCTGCAGAACGGTCGGCGCCGAACGTTCGGCTCAAGACGCTCGCAATGTATTTCAAGTTCTCTATGACACATCAGCGTAAATTACGCGGCTTTCAGTTAGCGCCTAACCTTCCGTTGCGCGTCGGCGGAAATTTCGGCGCCGTACGTTCGGCAGATGTGTCCTTACGCTTATAGAATCGCTGATCAAAATGTATGGAATTGACATTAGACGAGTCGAGCGTGAACATCATATTAACGAACGCTTATGTCAATTCCATACATTTTGACCGGCGATTCTATAAAGAAGCGAAAGAAAAAGTTTTTTTTAAAGGGTCGATCCGCCAACCTCGCAAGCCGATCGAAAAATTTGTTATTTTTAAACAAACCTAATTTTTTGATGTCGATTAATTAGGGCAAACGAGCCAACCGGTCTCCTAATGGAAAGCAACTACCGTCGCCCATTAACACTGACATCAGTGGAAGGCGTTGCCGGCCTTTTAATAGGGAATACGGTCTCTTCTTTGAGGTTTTCATTCTTCCTTAAAAGTTCGCCAACCTCTAGATTAAAGTATTTTATCTCAACACGGTTTTTTCGCCTCACTCTAGAAATGTTATTATGATATTTTATTCGACTAAAAGAAAAACAATCAGGACAAAATCTTTGCAGCAGTAAGTTAGCATGGTCACCATAGAAGAGGTTTCTTTCTACGGAAGAAGAGACAAAGTGACAGTTAGACAAAAGCAATCCGCCAGTTTGTTACTAAAATCTGTCAGTATGTCCAATGTCCATTCTTTCTCGTTTCTTATGTTGTTATTGCAGCATATGCCTGCAGGTATTTTTAACCTGACATAATATATCTGTATTAAAAGATTTCTGTATATCACGAACGCGTTTTGGAAGAAACTATTTTTTATCTAAACACAACATGGCGAAAGCATTCTACACAGTAATATTGCTTTAATCCAAAAACATAATGGCGAATTTATGGAATTTACCATAAAAACACGTAAGCAAAACTAAATTTGAATTTTTAATAACATGCCATAACCCGTCTAAGCTCAAAATAAATGTTCCTGCATCACACTCAAAAGTGCAGCGAAGAAGCTCGTTTCTGGGAAGTTGCAACAATAATTTCATAGTTATTATAAACTTTGATGAAGTTTATACTGGAAAAATATAGCTCCGTGCTGAAAATTATGTCCGCTTCATAATATTAGTTAGACACGTACCTAGGTGAAAATGATATATTTCCATCTTCACGAATTAGAAAAAGTAATCATTTTAAAATTATAAAACTAGGGGATCCTTAAAAATTACAGATCATTTTCCAGAACTTGAGTTTACTTCTCAGAAGTCGGTAATAATAATCATTATTATTGTCTATTTATGTATTTTTAATTAAAATTATCTATTACTACTTGGTAACTTTACTTAAAATACTCACTGTTAACAGATATCCATATCGTCTTGCTCAGTGCCTCTCCCACTCCGTTCTCCACATGGCACGTATAGAGTCCAGCGTCAGAGAGCGCCACAGAGTCGAAGATGAGGGAACCGTTGGACAGACTGAGCACACCCCCACCGGCTATCTCTAGTACTGGTCGCCATGTGTCTGACACCACTAAGAAAATTAATAATTAATAATTTACTGGCTCGAATTACACCATCAATATAATCACGATTCTAGTATCACGCGTATCACAAGTACTACTGCGATACTGCGATTCGGCCTATTACACCATCAATATTATCACGGAATCGTGATAATATTGATACGTGTCATGCGAGCCATTAGTGTATAGCCAATCCGCCATCTTGGCTGTCCGCCATGTTGGATGTAAGTCACGTGACTATTTATTTCGTATTCCTGACATCAAACCCTTTCATTTAGGATCAAGGATTACTGTCAATGGTTGTGTAGTTTGGCCTCTTTTTAAAACTCAAGTAATTCAAGAGATCCTACTTGTAAATAGTGCATAAACAGAATATTGTTCGAGATTCGTTCATGGAAAAGAAAATCGCGCTGAAAACGCACATTATTTTCCTAATAAAAATCTTCAATAAATAAGCTTTAGTACAAAAGCATATTTGTATTTTTTCTCCAGCTTACTGCATAGAAAATATTCGATCGTAATAATTATAAAGATTTCGAATTTCGTGCACTCTATTTTATCAAAATTGCAGACCCGAAGATCAGCAGCCTTTTCAATACTAACACAATAAAAATTAAAAACTCATTTTTTAATGGCAATAACAAAGTATGGATATTGAATATTCAATATCTTACATTGAAAAAAGAAACAAATAAACTGCCTATTGTTAATACTGTAACGTTGTACCTATATTATGAATGTTAATTGGACAGATATTTACTCTCACTCTAATTGGGACACAGATATGGTTTGGTACATTCCGTACAAAGTTTTAAATTGGTACGTTTCGTAAAGTTGGAACATTCACGTGTGAATTCGACTGACAAATTTTCCAGAGTACTTAACAAAATTGAATACATAATTACGTATTTAAGCTGCTTATTTTAGAATTTAGATATGTGAAACGTATACTGTACAATATTATGTTATTAAAAAAATATTTTATGTGGATATTGATTGAGACTTTATACGCGCAAAAAAAACACGAGTTTAATCGCGTCTCACATTTTACAGTAAATAATAACTGTATTTTAAAAAGATAAAACCGACTTCAAAATTGTACGTAGTTGAGAATGAAAACTTCCTACCTCCAAAACTACTAAACCGATTTTGATGAAACTTAAACTATTCTCTAAGTTGAACAATACCTAGTACAATAAAAAAAGAATCACTCAAATCGGACTTGTAGTTCCGGAGATATGCGTGAACAAACATAAAAACATACATACAGACATACATACATACATACACTTTTTAAATTTGGCACATTTGTTCAGAAGCTGTTATAGATTAACATATGCAAAAACTGGGCAGTTCTGGAAATATTACATACATACGCGTCGAATTGATAACCTCCTTTTTTTGAAGTCGGTTAAAAAAAAGTAACTCATGCCCTTTCGTCCTTCTCCTTAGAGGACTCTATGTCTGTGCCGAATTTTCATCAAAATTGCTCCAGTAGATTTTATCGACTGAGGCAACAAATAACAAGTGATATCACATTTTATGGGATATAACTAGAAAAGCCTGAGGGAATGCTTAAGCTGTCATGGGCCGAGGAAATTAATTAGAGTAAAGAACAGGACTCAGGAGGATTTAAAAGTAATTTCTAATTTCCTCGAAAAAGTGGACGACTAGATAGTTTGTATGTGAAATAATATATCAATTTGGTTTTAATTTTTAGAATTTGTTGTTATAGCCGCAACAGAATTACATAATCTGTGAAAGTTTCAGAAGTCTAGCTATAGCGGTTTTTGAGACAGTCTGGAGAAAGACGGACAGACATCGAAGTCTCAATATTCCCGTCCGGTCCCGTTTTTACCCTTTAGGTACGGAACCCTAAAAAACTAAAAAAAACACGCTATTTTTTTTTTAATTTTAACAAATTATATTATTGTACTGTCATTGTCTCTTAAGGGCCCGGGTTACCCTCGAAATTTTCATACATTCTTAATACCAAAATCATTTTCTCATACGAAAATATTTAACATGTTTGAGTTATTTTTCAGCTTAAGATAGTAATTACCTAGGGTCCTGAACAAATTTTTTTTACAAAATATTTAAATACTAAAAAAAAATTTTTGTGTTAAAATATTTTTTTAGTAAATTTACTACTAAATATTTAAACACCAAAAAATAGACAAAAACACTAAAAAATATATAAATAAATAGTAAATTTACTACGAAATATTTAAACTTTAAAAAATATTTTTTATTATTTAAATATTTTGTAGTTAATTTACTATTTATTTATATATTTTTTAGTGTTTTTGTCTATTTTTTGGTGTTTAAACATTTAGTAGCAAATTTACTAAAAAATATTTTAACACAAAAATTTTTTTTTTAGTATTTAAATATTTTGTAAAAAAAATTTGTTCAGGACCCTAGGTAATTACTATCTTAAGCTGAAAAATAACTCAAACATGTTAAATATTTTCGTATGAGAAAATGATTTTGGTATTAAGAATGTATGAAAATTTCGAGGGTAACCCGGGCCCTTAATACGTAATATTAAAAAATCGCAATAATTAATATAAATAATGCAAAATTCAGAATTAATTAGACTACTAGAGTTAGGTAAAAATCGTGCTCAAGATTCCGTTAAGGCTCCATTCCACCGCGGCGCACGCTGTGCACGGCCACGCGCACGCGTGGACGTGCACGGATTTATTTCTTTGACTTGAGTCAATTCGTGCGTAGCGTGTCCGTGGGTTGCAGTGGATACAGTCACATATATTTTCTGACAAAGCGAAGCTTGACGCACGTGCGTAGTCTTTCCGTACGCCGCGGTGGAATGGAGCCCTTACATACATACATACAACCTACCTTCTTTCTTCAACCAGTGCGTCTGTGGTTGAGGATAACCGTTAGCGCTACAAGACACATAGCCGTTCCGCCCAAGCAGCAGCGACGTGTTTTGTGGTTCCTCGCTCCATTTCGGTGCCACTAAAATCATGTTATATGGTTAATTTCAACGCTTATACAGCGTGAAATTTTAATGGTTGTTTTCCCGCAGTAAAATGATTCTATCTTAGTAGTACAATAGATTTGTGAAGTTTTTTTTTGTTCAAATCATAAAAAAAATTCGACCTGGTCCATAGCCGCTCGCGCCTATCGGCATAAAGTTGCCATAGTACGTTATACAAAATATTTTGTATTTTCAAAAAATAGCTTGCATGATTCGATAGTACTACTTAACTGTAGGTAAATCCTCCTGCTGCGGGAAAACAACCACTAAAATTTCACGTTGTTTAACTAGATCGCAATAATATTTATTTGTAAAACGAATAGACACTATTGAAACGAAGTTCCTTATTGCGCGTAGCGAAAGGAGGCTAGACGGGAAAAATTAAGAGCAAAAGTCGTAACGACACTTTTTGCTACAGTTGGAGTTTCTCTATCTGTCTCTCTCTCTCTCTTTCTGTCATAGAAAGAAACTTCGTTCCATCGGGGTGTCCCTTGACACCTCTAAAGTTTTTTTATTATTTTCGAAAGAAATATTAATGCAATGAACTACATTTTGGACCGAAACAAGACCGAACTGAGATCCAAAATAAGTTCAACACCAAAAGATGAGTACGACTATATAATGTCAATTTGTCAAGGCACCTTGTATTTGAAACAATCCGTCGCTGGTCTAAAATATAGTTTCTTGTGTAAGCCCTTAACACGTTACGGTCTACCGGAGAGGTTCACCACTGTGCGGGTATGCCTGCGCAGGTAGACCGGAATGTGTGTGGAAATAGACCTATGCAGTTTTTTTTGGACCTGAGCAGGCGACCGTCGAAAACAACGAAGAGGTTACTTTGACAGAAAGGACAAAAGTTCAGCTATGAAAACAAACCTTTTATATACAGATTGACAGTCCTGTTGACTTTGGCGACGTGATTCGCCGCAACACACGTGTAAGTCCCGCAGTGGTCCAGAGACACGTTTTTAATGATGAGGACGCTGAACACCTCTAGACTCCTCTCCACTATCTAAAATACAACATACTGGTAAAAATTTGCAAGTTTTATTAGAATTATTGGTCTACCACAGGGGTTCGCAACCTATAATATAATACGATGAAAACTTTAATGGACTTTATTAATCCACCACCACCATTGGTGAGAAAATTGGGCCAGCTTATTTTATAAAATGTAATCGTTTTGTTATTGTTTTAATTTTACCCACTGTTATTATAATATTATTATGCTAGCAGCTAGGTGATAATACTTTACGTACAAATAACAACATTATAGGTTTCCCAGTAAACCTGTGAGAGAATATCAGCTGTCAAAAGCCGTACCTCAGCCCGGGCGGGAAGCCTCATATGTGAACCGGTAATTAATGGATGAGAGAAAATCATACACATATTACGAGTAAACTAGACGTTCCACGCGGCTTCGCCCGCGTACCAAATATGAAATAACCAGTATATGTGCCAAATATGAAATAACATAAAAACTGCTCCAGTAGTTGCTCCGATAGTACTATATTATTTACAATACCGCCGTTTGATCAAGTATATGAAGTTAAAAATCGCATAGCAGTACCGTTGAATCGTAAGTACATACAGGAAAATATTTAACCACGTAGTATAATCGTTGAAGTAAGTTTTTTGTTCGAATATATTTTGAAAGCAACCTTGTGCAAAAACTTTTCAATCTGATCAGTCGTACTACCCTGTTTTTCTCTTACTTTCATGATTTAACACAATTCTGTATTACAGAAAAAAAAGATATAAACTAAAAACTTATTACCTTTAGATGTGTAGGTATCTTCTTTCCGTCTTTCAGCCAGGAGTAATAAACAGGGGAGTCCCCGCTTTTCAAGTTACAATGGATCTGAACGATCTGACCCTCTTGGAGATCAGACGCTAGGAATATCTCCTCCAATTGCGGTGCCTCAACGACTTGCAATTCAAATGATCGCTTGGCCATTTCCCCCGAAGGACTCCTAACAATGCAGGCGAAAGATGCTCCGCTTTCGCTTTTCGAAGCCTTCTGCAAGAGCAGGACGCCATCATTCGAAACTGTCGCTATCTCCCTCTTGCCTCTTAACTTCGGTTTTCGTCCGAATATCTCTGTACTTAAAGTGTCGTTCGTGGAACGTTTGTAGCGCGCCGTTTTATCTGATTTTATCTCTTTACCTCGATGCTCCCATGTGATTTCTCTGGAAGTTTTACTCGGTTTTAGTTTTCTTTACGGATAATATTTTTGTTTCTTTTTACAGCGAAACAAAGGGTGTTTCTAAAGACACCACAAATATTGAGGGTGCTCATACTTCGAAAATTTGATTTTGTACAGCTGTACAACAGCTGTACAAAATCTCGATTTTTGTACAGCGGTACAATTACTACTTACTCATGATCACCCCTCTGAACAATGATTTTTTTTCATAACATTAGGTACTACGCTGAAGTAAACTTTTACGAATTTATAATGTAAACTTAGACATTTTAATTATCAATTTTAACTAAGCCATATATGAGATATAAATTTCTGGTATTAAGGCCGTCCCCCGAGCAAACGACCTTGACCATACATACGAGATCGCACCAAAACCGTATTTTTTTTACTTATCTTAGTTCAAAGTTGACCTAAAAAAAATTTAAAACGGTGAATATGTAGTTTATGATATTGTCGATTTAATAGCGTGTGTTTCAAATAAAAGTAATTTGTAAATACTAAGGAGATGCTGAATGTATGCTTGAATTTTTATAAATTGGCTTTACTTTGGAAGCTGATATCATGAGTATAATAAACGAAAATAGAAAATTTAAAACGTGGAAAGGAATGTTGAGATACTGAAGATTATTGTTGTATTTTTATTATAACTCTGTAGCTTTCAAATTATGAGTTTATAAGGCTCTAAATACGGTAAATTACGGATTCTCCGTAGGGGAGGCCCTTAACAATAATGTTTTAAAATGCCGAACCTTATCGGGAACCCGTAGTATGGACATCTCAATTCCACACTTTGTCCACTTTGTACTTTTACAGGCGGAAGAGTTCTTATGTAGGGCGGACCTGTTAAAAAAAAAGTATATTATTAAAAAGTATGACCCTACTTAAGTACGCACTACGCACGTTACATAGTCGAGGTTACTCGAACCATTATAAGGGTGGGTTGCACCAAATTACTTTAACCATAACTTTAATTATAACAAAATGTCAAATGAACTGCCAAATTTCTGGTTAAAGTAAAAAATGGACGCCATATTTTGCTCGATTAAAGTTAAATTTGACATATAAGGCTCACAGTGTTAAAATAACAAATTAATTTTTCCTGATAATTTGTATGGATAATTCATTTTTTATACTCTCAAGCCCATTAACTGATCTGACATCTAACAGACATCTATTCTGTCAAATTCTGTGGTAATTGTTTTAGTTGTAGTTAAAGTTAATAACTTTGACTAGAACTGTAACTATAACAACGCCTGTGGTGCAACCCACCCTAAGGAGTATATTGATGCCTGATTCAATGAATTCAAATCAGCCGTGTAGAGTGTACGACGCTAAAAAATATTCATCATACAGTCCCTGAAAATTGTAACTAAAAATACTGTCCTCATTAAGAAATAAGTATTAAATAAAAAAATACTTAATAAAATATTTAACAGGCCTATACACATAAATTCACCTAATAAAATGTATTTTATTCGTATTAATAAAAATATCCAGGTACAGAACATTAACATAATACTAGGAGTATAACATTTCACTCTATGTAAATAAAGAAAAAATTTGGATAGAATATTTTTATTCTCAAGGTATCTAGTCTGAACAACCTAAGGTTGTTAGCTCACCCCTCCCACTTAGACTGGTAGATGACCGGACAGGGCTTTGCTAGAGTAACACTCAGTTTGTTTCACGGGAGACAGGATTTGTTTTCCGTAAAACAAAATGTTAACATTACAAAAAAATACACTTATTTTACATGTGACATGACTACGTAAACATATTATATTGTATTCTTTATTGATAATAACATTTTAAAGTGTGTAATTTTCTGCCTTACATAGAGTAAAAGTAGCAGTGAAAGAGGTTTGTCAGAGAAACGCCCTAACCAACGTCATGAATTCTCCCCAGCCTACGTCACAAAAATTTAAATAATACCAAATTATTGCCCATACAAAAAATTACTCTTTCAGCGCTGCTATTTTCACCAGTTGACTTTGTAGAAGGAATACACACACCCTAACTAAAGTATAATTATCACTTTTTTATGAAATAAGGGGGCAAACGAGCAAACGGGTCACCTGATGGAAAGCAACTTCCGTCGCCCATGGACACCCGCAGCACCAGAAGAGCTGCAGGTGCGTTGCCGGCCTTTTAAGTGGGAATAGGGTATGGTAAGGGGAGGGTAGGGATGGGAAAAGAAGGGAATAGGGGAGGGTAGGGAAGGGAATGGGGTAGGGGATTAGGCCTCCGGTAAACTCATTCACTCGGCGAAACACAGCGCAAGCGCTGTTTCACGCCGGTTTTCTGTGAGGACGTGGTATTTCTCCGGTCGAGCCGGCCCATTCTAAAAATAACGTGCACTTTGTTTTGTGCACCTCTTATACTTTAAAAACCTCTAAAATTCTTTTGGTTTCATTACTTTTTATATGGAAAATCCCACAAATTTCTTAATTTTAAATTGCTACTATCAACTACTAAATTAGTCATGCAAATTCCTACCACTTATCATGACCTCAATCGCGCACACAAGATAATCAAATCACAAACGGGACTCGTCCCCACAAAACCGCCACGCGTGGCCACCCTAGTCCTAAAGCTGCTCGATATTCCCTCTAATTGATACTTGATATCCATTATCCCTCGCTGCGGATAACAGTTATAGTTTATAACTCATTTTGATACTTATAACGTTACAGAAGTTTTAATAGAAGTCTTTGGGAGTTTAAGTGAGGCAATTTCAAGTAATGGTACCGTCTATTGATATTTACCCTCTGCTGGGGTTTTAAAGTGTTGTTCAAGGGGCCTATTCTGTTTGAAGTTTGATACTCATTTGTGTAAATTGATATAAAAAAGAGATTCTGAGTATGATAATTATTAAGTTGGTCCAATCTCAAGGCCAAAAATATATAGCGTGTTGCTAAAATCAGAAGTAATGCCGCCATTCTGTAAAATTTCTCTTTACATTCAGCTGCTGTTGTATATTGTAATATCATCTGTTTGACATACACGACACGACATAAACTTTAGGTTATAAAATATATGGGGCGCACGGGGGCAGTATGTCTGGCACTGGCCCCCCTGTGCCCTATCATAATAATTATCGAGCACACTGCACATACCTAATATATCTTTTCTTTACACACAAAATAGATCATGACAATCATCCGAGTACTACTGCAAGAGTCGCTGGCTTCTCACAGCGCGTAATATCACGAGCCACTCGAGATGCGCCGAGCCGCGCCTTAAAAGTTACCGACTTCAATCGGATCGGACGTGCCAGCCTGCGCCACTTCGAGCCACCCCCTTCACATGGCGCGTGGCTCGAGCTGGCGCGACGCGGCTCATAATATTACGCGCCGTAAGAAGCCAGCATTGGGTACCGTTGCTATTGCACGGTTAACTTACTAAAAACTAGAATAGCTCTTTGGAACTTACCATAAACATTCAGTCTGTCCTCATGTGAGGACACCAGCTCGTCATGGTGGGCTCGACACGCGTACCGGCCCCCGTCGTCGACCCTCACGTGTGATATGTTGAGGTGGGTCAGAACCCCCCCGTCCGTCATGGTCTGCCCTATTGAGTACCTAGAGGGGGGAAAGGGGGGGTTAGACTAACATATTAATATTAATAACTCCCACGCCGGTTTTGCTAACGGTTTCATTGAAACCAGGCCATGTGTGTGCGCAGTACACACGATCACTCACTATTCATTTACTCTCATAACTCGGTAGGACGGAAGACCGACACGACTGGAAATGGAGTTATCTGGAAATCAGAGCGAAGTAACCACTCCTCAAATATCGTAGTGCCTGTGACAAGATTTTTAAATGTCCGTAAGGTTGCCCAAGCACATACGGCATTCTCACAACAAAGTCGGCCTAGTCCATAGGAAAGAACTAGTCAATACGTCTGGGACCAACTGGGTGCGGGTTTCCCCACGGTTTTTTCCTTCACCGTATTGAGTGTCCGTATTATGTACCTACTTGAGATCAGAAACTGTCTCATTGGTATACGCCTCCACCCGGGATTGAACCTGCACCCTCTACGAGTGCGAACCAAAGGTATAACCCATATTTAGGCCACAGATGCTCGTAATAACATGCTAATAATAATAATAATAGTGTTACATATTGAGGTGGGTCAGCAGCTCTCTTTCCGCAATCACGGTCTACAATGTAGAGTTCCTCAAATAAAGTTAATGTTACAACAAGGTAAATAACAAGATGAGGTGCATCTCATGTAGAGCATAGGTATCATTAGGAGAGTCCATTGAGCCTGCAGGCTGACATTATCAAAAAGTTTATAGTAAAAGTTCGTATAAAGCGGATATTATTTTCTCTCCTACACCAGGCCGGCCGTCTTCTCTACCTTTATTCTACGATTTTTTGATTTTGTGACGATCAACGTGAGCTTTAAGGTTTTTGCTCATCCCAAAAAAGTGCCCAACGCCACTAAAGAGGTTTTTATTACTTCAATAATCTGGCTTATGTACCATCGAGGAAATTGATTCCTAGGCAGTTGACAGACCAATGTCATTTGGTCGGATCATGTCAATTCAATGGTAATTTTGATCAGTCGGCTGGGTTTAATGTAACGCGAACAAACTGCGTAGGTCCCCCATCTGCCTAGGAATCAACTTCTCTGTTAATACAACATTAAAAGTAGGTTGCACTAACTTAATTTAACTAAAACTTTAACTTCAACAAAATGTCTTATGAACTGTCAAATCTCTGGTTAAAGTCATTATTATATTGTTATAGCTAACCTTAAATATAACCTTAACTTTGACCATAACTGTAACTATAACAACGCCAGTGGTGCAAACCAAAAGGAAAAAAGTATATTATCTGTTACATCAACTCAATGTTCTTTTACCCTCGAGGATATCTGCTTAAAGTGACACTTGATACGCTCTAGCGTATGAAAATTAGGTACAAGCGTACTTTGCATGTACTCGAGCGTCGGTGTAAGCGATATCGTTGCAAAGGCTATTGGCTAATTTTAAAACGCCTTTATAGGTAAAAAAAAGATATTTTCATACCTGACACGTGCCATTACTCGTGCCGTAATCCGAAATAAATAAATAAAAACCTTGTACGTCAACAAATAACATCAAAAAGTCAATAAGGAAAGAGTGTCGTATAACCAAAGCAGACAGAATCACAGAACTAAGGAGTACCTCGACTTCAAACAAACGGGCGAATATATGCGAGTTCGGCGTGAGTGTCACTTTCAAAATGTTTCACAATGCAGTAACGCATTACTACGGCGGCGCGCGCCGGCCGATATAACTAAAAATTTCGAGATGTATAAATTTCGAAATCTCTTCTAAATCGGCTTACTCGTTAGTTCTGTTTACTCTGGGATAACTATAGAAGCCGATATTATTATGCCACAATTATATGAGTGTTACTAGTTTATCGTACTTATAAAATGTTCCTAATATTGGTGGTTTTTTTTTTTAAGAAATAAGGGGGCAAACGAACAAACGGGCTACCTGATGGAAAGCAACTTCCATCGCCCATCGACACTCGCAGCATCAGCAGAGCTACAGGTGCGTTGCCGGCCTCTTAAGAGGGAATAGGGTAATAGGGGAGGGTAGGGATGAGAAGGGAAGGATTATGGGAGGGTAGGGAAGGAAATAGGGTAGGGGATTGGGCCTCCGGTAAACTCACTCACTCAGCGAAACACAGCGCAAGCCTGTTTCACGCCGGTTTTCTGTGAGCCCGTGGTGTTTCTCCGATCGAGCCGGCCCATTCGTGCCGAAGCATGGCTCTCCCACGTGTCTTGATAAACATGAAAATGAGCAGTTGGATTAGTTAATGGTAAGCGGTGGTTCTCATAGACACTCGCAACACTAAAGGAGTTACCGTGTAACTACACTACCATTGCGAGTAGCGTTGAGCTTATTTGAGGCCAATTTTCTGTAAGGCTGTGACAATGATGCGGTCGATTCGGCCCATTCATGAAGAGCTACGCAAGTTTATACACCGACATAATTGAAATACTATGATTGCCGAGAGGTAGAAAAGAGTTGCAGATAAAAAAAAACTGTAATATGCTGAGATTTTCCAGATAGTCCAAACATTAGGCGTCTCCCAGACCGACGCGGGCAGCGGTGGCGGTGGCGGCGGCGGTCAGTTGGATGACTTGAGAGTTCTAGGAACGACACAGACACACGCGATGGCGGTGGCAGTACTTGAAACAACTGACCGCCGCCGCGACCGCCACCGCTGCCCGCGTCTGTCTGGGAGACGCCTTATATTATTACGTACAAGGCGTAACATAGCGAACGAACGAAGACGTACTGTGTGTTCCTTATGTAGAGTGTACTATGAAAGTAACAGCGCTTAGAGAGCACAATTTTTTATGATTTGTATGGGCAAGCGCCCGCGCATCAAGATAATTTTCCATACAAAGACGGAAAAAGTTACTCTTTCAGCGCTGCTACTTTCATACCAAACTCTAATGTTAACAAAATAGTAGAAACGAAAGTAAAAATACACACCCTAAAGTATTATCACTTAGTTTTGTTACACCCTGTATAAGAAGCTACCTCATTTGCACCTAATTATTTTTTCTCCAAGAGTCAGCTCACACGTTAAGAAAGAATATCTTTGGTGGCGTCAAAATGAATAGCCTGGCTGTCTCCATAGTCCACAGTTCACACACTATAAGGAAGCACTCTGGGAATACGGTGGATGAACTAATGACCAATTACACCATATTATAAGCTGTGGAACACTCGAGGAATTCAGTAAAATGTTTAACGCCGTACTCAAAGACATTTAATTATGATTAACCTTCAATTTAATGAAGAGTTTCACAGAAAATGTATGGGGCTTATGTCAAAATTTGGAATTAATTACATTTAAGTAATTAATGTTCCACTCTGAGTGCGGGCGGCAGTTTGAATCTTCGCTTGTTAGCCACATGTCTCGTAGAAAATGCGTTCTAACTTAATAGTTAGAACGCATTTTCTACCCGAAGATTCAAACTGCCGCCCGCACTCAGAGTGGAACATTAATTACTTAAATGTAATTAATTCCAAATTTTGACATAAGCCCCATACATTTTCTGTGAAACTCTTCATTAAATTGAAGGTTAATCATAATTAAATGTCTTTGAGCGTAACATATAGACCGATGCGACGCAAGGCATATTAATGCCTTGCGTCGCATCGGTCTATATGTTACGCTCAAAGATTCAAATCGCTCATTGATCGAAAAAATAGCCCACATCGCGTTGTGGTCACAGTAAAACAGCCACAACGCGAAATTTGTGTTGTAGCCCTGACAAAAACGGCCACTAGTCACGACGCGTCGTCTGGTAGAGTTGCGGTAGGTTCTATCGTACCCGCAACTCTGCCTTAAGCGATGAGTGGAGCACCATGGGGTTTTAGTGGGTAGTCTACCAGGAGTCCCACATACCCCGACCGATATCCCCAATCTGCCGGGGACGCGTAAAGCATTTCCCCATGTTAAAAAAAAAGTCACGACGCGTCGTGGCAATCACAGAACGACCAAATAGCGTAGGTACCTATCCTTTAAAAGTAATATTTTGAGAATTGGTTTTCATCAAATCGTCCACTTACCTTGAATCTGTATTTGATGATACGACCATTCCGTCTCTTTCCCACACAAACCTGGCTGGTCCATTCACTACGCATTGGAGATTTATCTGCAAACAAAATCAAAGCTTCTATCTATCCATACTAATATTATTATGTGAAAGTGTGTCTGTCTGTCGGTCTCTTACCTCTTCGAGCTCAAACCACTGAACCAATTTTGCTGAACTTTGGTATGGAGATACTTTGAGTCCCGGGAAAGGACATAGGACACTTTTTTCCCCGAAAAAGTGTATTTGTTCCTTATAATTAAAGCGAAAGTTTGTGTGTATAATTGCTACTTCAGAGAGGAGGTAACAGCTTTTGCAATTAAAATATTAGGGAAGAAGAATTATTGAAGATTCTATATAATAGCTTGTCAATATGTAAGTAATGGTTAAAAAAACTAAAAACACGCTTTTTATATAAAGCGTCGGTTACAAACAAACATACAAACATACAAATTGAAAAATGGAATAATTATATCAAATTAGTGTATTATCATCGGTCCTCGATAAATCTACAAAGTTTGAACGAAATCTGGCCGTTTAAAGTGGGTCAAAATCGCGCCCAAAGAAGTCGGTTACAAACATACAGGTGAAGCTAATAAAAAGCGTATAAAAATGAGTAGACGCTGTACACAATTTTGAAATCACATAAAAAAATATGAGAACCTTGTTAAATCGAGATAAAAATGTGCAAGGCGATAATATTTAAAGTGTATATAAGCGTTATCTGTGGAAATACAAAAAAAAAACCACATTTTCTTGCGTGATTATGTTTAGAAAATTTTGTACTGCGTCATGAACGTAGAAAAAAGGCGGATGGAGTCTTACTATACACAGCAGTGTGTCTTCAGAGTCGGCCACGCCCACATTCTTACGGCTGTCAAATGGCCGGACTAGCGTAATGGCGCATTTTCACTAGTCGTTAACTCGTACGGTATACAGCATACAGGGGAGTCTCTGCTGCAGCCGAGATAACAACTATAATGGCGCATTTTTATTGGTCGTGGCATGCGTTTCAGAAATCTCCCACACCCCGCATGCGGTCTCTATCGACCAGTGAAATTATGCCATAAGAATGTGTGCGTGCGGACCGTGTACATGCAGCCAGCCTGGCCGACTCTGAAGACACAGTGCTGTGTATAATAAGACTCCGTCCACCTTTTTTAGGGTTCCGTACCGAAAGGGTAACAACGGGACCCTATTACTAAGACTTCGTTGTCTGACCGTCTGTCCGTCTGTCTGTCTGTCTGTCTCCAGGCTATAACTCAAGAACGGTAATAGCTAGAGAGTTGAAATTTTCACAGATTATGTATGATAGAAAAACAAAATAAAATTCATATTTATAATATAATTCCCCCTACAACAAACGTCATATTTGTGGGCTTTTATGCTCTATATCAATAATGGCAACAGGTAGGTACTTGAGCTTTTCTCAAAGTCCATAGTTATATGTCTACTTTAATATTTTAATAATAAAATTAAAATAAAATTAAAAATTAAGGGGGGCTCCCAAAACACAATTTTTGGCCTAATTTTGCTTTATAAATGGTACGGAACACTTCGTGCGCGAGTCCGACTCGCACTTGGCCGATTATTTTTATTCTACGTTCATGTACTGCGTCTACTCTTTCTTGATAGACTGTACAGACTACAGAGCATTATTTAGTTGGGACGTTTTAATAAAAGTTAATATACTAACGTCTGTCCCAGGTGTGACGGTAGTTTCGCTAAAGTGCTGCGTTATTATCACGGGAGTTCGCTTATGACGGTAGATCGCTGAGTTTGAATCTGGAACGAAATGAAATGAATAAAACAGTTAGTGCATGTTTCACCACTTCCTTGTAAGTGCCGAATAGGCCACCCACTTAACTTGACAGGTATGGAGAATCTGTCAAAAAAGCTGTGATTAGCCTATTCGGGACTTTATCGGAAAGTGGTGAAAAAGGTCCTTAATATTATAATATAAGTAATTGATCGTACTGTCGGTTCTTGGTGAAAATTCATTTTAAAGACGAATAAAACGCATGCATTAAAAATAATGTCTGTTGTCGATGAATGTACGACCAATATTTACTTTGAATTAGGAACTTTTTATCCAAGAAACTGTAGTTATTTCTTCTCTATAATATCTACCTCTTCTCGATTGGAAACGATTAATGTTAATCGCCATGCTAAGGAGGCAGGTGTAGGTTAGGTAGGAAAAGTGCACGTAAAATTGAGTTTTATGTGTGTTAAACTGTGATTTTCAATTTGTGGGACGCGACCCCATGGGGAGTGGGGTCGTCATAAAAAAGATTGAAAAACACTTGGAATAAAAATCTAAACATACAAATTACTGAAGTTATTTATAATATTATGTTGTACTCATCTTCAGAAAACTTTTTTTTATTATTTTCTATAATTATTTATATTCACTGTGCCGTAAGTCTATAACCCAAAAAAGGGTTAAGAGCTACCACTAGAGCCGTTTTTCCATACAAACGTTGTCCCCTGTTTCCTCCATGGATAATGCCGGTAGGGTTATAATTTTTTCCTGAATATCTATGGCCACTATTAGCATAATTATGTCCCTTTGTTTCTTTTTTTTCATAATTTTATTATTAAAAAAGATAAGAACGTTCAAAAACCCAAATAAATTGCACATACGAATTATTGAATTTTTTTTGTCTTTTAGGGCTGCTACTTCCACAGTGCAATCTATACAAGGGATACATACACAGCCTAAAGTTTTATCAGTTATCACTTTCTTTTGTTACGCCTTGTACTTAACATAATATTATTGACTAACTACCACTTTACAATCTAATTACCTAATATGAGAACCTCAGCGGAGATCTCATATTTGAACCGTTTGGGGTAGAAACCCTAGGCGCATGGGGTCCGGGGGCACATAGGCTTTTTAGAGAAATATCTAAAAGGCTTATTGAAGCCACCCGAGACCCCAGAGCCGGGAGCTACCTGGCACAGCGGATAGCAATTGCCATCCAACGTGGCAATGCTGTCAGCTTGCTGGGCACTCTGCCAAGTGGGGACGACCTGGGGAAGTTTTTCTTTTTATAGTTTTTTAAGTTTGTATAATATTTATGTATATTTTTAGATGTTAGATTTTAGATTTCTAGTATATATTATTATATTATTATGTTACATTCAATTGTCAAAATGTGTATGAAATTTTGTATTGTCTTCTATTTTGGATCACTACTACTACTTCATTCATAAGAGGTAGAGTTTTTACTCTGCTAATTAAGTATTTAATTATTAGTCCTTAGTTCCTAAAAACTAAAACCAAACTAAAAACAAAAAAATAAAAGCGGTAATTATAATATTATAACTAAATTGAAGTTATATTATGTAAGTAATTGTAAAAAATTGCCAATTTTTAATGGAATGCAAATTCAACTATGGCATTACAAAGCTATGTTAACGAATTCTATTACAATTATTTACATAGTCGAATTGAAAATTCCAACTCGTTTATAATATCATTGGCTGCACTCAATATACAATGAATATTTAAAAATATCCGCTTCAATAAAATTTATTTAAAAGAGCTTGGAATTTTGCAAGCTGGCGGCGGGCTTGCAAATTTTATTCAAACTTCACTGACAGTTTGTCATGGAAAAAACGGAACGTTTTAGCTGCTATTTTATCTATTGGGGTATTTTTTCTACATTTCAGTCCAATCTATAGTTTAGATTTGATCAATGGTTCTATCAAAATATATGTAACCGTGAAGCAAGAGAACCGAATATTAAAATTCGAACTTAAAAAAAACTTTACTTTAATAGATATAATTATGCAGACTTTTTTCAATTTCAAATTTTTATTTTTTATATCAACATGTACTTAGGCGATGACTTGAACAATAAGATAATAAGATCTTAACAATTATCTAAAAAGCATAACTTGTTACAAATAATTATATCTAACATTATTAAGTTTACCACTTAACTCGTATTACATAAAACAACAAGAAATTATAAAAAATACAAAGCGAAAGCCTTCATCGCCGTTATTAACCGCAAATATAAAAAGCAAATAGCCAAAGTAAATACCTTGCCATCTGGGGAAACGGCGCTCCTCCCTGCAACAAATTGAATATCGAGCCAATTAGTTCAATACAGTCATTGTTATTGCAATTACACAGAATAAAGCGATTCCGGCCGCATTTTATTGTGAAGGTTCAATTTGTGAACCATCAATAATAAAAGTCTCTTAGACTGTTGTCAATTTAGATTTTCGATACGAGTGTTCGTCTTAACTCATAACTTCTTGTTTTTATCAACGCTATAGTTTGAATATGTGACGAGTCGCTTAACTTCCGTCAACCTTTCCTGCACTTCCACGAATATTTCTACAGCCAGATAGGTTCACTGTTTTCAACTTTTAGCGAGACTAGCAATTTTTGAAAAATTTTTATTTGTACCTATAGATAACACCAGAAATACACAATATTAAAGTAGTTGGTTAAATTGGTGTAATCTGGCTCTAACATGATATGAAAAACAGCTAACAAATGTTAGATGAAATTGCCGTTTTGTTTCAAAAAAGTTAATGCAAGTACTTTTTTCGATTTATGCAATTAATGCATCTTTGCCAACGCAGTGGCAGTTAATGGATGCCTTTCGTAAAAAACAGCTGGACGATAAACTCTTCAAAGGCGTTTTGTACTGCCTCTCTGGAATTGAAATTTCCCCCTCTAAAAAGTTGTCCATATTTTAGAAAAAGTAATAGTCTGTAGGTCTGTAGTGAGTATAGCGGATAAGGGGCTTCCAAAGGGGCTTTTCTTACAGCTTAAAGACTTTCTTCATTTCTGTGCCCGTTAAGGAGCGCAAGGCAGGTCAAAAGTCTTTAATAACAATATTTTCAAAGGATTACTTTAGGAAACATCCAAAATATTATTCATTTTTACGAAGAACAAAAGAACATCAACAAAAGAAATGTATGTGCGAAACATTACAACCGCAAGTAAGCTCAGATTACCTCATCCCTAAAATATACTAGACAGTAAAATAAACACATTGAATCAAAGTAATTCCGTACAACAATCGCCATAAATTCAGCGGTATCTAAAATTCCGGGATAGCCAAAAACCGACCTTAATTAAACCATCGCAGAAGCCACTTTCGCTCTCACTAGGTAACAAAAATAAATTTTATCAAACAAACAGTTTATTTTGCAGACCGTGCACTTTATTGTCTGACCCTACTGTATGCTGTAATAGCGTTTAATTTGGCGAGTTGCCGCGACTAGCGTTTTACTGTTAAAAACGTTATTTTGAATTGTAAAATGGCTTGGCCCAAGCGGCAGACTATAATATTATTGTATGTTTGTAACGGCCCGGCCGCACCTGCGTCTATCGTCCGAAGCTTCGTGCTATGAGACGATACTATTGGACGATACACGTAGATCGTCCAATAGTATCGGTGTTAGCGCGAAGCACTACGCATATGTAGCTGACGCTACGTGGAGTTTCTTAAGGTGTGTTCCGAAAATCCCAACTTCCGTTATAATATTATAACTCAGTTTAATGGCCAGCCCTCAACTCAACGGTAAACAGACTTTCATTTTTTTATTATTATCGAATTACAACTCGAGTTAGATCCTAACACTGGTCATAAAAAGAGATTTTGTTGAATTTTTGGGCGCTGAAGGCCTAAAGGTAAAGGTGTGGGACCCAGAAAAAAGGTGACGTTATGAAGAGGCTTCGGGGTTGATTTGTAATTTAATTTCATATGGGTTCATTTTAAATTAAAACAATGGGGGGGCGCTAAAACATATTTTGTTTTCAAAGTGGGCAGTAGACAAAATAAGTTTGGGAACCACTGTCATAAACTATTGGACTATTGGCATCGTTACTCTTATCATTCAAATGTTGTGCTAAGAATATAATAGACGCTTCTCGAGATCTAGAAAGTGCAATATATTATGGAAACACTGTTATGCAAAGCGTTTTCATGTTCTAAGCATAACTTGTATAAATTGAATTCAATTTATTTGACCTATTTAATATTATATTGTAGAGATTTACCGTTGTCTATCGTTATTTAACATTCTTTATTATTTAACATTGATGATTAATGTATTTTGTTTTCTGTATTAAACTTACCTTCATTGTAATCTATACTATTATAAGTGCGAAAGAGTGTCTGTCTGTCTGTTTGTTACCTCTTCACCCCCCAACCACTGAACCGATTTAGCTGAAATTTGGTATGGAGAAATGTACGGTTCCCGCGCGATAAACAAATTTTGACGCAACGGAGTTGCGGGCGTCATTTAGTAATAATATAGTTTTGACACATAGAATGTAACAAAACGAAGTGGTAATAGGTACTTACAATTAATACAAAATATGTTTTATTAATCAAAAATTACTTTAGTGGATATTGTGATAGTTGGATGTTGATAGTGGGAATTAATGCTATTTTTTATTAATTTCATTAACACGCTAATTTTGATGTCACAGCATGCTAAGTATTATTTATTGCGTTGCTATTTGCTAACGCGGCATCGTGAATAATTATCGGTTCGCATCGCACCGCTCGCGTCGAGTAGGTATTATATTTTTGCATCGAGTGAAAAATAGCAATTCATTAACCGTGAGCCTCGCGGTGCGAAACAGCGCGGACGTGATTTTTATCATGATCGCTGACTATTGCTACACACTTATAATATTATTAGCAATCGTATTTTTAACAAGTACGATTAATTTAATTATGCTAATGGGCATTTAACAATTAATTATTATCATTGCTAATGCTATTTTTACCAACACTACTAGTCGATGCCTGTTCTGTCGGGACGGAATGAGGTTTACAATGATTTTTACTTTCACAAATTTTTAAACAATCACTTAGTATAAGAATTTTATTTATTCACCTATCCTTAGTTTCTATATCTTTGAATCTACAGAAAAGTTATATTTGGCAGTATATCAACAGCTGTTTTCTGCGTGTCCGCGTACGTCGATCCTTCGTCAAGGCATTAGAGTGAGATCCCATTCGTGACGTCACCTTTATATACGGTGTATTACCTACAAAAGGGTTTTATTTACTTAGTAGAAAATTTTTGCTATACTCGTTTATACAAGGTTTAAAATAACTAAGTGATAATATTTTAGGGTGTGTACTGTATATCACAGAAATAAATCAAAATAGAACGGCTATGCGGGTGGAGTACGCGTATTTTAATCTTGCACAAATATGCAAGATTCGTTGAACGTTCATTCAGTCAGCGCGCACGTCTCGACTTGATTACACCGTAGTGGTTGTGCGAAAATGCCTCATTGTGCAGTGTCTAATTGTAAAAACAGAAGTACGAAAGTGAATCGGTCAAAAGGAGGTATTTCTTTCCACGGGTAAGTTATTTGTTCTAACTAAAAGCAAAGCAAAAATTGGCACGAGCGATTCCTTAGCAATGCACTTGATATTTTATTTCTGTGGTGTGATATTTTATTTGTGTGGTGATAGAGTTCGCTTTGAAAGTAGCAGCGCTAAAAAACTTACTTTCTTTTTCATCTTTGTATGGAAAAATTCATGACGTGGGCCACGTCATGAATTTTTCCATACAAAGACCGTCCCCTTGAACAAAAAAATAAAAATAAAAATTTTTTCTTACAGCGCTGATACTTTCACAGTTATCTCTTTAAAATGTACACATTTTAACTAAAAGATGATCCCGTGCGAGTTTCTTATTCTGATTTTTCTCATTAGGTTACTTCCCGAACCGGTGCAGGTAGGCATCATTTAGATATTCCGAAAGTGTTAGTTTTGAATCGATTTGGAAAATAAAATATTTTTATTTTACTAGCATAAAGTGACCCGATATGTTCAGGTCACTTTATGAATTATATAAGAAAAAATAACTGAAAATAGAAGTAACTGAAAACGGTCTTCCATAAAAATAAATATTATACAATCAATAGGTACTTACGGCAATAAGGAATAACTTTAGCAAACTCAATAAGCCCCCAAAAATTGGAAATTAAAAACATAATTTAATTACTGTGAAAAGGTTTCCGATAATATGATTAATTTCAAAGTCGGATTAGGCTTGTTTCGATATTTACATCAAATTTATTGATTACTCAAGGGAAAGCCCTGCAATCTTATTAGTAACTTCAAAGAACCTCTCAATGTTTATTGGCTAGAAATAAACGCGTTCGACCCACTGGGTTTCCGATAACTTGAGCTGTGTCGAATATTTTCTACTAAATGCGTACAGATTTCCACGCGCTTTCTGACGAGTTAGACGGGGTTTTATCAACAGCAAAAAAAATTAATGATTGTGAATCTATTTTCAATTTCACAACAGACTTCAACCATCAATAAAAGAGTACAATTCGTGTGTATAGGCTTGTCAATCAAAATCTCCTAGTTGTGTAGTGTAATGTTTTATTTGTTAAAAAATGTATGATAAAAACATAATTTCAAAATAATATTAGCTCGATGCACTCCTTCACCATATAAACTATAACTATGCATTTCAATCACCGACGTTTCCGCATTTTTCGTCAAAAGGGATCCAAAATTTTTCGCTCCCGTATTAATATTTAGATGACGGGAAAACGTTAAAAATCCAAGTACATAATATCTTCAATGAAGTAATCTATACATATAATAAAATCGTAGGAAAGTCAATTCTGTACATTGAACATTTTTGAAAAATAATACTTGGGACGTGATCTACAATCGATACGGAAGCCAAAAATATAGTTTTTAGAATTTTTGTCTGTTTGTCTGTATGTCAGTTTGTCTGTTCGTCTGTTTGTCTGTATGTATGTCCGGGATAAACTCAGAAAGTACTGAATGGATTTACTTCAAATTTTGCACGAATATTATATAGAGGTCGGGTCAACACATAGGCTAAATATTATGATGGTATCGCCTAGGGGGGGGGAGGGGCTCAAGTTTCAATATTTTTAGTTTTTTGCTCATATCGCTAAAACGGTGCATTGTAGAGAAAAAATGTCCTGTACGTAATGAAAGCCCATAAAATTTCCTACAAATTTGTATTTCACACTTTGTATCTATCTTCACTCCTTGCCATGCTATGAGCTTTTGTCTATCTTTTCTATACAAATTTCGAGTGTCGTTTGATTAACATGCTGGGAGCTTTGGCATCGGTCTTTTCTTGGGGTCTTGGGGTCTTTTCTCAACCCCCCCCCCACAACCCCCCCTCCTCAAATTTTGCTTCAAACAAAGCGGTGTTGCGGCGTTATACATCTTTTTTAAGAACAAAGTTAAAAACCAAACCACACATACGGTTTTGTAGTGTCGTTTGTTTTAACCCCCCCCCCCCTTATTCCTCATGACACTTTTGTTCATAATTAAAAGGTTTCGTGGACTTTGTATTGCGTCTTAATTATCCTTTTTAGGAACAAATCTATACATATTGTAATAAAATCGTAGGAAAGTCAATTCTGTACATTGAACATTTTTGAAAAATAATACTTGGGACGTGATCTACTATACTAACGCGGACGAAGTCGCGGGCAACAGCTAGTTCAATAATAAAAAGCTTGTTAATGTAATATTTTACGTAGAAATTCAAGAGCAGTTATTTATCTGCGATCCTCCATGTTTTATTATTGCGATAAAGCTGTACAAAGTACATTTTACGACCCTTACAACGAAGGAATTCTCACAAGATTTTGTTTCAGAGGTTTCAATAATTATAGTATAATATTATAAGTATTACATAAAATTATATTCCATGGGCCACGAGAAATTATATATTGTGCAACCAGGCAAAATATATTGTCTTGCCATATAATATGTTATTAAAAATAATTATATTATGTTGACCAATTCTCAGATGTACCCGATAAGTACATAAAACTTTATCAAAATATCTCCAGCCGTTACGAAGGAGCTTGACAACAAACATCGTTTGAAGTATACTTCACCGTATCTTGTTCCTAGTCCAGAAATAAAAGCAGATTAGTTAAAACCATTTTCTGATATTTTCCTTCCTGTGAGATGTAGTCAATGTAGAGAACACCACTTTTATAACGATAACCGTGGCATTAAAAATTTATCAGTAATTTATTAAAATTGGATACACATTACACATCCCATGAAACATACATACAAAATATTACTATATGCCCAGTTTAGAGCATTATTTACTATAAATATTTATTACTATAAATATTTACTAATATTTGTTTTCACACTTCTTCTTCCCAATCTATATTTAACTAGATGACGCCCGCAACTCCGTTGCGCCAAAATTTGTTTATTGAGCGGGAACCGTACATTTTTTCGGGATAAAAAGTATCATAATATTTAGTTTCCCGGAACTTAAAGCATCCCCATACCAAATTTCAGCAAAATCGGTTCAGTGGTTTGGGCGTGAAGAGGTAGCAGACGGACAGACAGACACACTTTCGCATTTATAATATTTTATTATGGTTTATGGTAAACCAAAATCATTCCTATCCTTTAAAGCATCGTTGTAAAAATCACATTGTATTTTGTTCTAAGTTCACTTGATTTATAAAACCCATATGAGTTTGGGCACAAAATGAGGTTAAAGTACTCTATCAGCTGTGACAGTGAGAGCACTGGCCCACTTTTACTGAAAGTACGAAATTATTTTGCACATTTAAAAGTTGGTAAGCTATGTTTTTAAACATTACTAGCTGACCTGGCAAACGTTGCTATACCATATAAATTATTTCTAGTATGGATATAAACAGTAGATAAAAACCTATTCTCAGGCCTAACGAATGTACTAGAGAAGTTGAATCCTAACGTACCGCGAACCTTATTAATACATATGCGAAAATAATTTGGTAGCGTTAAGTCAAACCCATCCGACCGATCACAGCTAACATTGAATATAAGCCGACCAAATGACGTAGGTCCGCCATCTGCTTAGGAATCAACTTCTCTGATAGTAATATGTATACAAATAGTCATGTTAAGGTGACGCCTTCATAATTTGGCTGTAGCGATGTCCATTTTTCTCAGCAATTACTAAAGCTAAGAAATTAAAGTTCACTGTCAGTATTCATCATGTCTTTGTCTTTGAACTACGCATAGCATAACACGATTGGTCAACTTTTATAACACAGAATAATCAATCAAAAAGACCTTCCAAAATTTGTACATAAATTGGTTCCAGTATACACTTTAATTTGTCCATAGCTTATATGAAATGTATCTATGGTTTTTAAATTACGCGACAAAAACCATTTTGTCGCTACGCCCTTTCAATTTTTGCTGTTCCATTGCTTGTTTTCTATGAGAGGCCGGGCCAGCCTCGCATAGAAAACAAGCAATCTCAAACACATCCAACACGGTTTTTTACTCTAACATGGCGTCACCTTAAGCCGTTTTAGAGGAGTTTGCGCACAAACAATATTGTGACACGAGAATTTTAAATATTAGAATTAGAGATTAGATTATGTTTATGGATATAGACCACAGACATAGATCAAGATAGATACCACATGTCCCTCCATTTGTATGAAAACGAGCGTGCCACTTTTTTCCTACATACTGTGACGTGCCGATGATAAGAACCGTGTCCATTTTCTAGGCCAACGTTTCTATTCGAATTTCTATAGCTCAATACGGCATAATAATTAGGCATTTAGGCGTTTTTAAAATTCCGATTGACGTCCGATTCCGATAGCAGACTAAAGGACAGACTTTCGAAAGACGAGCATTGCTCGTCGTTTGGGGACGCGATATAGCACGCGGAGACATGCGTTATCAATCTTGATCTATGTGTTTGATGTAGACACACATTTGGGTGTATTGTATGATATTGTCCGTTTGGATTTAAGAAGGTGCACATTTTGAATAATATTGTTTGAACACTTACAATTCTGAATATAGACAAACGGTAAGTCTGCTACTGGTCTGATGGATCGTTTTGATACGCGCAAATGAACAGAGCGCAAAGTGAAATTGCAATTAACTTATAGTTTGCGATGGCGAAGTTAGACAATAACTATATACTATACTTATGCCACAGAATATAATATATTAGTAGTACCAACTTATACTTACTAATTTACGTAAAGCAGGCCATGCAAGGGTGTACCTGACAGGTTTGCCTGTGCAGTTACGCCTGTCAGGCGAAATTGATGCAAAGCCTGCACAGTTCTGTAATATACAGGCTCCGATTTTTAGAGCTTTATAATTTGAAAGCTACAAAATTATAATAAAAATACAGCAAAAATTTTCAGTGGAACGTTCCTTTCCCCGTTGTTAATTTCCTATTTTTGTTTATTATACTCATGATATCAGATTCCAAAGAAACCAATTTATTAAAATTCAAGCATACTTTCAGTATCTCCCTATTCCTAGTATTTACAAATTACTTACTTTTATTTTTCAACACACGCCAATAGATCGACAATTTCGTTAACTACATATTTCCCGTTTGAATTTTAAGGTCAATTTTGAAGTAAGATAAGTAAAAAAATAGGATTTTGGTGCGATCTCGGTCACGCGGCATATGTATCGTCAAGGTCGTTTGCTCGGGGGATGGCCTTAAGGCAAACCTGTCAGGTACACCTTTGCGTGTATGGCCTGCTTAAAGGAAACCAATATTCTGAGCTATCAATCAACTTTCATAACTCTGACGATACAATTTTGCGCTGAACAAACGGGAGCCGAAACTTTGCCGTTTATTCTTTTGTTTCTCCCTCAATAACCTGGAATGCAAATTCTAGGTTTTTAGGTCGACAGATTTGTTCATATATTCTTGTTTACCCATTGAGATAGCGGCAGCGGTGCATTCGATTTTTTGTTTACTCCGCAGTTAACAAAGCTTTAATCTCGCTAATGTTTGGATGTTTTGAATGGTGAGTAACATTACTTGTTAAATACAGGCAAATACAGATAATAATGTAGTTCAGGCAGTGTGCTGACTGTGTCAATATATACAGTGTGAAATTTTAATGGTTGTTTTCCTGCAGTAAAATGATTCTATCTTAGTAATACAATAGATTTGTAAAGTTTTTTTGTTCAAATCAAAAAAAAAAATCGGTCGAGTCCATAGTAACTCGCGCCTATCAGCATAAAGTTTCCATAGTACGTCATAAAAATATTTTGTATTTTCAAAATATAACATGCATGGTTCGATAGTACTACTATAGGTAAAGGCTGCGGGCCCCCCGATGGTTGCTCGCCTTGTCGTGGCGGTGGGGCTCTAGTAACCGCGGCTTGGACAACCGCGGTGAAGCGAAGAGGCAACCAGGGCCGGCCGGTGTCGCCGCCTGGCCCGAGGAGGGCGCTCCCAGCGGACTGGAGGAGTCCGCTGCGGATGCGCACCGAGGTGGGGCCGCAGAGGAAGAGGCAAGTAGGTATTACGGTGCGCCGCTTGCCCTATCCTCTGCGGCCGAGGACGGATCGCGGGGGGGAGAGGCATTGTGGTAGGTTGCCGCTTTCCCTACCCCCCCTGCGAGCTGGCCGTTCCGTTTGAACGGCATTGGTGGGGCCGCAGAGGAAGAGGCAAGTAGGTATTGCGGTGCGCCGCTTGCCCTATCCTCTGCGGCCGAGGTGTGGTCGGTGGCAGAGCCACAGACCTGATCTGCCACATGGCCTCCAAGTAGCAGACTCGGGGGGCGTCTGCTACAGCCCTGGTGGGGGCCGAGGAGGAGGGCGCACGTGTTGTGCGCCCATCGTGGAGTCTTCGGACCGCTGGCGGGGTCGCGGATGTGTGTATCGTTCCCGTGGCCCCGTCAAAAGGCGGCGTGGCGGAAGATGGGGGGGGGTTTTAGTGGGTATACCGTGGTCTCATCAGCTACGGGAGTCCCACATCACCGCTCGGGTCGCCCCCTGCGCCTGGGTGGTATGCGTAATGCATTTCCCCCTCCGGGGAAAAAAAAAAAAGGTAAAGGCTGCGGGAAAACAACCACTAAAATTTCACGTTGTATAAATAGGTTGCAATATTATAGAACTTCATGATCCCACCAAAAACACATTTTCTTGTAAAATATTGCCGAGACGACCACATAAGAAACACTTCGAGAAAAGGTAAGTTCCGCTTCGCTTGGCTCGTCTCGGCGGGTGAACTACCGAGTCTGTCTACCGTGCACCCAGATAATGTGATGGGCGGTGCCGGTGGCGAGCGCCAAAAAAAGTCTTCCAAACAAGCGGATGCTCGGTGGGCTCGGTTTAAGGTGACGCGGACGCCTTGATAATTTGGCTGTAACGATGTCCTTATTCTCAGCAATGACTAAAGCTAAGAAATTAAAGTTCACTGTCAGTATTCATCATGTCTTTGTCTTTGAATTTCCCATAGCATAACACGATTGGTCAACTTTTATAACACAGAATAATCAATCAAAAAGACCTCTGTAAAAAAAGTGATTCCTATTTTGCCAACAGAGGAGAGTGATTTAAGCTTCCAAAATTTGTACATAAATTGGTTCTACTATACACTTTAATTTGTCCATAGCTTATATGAAATGTATTTATGGTTTTTAAATTACGCGACAAAAACCATTTTGTCGCTACGCCCTTTCCATTTTTTGCTGTTCCATTGCTTGTTTTCTATGAGAGGCCGGGCCAGCCTCGCATAGAAAACAAGCAATCTAAAACACATCCAACACGGTGTTTTACTTTAACATGGCGTCACCTTAAGCCATTAACCCCCGAACGGCCCAAGTGGGCTGCGATAACAATAGATAGATAATAGATTTCCAAGAACTCCACGATTGACGGATTAAGCCTGAAGACTGGAGATATAACAAACATACACACTTTTGTATTTATAATATTAGTACGGATAATATACAAAATATTATGTTCATTAATATTTATTTCCTTAGCCAAATTAATAATATAATCCTATTATACGGTCTGTATTGTCTTTAGTTTAATGATTTAATCGAATTAGGATATTGTATCTCTTTGTCCTCTCAATCCCTTTATTTCAATCTCAATTACTAAAGGTTACAATAAATATTTATGGTTAAATTAACTTTACTTGAATAAAAGCAATTTAAGACATGAGTGGATGAAGTAGGTAAAATAACATTTTATAACAAAACAACAATTACTAATTTTTTCACTTATTCTTTGAATAAAAAATGTAACTTACCACAGACATAGATACGCGTGCCATATCGCGTTCCCAAACGACGAGCAATGCTCGTCTTTCGAAAGTCTGCTTTAGTCTGCTATCGGAATCGGACGTCAATCGGAATTTTAAAAATGTCTTAATGCCTAATTATGCCGTATTGAGCTGTAGAATTTCGAATAGAAACGTTGGCCTAGATAATGGACATGTTTCACATCATCGGTACGTACCGAAGTTCGGAAAAAAGTGGCACGCTCGTTTTCATACAAATAGAGGGACATGCGATATATTATTATATCTTGATCTATGTTTGTGTAACTTACCTATTTTATCATGTGACTAATATATCTGGCGGTATATAAAACATTATTTTACATTTCAAATCATTTTCTCAGTCGTAAAGCCTCAATTATTTATGTTAAAAAAAACGAAATTTTCCAAATTGTTAGTTACTCACTTTATCCACTGGAAAATAATCGAAGACATTTCAATTATTTTCGAATAATACGAACCTTTGAAGCGGCTCTGTTATTTTTCGTCTGTCGATGCCAGTTGTTATATCTGAAATAGAAATTTTAACTTGTAAGAATAATTATATTGTCTAAAAACTTTATAAATTATGCCAAATTTTTTAGGCTCGTTTTATTAGGGTTCCGTACCCAAAGGGTAAAAACGGGACCCTATTACTAAGACTTCGTTGTCTGTCCGTCTGTCCGTCCGTCTGTCTGTATGTCTCCAGGCTGTAACTCAAGAACCGCTATAGCTAGACTTCTGAAATTTTCACAGATTGTGTATATCTGTTGCCGCTATAACAACAAACACTGAAAATAAAATAAAGTTAATATTTAAGGGGGGCTCCCATACCAGAAACGTGATTTTTTGGCCTTTTTTGCTCGTAATCAATAATGGTAACAGCTAGGCACTTGACATTTTCACAAAATCCTTAATTATATTTTTAATTTAGTAATTAGTAATAAAATTAAAATAAAGTAAATATTTAAGGGGGGCTCCCATACAAAAAACACAATTTTTGTCTACTTTCGCTCTATATCGGTACGGAATCCTTCGTGCGCGAGTCCGACTCGCACTTGGCCGGTTTTTTATAATATACGTCCACCCGAACGTGCACAATCACAAAGCAACTGTATGTGACAGCACAACCGCGCCGCTATTTACAAATTAATTTACAAAGATGTGATTAACTGTGATTTTGATTAATTTTGTTTTATTTATTTTTATTTTATTTACTTTATTTATTTAACTCTTTATTGTACACAAAAAAATACAGAAAGAAACAATTAACACGGAAAGACGACACAAAGGAACTGCTTATTTCTAAAGAAATCTCTTACAGCAGCCCGAGAGAATTACTTTTTTTTGACAATTTTTTTTGAGAAATTCATATTTTATTAGGTACTTTACGAAAATGTTTAAATGTAATGTTATGGGTCTCAGAAGCCCGAAATAAATGGTTTTATTTATTTATTTTATTTATTTAATGAATCGTTACATACAATTGCTTGTGATCTCGCGGTGACGCCGCATATCAGTCCAGACTCCAGACTCCAGTCTGTAGACAGTTTCTTAAGAGGAGTCCACACAGCCCTTTTTTCCATACAAACGCTGTCCCCTGTTTCCTCCCTGGATAATGCCGGTAGAGTTATATTTTTTTCCTGAATATGTAGTGGCCATAGGGCCACTAATACAATATCTCTATGTTTTTTTTTCATAATTTAGTTACCTATTAAAAAAGATATGAACGTTCAAAAACCCAAAAAATGGCCAGATTTTCCCCTGTGTTCAAACATCCAGAAAACAGATTTGGCTAGATTATACAACAAATTAATAAAACATAGGAACACAGCTCAAGACTTTCTTTAATCTTTAATGAAAAAAGTACTTAAATCGGATAAGTTTTGGAGAAGTAATCAGGGGAGAACGAATCGTTGTACATAGGCTTGAGGTAAGGGAGACAGCATTAGATATTACAAGTACTTTTTTTTTTCATTTTTCTTGACCTTGGAGTATCCTCTTAAAAAAAGCAAAATATAGTTTGGTTTATTAAAAATATAAGGGTGGGTTTCTAACGTTTTTTTTTTCTTTCAAAGCTTGTAGTATTAGTGATATTTTACTTAAAATGAAAATATTCAATTCTAGATGATTTCCACAACTCCCTTGTGCCAAAATTATTTTGAAGCGCGGGATACGTGCATTTTTCCGGGATAATAATATGTCCTATATCCTTCGCCAGGACTCGGTTCGGTTTTGCGGCTTAGGCATGAAGAGGTAATAAATTAAGACTAAATGGAGCTCTTGGAGTGCCAGCAAAAGTGATAATAAAACAGCAGGATATGCAAATATTCACCGCACAGTAGAATGAGAAGTATGTCTTTTTTCCCCCCCGCGCCGGTGGCTTCTGTCTAATAGGGCCTCTACACGATGGGCCATGATGGATAATCTAGGATGTGCCATGAATTTTCACCATGATCGCGGATCTGTCTGCACGATCGCTGCACCTCCATGATTTGTTGATTGTTATCGGTTAACAATGGACGTCGAAACATTAGCAGCTACTATTTACTTATTTAGTGTCTATAACCATTAAGTATATAAATGTTTACTCTAAAAGAGTTTTTATCTTTATAATATTTTTTAGGATTCTAAATTACAGGCTCTTTTTGATACAATAATTATATAAATTTAAATGTTTCATCATTTGAGCACGTCTCCGACATCGTTAAAAGCAAAACAGCACGAGTCCGCACCGTACCATAAACAAATACCAACTCAGTAATTGATCGTGTGGACACGCTTACAATCATGGCCGAACTTCCTTTGATGATTGTACGAAAAATCGACACAACGGCGATTACGCTCATTTGACGCCCATCATGGCTCATCAATCAATCTCAAACGATTACGCCCTCTACACGATTGTGATCGCCTGTGATTGTCCATCATGGTCCATCGTGTAGAGGCCCCATTACGAATTTTTCATCGGGTCACATGCCCAAAAAAAGTGCGTTTTATAGAACTTTTCGCTTCAAAACCATTACCTTATCTTACCTACACGTTAATCAATACAATTTAGATTAAATTTCAAGTGGATAAATTTTCGATAGCTCTTTGTATACAATCGGGAGGGTCTTAAGGGTTTGTCGTCAGAACAAAGGGCCTTAGAAAAGCCGACTCGATAAAAATTATCCCTCCCAATTTATTATTATTACGGGCATTTTCCCAAAAATATTGGAGGTTCGAGTTAAAAAAAGCGCTGTAAAATATTGAGCAAGTTTTTATTTTGGCCCATTTGGTTTCACGCAAACGAAATAATGTTGCAAGTTTATGAAATATTTTTGTAGGAAATTAAATACGAAATTGCCAGACAACAAAATTTAATTACGCGCTTTGGCAGCAATTTTGTTATATTGACGAACAATCTAGAATTTTTTGATTAACTTATATTTTGGTCGCAATTTATTTCTCTATGGAATCCGTATTAAACTGATAATAAATTAATATACCCGAAAATCCGAAAGTATGTCGGTCTGTCTATTTATTTATCTGTTTGTTTGTCCGTGTTACCTTCTCACTCTTAATCTTTACCAGGATACCTTCTACTTACAGTATTATGAAGATTATAGAATTTCTTACAGTCTGGAAAGAGTTCGAGCTAATAGTTTTTAATCCGAAAAAAATGTACGGTATTCAAAAAATTTGCTAAGCTAAAGTCGCAGGCGACATCTAGTCATTTGTGTAAATAAAAATGAATTTTAAATTTTGTGAGTCTCGTTAAAACTCAAGAACGGTTGAACAGATTTCGCTAATTTTGGGCTTGAAATGTTTGTGGAAGTTCACCTTGCTACAAAGTTCACCGAGTCACCGTGGGAGAGCCATGCTTCGGCACGAACAGGCCGGCTCGACCGAATAAATACCACGGACTCACAGAAAACCTTCGTGAAACAGCGCTTGCGATGTGTTTCGCCGAGTGAGTGAGTTTACCGGAGGCCCAATCCCCTACCCTTTTCCCTCCCTACCCTCCCTTATTTCCTTCCCTACCCTCCCCTACCCTATTTCCCTATTCCCTCGTAATAAGGCAACGCACTTGCAGCTCTTCTGATGCTGCGAGTGTCCATGGGCGACGGAAGTTACTTTCCATCAGGTGACCCGTTTCCTCGTTTGCCCCCTTTTTTCATAAAAAAGAGTCACAGTAAATGAATAAAATAACTCTATCTAGTTCAAATTAACTGTATGAAATGTTAAGATACATTTCATACAGTTAATATATCTATCCCAGTAAGATAACTTTATTATCGCAGTACTCAGAACCGTATCCCACTTGTTTTAGGCCCGAGAACTAAGTGGTAAAGTTATACTAATTAAATAGTTCGTCTTCTAGAACTGTAAAACTTGGAAGTGTAATTATTATTACTTGCAAATTTCAGTTCGGAATAAATTGAAACGGTGTTCACTTAGCGCTGATATGAACTCCGCTTGGTTAAATGTTATTTTTACTTTAATTGGTTATCTTACTTATTTTAGGATTAATTTGCTACTAATATTATTAGTTTGCTTTTTTTTTGTACTTGCATGCCTAATTTTTAACACGCTTCTATAAGCTTGGGCTGTATGTATGTAACGGAATCTTTAAGCACGTCTTTTATCTATCTCCATGAGTAGTCTTATTAATTCGAAACTTTGCAGAGCCAATGACAATACAATAATTTGTACTTATCAGTTTTTTGAAAATAAAACCGTATTTTGCTTAGTTTCTTTGAAACTAAAGTACTAATTACTAGATGACGCCCGCAACTCCGTTGCGCTAAAACTTATTTATCGCGTGGGAACCGTACATTTTCCGTGATAAAAAGTATCCTGTGTCCTTTCCCGGGACTCAAAGAGTCTCCATACCAAATTTCAGCAAAATATGTTCAGCGATTTGGGCGTGAAGAGGTTACAGACAGACAGACAGACCGACCTCTATATATACACACCGGTAATGTCACGTAATTTTGTCACACCTTGTACCACCGAGGAAATTGATTCCTAGGCAGTTGACGGACCTATGTAATTTGGTCGGCTTATGTCAATTCAATGTTAGCTGTGATCGGTCTGATGGATTTGACTTAACGCGACCAAATTACTTAGGTCCGCCATCTGCCTAGGAATCAACTTCTCTGATAGTACTTTCAGGTGCGTCGCCGTTTTGTTACAACCTGTATATTACGAACCATAAAATATTTTACGACGTATTCTCCAACTGCATAAAGTTGACGAAAAATACACTCAATTAGGAGTCGGGCGTGACAAAAGGCGATGTAACTTGCGGATATAATTGACAAAGTTTTAACGAACTCCCAGCCATGTTCTGCTTGCAGGAGGGAGAATACTTTAGATCCAGTTTCACCAACGAATGTTATAGTTAATGATCGAATTTATACGTCATATTATAATATTATAGATAATATTATATTATACGTTACCTCTTTCATTTTTCAAATGAATGAAAGAGAAGACATTAGTATATCCCACAACCTTTACATTTTGTGGTACACTTTACGGAAAAACTATCACGCCTATTGATTTGTGACTTACCATAGTAATTTTTATTTATATGTAGAATGTAGATGTGAAATGAAGATCATCAGTCAGTCAAGGTGTGACGACGCAAGCCCTCACACAGCTCGGCTTTTAGCTAGTATATTATAGTAAATTGTACATGCTATAACAGGACTATCGTGCGTACATCGCTCAACCCCCAAGCTCCTCGACAATTAACCCTGCGTCGCATCGTTGCCCTGGGCAGTCACCGTGACTGCACCCCACAGCCCCCAGGCGAAGGCTCTTAGACTACACTCATGACCCCCGAAATTCACGGTTATAGTATAGGATCATTGAAGGAGTATTTATGAGCAAAGCCGTTTGTGTTCGACAACATAATATTTATAGGATTTATATTAATATAATAATTTACAGGTACGACCCGCACACAGTTGGTTCAATGAAGCTTTGTCAAGAAGAGTCCAGTGATCATACTTAGCAAAGTCAGCAAATCTTTTAAAGGCTAGTGTATACGCCTGTACAACAGTATTCCAGAAAATGTTCAAAATCTCTCTATTAATAAAAAAATAGTAAAAGAACGTTTGTGTGCTAAAGCTTATTATAAAATCAATGATTTCATGGACAACACATCTTGGGAATAGGGTGGTTCATACATGGTACTAAAATATTTTTTATTGTAATTAGACATAATCTATACTAATTACTAATATAAAATATTATAAAGCTGGAGAGTTTTGTTTGTTTGTTTGAACGCGCTAATCTCAGGAACTACAGGTCCGATTTGTAAAATTATTTCAGCGTTAGATAGCTGCTCATATTATATTATCACGCTAAGACTAACAGGAGCGAAGAAAATGAGAAAAATGTGAAAAAAACGGGCTTATCTCGCGAACTACTAGAGCAATTTTTATGTTATTTGGCACAGATATATAGTAGACCACGTGAAAGGACATAGGCTACAATTTGAATGAATCTTTGTCAAGAAGAGGAATTGAAAAAACAAAGTAGGGGGGTGGGGGGGAACCCAGTCCAAAATTGATAACTACGAATGGTATGTAAACTTTCTTTGTCAGCCTATAAAAGAAAACGACTAAAATTAGTTATAACATTACTCTTTAGACAGCTTACTTCTAAACTCAGACAATTTAGATCTCCAGCAAATTTCACTTGATCAAAGGGCACTTAACAATGTTGGGAATTTATCCCTTTGTATCGGTTTCAGGGCTTATTGAAAGTACTTCGAGTAACCGACAACTATTTGCGGTGCAGGCACTTGTTGCTAAATAATATTATTATAGCTTCCTGTTTTTACCCGACTGCGAAAGAAAAAAATGTTGAGCACGACACCTAAATATATTAGGCTGGCCGCATAGACACGTTTTCCGTATATGATTTTCGAATGCGGAATTAAGTTTTTTAGGGTTACGTACCCAAAGGGTAAAAACGGGACCCTATTACTAAGACTTCGTTGTCTGTCCGTCTGTCCGTCTGTCCGTCTGTCCGTCTGTCCGTCTGTCTGTCTGTCTGTCTGTCTGTCTGTCTGTCTCCAGGCTGTAACTCAAGAACGGTAATAGCTAGAGATTTGATATTTTCACAGATTATGTATATCTGTTGCCGCTATAACAACAAACACTAAAAATAAAATAAAATAAATATTTAAGGGGGGCTCCCATACAACAAACGTGATTTTTTTGGTCTTTTTTGCTCATACTGAATAATTCTGATGAAAACTGGCCAAGTTAAATCTAATCTACTTTAAGATCTCACATTATTTAAATAACAGCAATTGTTATAAATATTCAATAAAGCAAAGAAATAGACTTTATTGTTCGTTCATAATGTTATTTGGTTCCTATAAATGCATTTTAAATTTTCCATAGAACTTGGCACTAATTTATAGATCTCCATTCTTTTTACGGCGAAGTCCATAGACAAGCATAATGTTTGTATTGAACTTGGCTCTCCTTTTTACATTTATGTTTTTGGTGGGATATAAATTACAGTGAGTATTTTGTGAACTTTCAAGTGCCCACCTGCCCACCTGCAATTATTGATATTGAGCAAAAAATAGCAAAAAAATCAAGTTTGTATCAAATCATGTATGACAGCCCCCCTTAAATATTTAATTTATTTTGTTTTTAATGTTTGTTGATATAGTGGCAATATATTATACATACACAATCTGTGAAAAGTTCAGAAGTCTAGCTATAACGGTTCTTGAGATACAGCCTGGAGACAGAGAGACGGACAGACATCGAAGTCTTAGTAATAGGGTCCCATTTTTACCCTTTGGGTACGGAACCCTAAAAAGTAATAATACTTGAAGGTAGGAAGGAATTAACATTATAGCCATTTATTAGGACTTAAGACTTAGGTTATAATGTTACCTTATTAGGGCCTTATCACACTGGCGATTAGCGAGCGATTTGAAAGCGACGCGATTGCGCAAATCAAATCAAATCGCTCGCTAATCGCCAGTGTGATAAGGCCCTTAAAGCTAGCTGCTAGATACTTAAACAGTGATTTGGATTTACAAAACCTAAAGTAGTTATTTTACCCTGGAATTTCTACAACAATGATTCTTATGTTATTGATATAAAGTTCTATTTATAATTATAATAACTAACACTTGATTTCAAAATTCGAATGTAGAGTACCTATCAATTAATATTGAATTTCTATTTATTTGATTGTCATGTGACGTCCCATTATTATTCGTCGTAATTTTCTGAAATGATTAATTAAATGAATATAAGATTAATTTCATTTCATTAGCTTTTATTGCTTCGGCGTGAATATACTGGCTGAGATGGATCAACAGACAACATCACGGCCTCATAGAAAACAGGCGTATAACAACACTTATAATAATAAGCGTGGTAAGTTAATCCGTTACTAATTATTATACTAATATGCAAATTACATACTGACTATAAAGGCTAGTTCGCATTAGGCCAGTATTTTCGTCAAGTAGCGAGTATTTTAGTAGCTAAACGTGTCTGAACACTAACAATTTAGTCATTTTAGGGCAGAAGCCAGAATTTAGCTACTAAAATACTCGGTACTTGACTAAAATACTGGCCTAGTGCGAACTAGGCTTAAGACGCCCGCAGGCCGCAACTACGTTCCGCCAAAATTGGTTTATCGCGATGAAACCGTAAATTTTTTCGGGATAAAAACTATTTTATTGCGGAACATTTTACGGTTACCGCGCGATTAACAATTAATAATAGCGCAACAGAGTTGCGGGGGTCATCTATAAGTAGGTATGCTATAACGACTTATCTTAATATTATCTCCAAAGAACAAATACAATTCCAGACACGTTCCAACTGTTATCACGCACAATCCAACTAAAAAGGAAAATTTAATTCCATCAGGCACCAAAAAGTAAAGAACATGAAAACGTTAACTTTTGTTGTTTTACCAGCGTAGGAGTCCTCCATAAGGTATGTCACAAGGGAGGGGAGAGGGTCGATAAAGTGAGACATGGTGGGACTAGGAGTTGGGAATCCTAAGATTTGTTTCATTTTTTAAATAAATTGAATCGCGAAATATGAAATATTGACGTGGTCTTCATTTTAGTATGTAAAATTGCAAGGAGAAGGACTGGGGGGAGATCTCACAAATGTGACTATCTGCGACAAAGTGGGGTAAAATAATAAAAATCGTGTGACGTACTTCATGGATGGTCCCGTATTAAGGCGATATAATGGTAAAAACTGTCCTTTTTGACGTAATACTATAGGACCCTCAGAAATGTTACATATCTTCATAGCTTTATCTAGGTTTGATCAGACCTAGAAACACGATTAATGTATTTTGCCTCGATACATTTAATTTTCGAAATTACCTCTTAAAAATACGAAAATTGAAGATTACTTTTAAACGAAAATAGATGTATTGTTGGAAATTAGTCTAATTAATAGACAACTTTGCAACTCAAATTCGTACAAAAGCAGTTTTGCTTAAATGCTCCTAGTTATTTTATTATAGATCATTTACGTTTTGTCGCTTACGTCGAAATTTCCGAGCGAGCCGATAGCTTCTGGCCGCAGCGTAATCACGACTCTATAGTCATACAAATTAAGTTTAATTGCGAAGCCGCTCTCTTGCAGACTCAGTGCTAATACAGCTTTCATCGAGGATAGACCTGTCAGTTTTAGCCAGGCGTTACCGCGATAATTTGTATGTTATAGTTGTAAATAATAATACTTTTAATGAGTGTGTATAGTTAATTAATTATTTTAAGTTAATCATAAATAGTGCATTATTACTAATTAGTAGTTAGTATTAGAGTGAAGGCTTTTTATTATCATTTTAACCGACTTCCAAAAACGAGGAGGTTACTTATACGTTCAGCTGTATGGTTTTTTTTTTGATCATGGGGAAAAAGAAAACACCAGTATTATCTAAACTGGAAAAGAAAGAACGCTATGAAGAGTTAGTTCGTGATTAGTCTGATGTGCCGTCGTGTGTACTTACCTACCATTTTTTTTTTCCGGAGGGGGAAATGCATTACGCATACCACCCAGGCGCAGGGGGCGACCCGAGCGGTGATGTGGGACTCCCGTAGCTGATGAGACCACGGTATACCCACTAAAACCCCCCCCCCATCTTTCGCCACGCCGCCTTTTGACGGGGCCACGGGAACGATACACACATCCGCGACCCCGCCAGCGGTCCGAAGACTCCACGATGGGCGCACGACACGTGCGCCCTCCTCCTCGGCCCCCACCAGGGCTGTAGCAGACGCCCCCCGAGTCTGCTACTTGGAGGCCATGTGGCAGATCAGGTCTGTGGCTCTGCCACCGACCACACCTCGACCGCAGAGGATAGGGCAAGCGGCGCACCGCAATACCTACTTGCCTCTTCCTCTGCGGCCCCACCAATGCCGTTCAAACGGAACGGCCAGCTCGCAGGGGGGGGTAGGGAAAGCGGCAACCTACCACAATGCCTCTCCCCCCCGCGATCCGTCCTCGGCCGCAGAGGATAGGGCAAGCGGCGCACCGTAATACCTACTTGCCTCTTCCTCTGCGGCCCCACCTCGGTGCGCATCCGCAGCGGACTCCTCCAGTCCGCTGGGAGCGCCCTTCTCGGGCCAGGCGGCGACACCGGCCGGCCCTGGTTGCCTCTTCGCTTCACCGCGGTTGTCCAAGCCGCGGTTACTGAGCCCCACCGCCACGACAAGGCGAGCAACCTTCGGGGGGCGTGTGTACTTACCTATTCTATTGATTGATAAGGGAGGTTATTTTATTATTTGTAAAATGGCTTTATTATGATTATTTTATTATTTTTGTGGAAAATATAAATTTACTACTGACCACACATCCAAAGAACAGAGACCTGTGGAGTCGCTACTTGACTTAGATCTGGATAATTCTATAGTAGTATTATATAGATCATGCGGACACGTGAGAACCTATCTATTATTATTATCATTATACAATCTACGTTACTTTGTGTTCTACTAATGCAATGAATGTGAATATAAGATATATAATATTCAATATTCATACACATATTGATATTTATTTTATCGCTTTTATAAGATAAAACATAAATCTACGACTGTCGCCGACATAATATCCAAGGAACCACCACCATAATATCCAAGGGACCACCAGTGGAGTCGGTATTTGACTTGGATCTTGATAATAATATTTCTTTAGGTGTTGCGGACACGTAAGAATTTTTATTCTCATATTTTTATTCTCAGAAATTATTATTCTCATAATACAATCTACGCTACATTGTTTCCTACTAATGCAAATGCAATAAATGTGAATATCAAAGCGCACGGCCGTGCGCGGCCAAGTTCCAGCAGGCCGCACGCTTGCCGTGCACTATTTACACGAACCGTTTCGACGCACTTTTGACCCCCTTGTAGCTCAGTGCCTATTGCGAGTGTAAAGATAAAATTATACCTACGTAATTATATACAGGCACATAAGCAGTATACCAAATGTCATAGATATAGCTTCGGTAGATCCTGAGATATCTGCCTGTAAAAATAGCTAATTTTGGCACTGACTCACTCACTCACTCACTCATTCACTCACTCACTCACTCACTGACCGGTAATCAAAACCTCTAGGCCACTTCCAACTGTCCTAGCGTTATGAAATTTGGCACACAGGTCGGGTGTTATATTTAGATTACCAAAATATTCAGAAATTTTAGAAATTTAAGAAATTGGTCAAGCGTGAGTCGGTTCATCTACGAAATTAAAAGGCCACTTTCAATTGTCCTAGCGTTATGAAATTTGGCACACAGGTCGTGTGTTATAAGTAGTTTAACAAAAATTAAGAAATTTAAGAAATCGGTGAAGCGTGAGTCGGCTCATCTACGAACTATAGAAGAAACTTCCAATTGTCCTAGCGTTATGAAATTTGGCCCGCAGGTCGAGTATTATGTGTGGATTAACAAAAAATTGCGAAATTTAAGAAATTGGTCAAGCGTGAGTCGATTCATCTACAAACTTAAGATGCCACTTCCAATTGTCCTTATCCTAGCGTTATGAAATTTGGCACACAGGTCGTGTGGTATATGTAGATTTAAAAAAAAATTTAAAAATTTAAGAAATCGGTCAAGCGGGAGTCGGCTCATCTACGAATTATAGATAAAAATTCTTATGTACTAGTGATACAATGAGAATACGATGAGGAGGGTGGGAGGAGGAGAGGGGGGGGGTATAAAATATTGTCATGTGTAATGCACACCGTATAGCTTATTAAATAAATACTGTTTACATAAGAATTGTAAAATTAAACACAACCATCAAATCAAAATGCTGTTATTTTCAATGTCGAGTCGTTGATTGATTTCTCAAATCTATACATATAAAATTACAAGTCCTGACTGACTGACTGATTGACTGATTCATCATCGCAGAGCAAAAACTGTTAAAGTTACAGCCACGAAATTTGATGAGCAGGGTTGTGCTAATTAGTAGACACCCACTAAGGAAGGAATTTAGGAAATTTTAACCCGAAGGGGGTGAAATAGGAGTTGAAAGTTTGTATGAAAGTCCGTTATTTCTGAAGTTAGAAACATGAAACTTTATTTTTGGGTTACTGAATAAAAACGAATGAATTCGTATTTAAGCGTTTTTGGAAATTCTACCCCCAAGGGGGTGAAATTGGGGTTGAAAGTCCGTCATTTCTTGAGTTAGAAACATGAAACTTTATTTTTGGGTTACTAATTAAAATTGAATGGATATATATTTAGGCGTCTTTGGAAATTCTACCCCCAAGAGGGTGAAATTGGGGTTGACAGTTTGTATGAAACTTTCTCAATTTTAAACCGATCGGGCTGAGACTGTGTATGCATAAAGATACTATGACGTAGGCATCCCCTCAGAAAGGAATTTAATAAATTCTACCCCTAAGGGGATGAAATACGGGATGAAAGTTTTTAGAAATTTTCTTAGATTTTCGACTGATTGAACTCAAATTATTAAAGATTTGAGCTTCTATGATGAAGGTGTTCGCTTTAATAGGATTTGGGTTACTGAATAAAATCGTAGGAAAGTAAATTCTGTTAATATTTTTGAAAAATAATATTTGGGACGTGATCTAACTATTCTAACGCGGACGAAGTCGCGGGCAACAGCTAGTTTTTAGATATATATTATATCACGTCTATACATTTTACATTAATAAATTATAACGTCTATACATTATAAAATCTAAACCAATTCCAAAACCTTCACTATGATGACGTTTAGTCAAGACGTTAAACGTTACAGTCAGCGTCTTGACTAGTTGTCCTTCAGTCATTCAATAGAACGGTGTCATTCAATGAATACGCTAGTCATTCAATCGAATCACAGATTGAACCAGATGACTGCGACATAATATATTATAACACACGACCTGTGTGCCAAATTTCATAACGCTAGGATATTTGGAAGTAGCCTCTAAAGTTCGTAGATGAACCGACTCACGCTTGACCGATTTCTAAAATTTCCTAATTTTTTGTTAATCTACATATTATAACACACGACCTGTGTGCCAAATTTCATAACGGAAGTGGCCTAGAGGTTTCGATTACCGGTCAGTGAAGTCGCGGGCAACAGCTAGTTTTTAGATATATAATTATTATATCACGTCTATACATTTTACATTAGTATATTATAACGTCTATACATTATCCCTCTTACTAATAAAAAGTTACACAGCGTGTATAGAGGGTGCATAAGATTTTTTCTACTAATAATCATTTTTTGACATAAGGCCTGTATAACGATGCTGTCATTTCCATACAAATTTCTCTGTATAGACCATGTATAGACTCTGTGTAACGTGTGTATAACTTAAAAACTCCTGTTTAACTATTCACACGTTGAACGCATGTTTAAGAAGTTTTTATTAGTAAGAGGGTATAAATCTAAACCAATGCCCAGTTCAGATGCACTTCATCGATCATAATCATCTTCATCAACAGTCTGATCCATAATACTTCTAATTTGAACTTGGCAGGTTAATTAAATTTTATAAATATTATCTAATTACATAATTAATCAAGTGTTACCTTCAGTGTTACGTCTATCACAAAAACCTGCCAAGTTCAAATTTAGAAGTATTATGGATCAGGCTGTTGATGAAGTGCATCTGAACTGGGCATTGGCTTAGATTTCAACTCTTTTTTTAGACCAAAAGTTAGCCTATAGGAACTAGGCCCTATTTTAACAGGTATGTTTTTGGTGGGATTTCAATACTTTTTTTCAAGAAATCATACCTATGTTTTCTTTTTGTGCTACGCCCGATATAAACAATACTTTCGATAGATGCCACTAGTGGTATTTGTTAAACTATCAATAGAAGACAAATTTTTAAGTAAAGAGTAAAGTTCGTAGACGAGCCGACTCACGCTTAACTGATTTCTTAAATTTCTTAATATTATACATATAACACACGACCTGTGTGCCAAATTTCATAACGCTAAGGCATATTTTGCAAGTAGCCTCTAAAGTTCGTTGATAAGCCGACTCACGCTTGACCGATTTCTTAAATTTCTTAATTTTTTTGTTACTCTATATATTATAACACACGACCTGTGTGCCAAATTTGATAACTCTAGGACAATTGGAAGTGGCCTCTAAAGTTCGTATATGAGCCGACTCACGCTTGACAGATTTTTAAAATTTCTTAATATTTTGTTAATCTACATGACATATAAGACATGACCTGTGTGCCAAATTTCGTAACTCTAGGACAATTGGAAGTGGCCTCTAAAGTTCATAGATGAGCCGACTCACGGTTGACAGATTTTTAAAATTTCTTAATATTTTGTTAATCTACATGACATATAAGACATGACCTGTGTGCCAAATTTCGTAACTTTAGGACAATTGGAAGTGGCCTCTAAAGTTCATAGATGAGCCGACTCACGCTTGACAGATTTTTAAAATTCATATAAGACATGACCTGTGTGCCAAATTTCATAACTCTAGGACAATAATTGGAAGTGGCCTCTAAAGTTCGTAGAGGTGCCGACTCACGCTTGACCGATTTCTAAAATTTATTATTTTTTTGTTTTAAATCTACATTATATAGGACCCAAAGTAGAAACTAATCTGATCATGTAATATGGTATGAAATAAATGAATTTGAATTTGACCTGTGTGCCAAATTTCATAACGCTAGGATATTTGGAAGTAGCCTCTAAAGTTCATAGATGAACCAACTCACGCTTGACCGATTTCTAAAATTTCCTAATTTTTTGTTAATCTACATATAACACACGACCTGTGTGCCAAATTTCATAACGGAAGTGGCCTAGAGGTTTTGATTACCGGTCAGTGAGTGAGTGAGTGAGAGAGTGAGTGAGAGAGTGAGTGAGTGAGTGAGTGAGTGAGTGAGTGAATGAGTGAGTGCCAAAATTAGCTATTTTTACAGAGACATATTTCTAGATCTACTGAACCTATTTCGATGAAATTTGGTATACTGCTTAAGTACTAGTATATAATTACGTAGGTATAATTTTATCTTTGCACTCGCAATAGGCACTGAGCTACAAGGGGGTCAAAAGTGCGTCGAAGCGGTTCGTGTAAATAGTGCACGGCGAGCGCGCGGCCTGCTGGAACTTGGCCGCGCACGGCCGTGGCCCGTGCGCTTTGATTTAATTATGTTACATTTTTTGGTATTTTACTCAATTTTTTAGTGTTTAAAAATTTTGTAGTAAATTTTTGTGCAGGAACCTGTAATTACTATTTTAAGCTGAAAAATAAATCAAATACTTATGTTAAATATTTTCGTATGAGAAAATGATTTTGCTATTACGTATGTATGAGAATTTCGATGGCACCCGGCCTCTTAGGGAGTTTTATGGTTTTCTTCATCACTCAACAGCCTGGCAAGCAACAAGACCAGCGGGGCTAAAATGGTCACATTTAGCAATTCCTCTCAATCAATTCAGCAAATGAATTGTAAAAACTGTTAAACTGACAAAATATGTCAAATCAGTACAAAAATACAGAAATTAATAATTCATAAGCAACTCTGCCTGCAATAATTGCAGACAGACTTGCATATTATGCGATTTTTAAAAAAATGAATCATATTAATATGATTCATATCATGATTCAACAAAGCGACCATTTTAGCCCCGCAGACCAAAATACCGCCTGCAATTCCATACACACTCTTCCAACGGTCAAAAGTTGATATTAGGAGCTGAGTAAAACAATTATGTAGAAAACTTAGAATACGTATGCTAATAAATTAACTACGTCAATCATATTCTACAATTATAGTAATTCCTTATATAAAATAATTACTAATAATTATTAATAAAACTGCGACTCCATAGGTCAATGACCCTTGTTCTAAAAATGAAAATTACGGTCGCGCTAGCTGCAAGCGCGCGATGTTTTTGCGCGGGGGTGCTCTCCGCCCTACGAGCATAGGCCCCGCCCCTTGCGTTATAATTTATTTTCATTATATCGCCTTAAAAGCACGTAGCCGTAATATTCAAAATTCTAAGACAATAGCCTCTATTGTGCAACTTCTGAAGTTCTGTTGAAATTGTGTTTCGCATTAAATTTATTTAAGTCGTAAACTTTAATTATACTTTATTTGGGTGTTTTAACTTTGATATTAGTTGCAAAGTGTAGTTTTGACTTGGATTTTGGTTGCGTACTCAGTTCTCAGAGCCAGTCCACAAGGCGCGTTGCGTCAGCGTTGCGTCGACGCAGCGCTGCCGTTGCGTTGTTTTACATACAAATAACCAAGGTGTTCACACGGCGCGCTGCGTCGTCGCAACGCGCACATGACGGACAGTAGCCCCCGAGACGAAGCGGGTGGGGGTGTTGACGTTAAGACTGCTTCGTAATAACGCTGCGATTGCGCAGCGCCCGTGTGGCCGGCTAAGCGTCAAAATATTTGCGTTGTGATGACGCAACGACGCAACGCAACGCGCCGTGTGGACTGGCTCTCAGTCAATTAGTCATATCGCAACATCAGTCGCAGATTAGAATCCCGGCGATGACAAAAATGGCTTTTAATTAATTTTATTAACAATTTTCGAGTACTCATTATCAGTAACAGTAAGTGACATTTTTCAAGTTATGTGGTTATTGTTATCGTTATTTCTAAAGTTAACCTTAAGTGTCTAAGCACACTAGGCTGAATTACGCCGGCGTAATTTCCGTGGCCGAAATTACATTCCGCCGCATCCGTCTGATACGACACACTATAAATTACGCGAAGAGTCGAAATCACGCGGCGGAATTTCCGTTGCAAAACACGCGCGTCAAGTAAGTATTTAAAATTTTCAGATGTAATGTGTGCGTTAACGCTTTGGAGTTAAGGTTGGATTTGCTATGTTCGGTTTTGATACCTCCGTCGCGTGTAATGTGTTGCTATACAAAACATTACGGCCAAATCGCTGCCGAACTTTACGCTCGACTCGGCTCGACGGAAGTTCGGCTCGTGACGGAATTTCAACATAGTGTGTCGTCCGTCGCGTTCCGTCCGTATTTTGTGTGCGTTTGAAACGCGGCGTAAACGCGGCGGAATTTACGCCGGCGTAATTCGGCCTAGTGTGTTTAGACACTAACTGTAACTATACAACGTATGTGGTGCAACCCATACTCTAAAGTCTAAACAATTAATTATGAGACGGTGCAGATAATGTTGATGATGTTAACATTAAATCCGGGCTATATTTGCTACATTTTGTAAATCCTCCCTCGACTGGGAATTCGCAAGGAACCGGACCCTGATTTGATTGCTCTCAAACGAAATAAACTTTGAAAATATTTACAATTTCAACGTAAAACACAAGACTTTTGTTTTTATACAATATTTTTGAGTATCTGAAAGCTTGTGAAGTGAATACTAGATGTTGCCTATAGATTTTTAGTAGAAAATATAATATTATTATTTCAGTCGACCTCTGTGGCTCAGTTGGTGGGCGACTTGGTAACTCAAGCCGGGGGTCGCGGTTTCGAATCCCACCGACAGAACAAAAAAGTTTTCAATGTTCCTGGGTCTATTTGATGTGTATTAAAATATATAATGTATAATATAATAAAAATCTTAAAGATGTGTCATAGTATAAAAGTATTAAATATATTTCCGTTGTCTGGTACCTGTAACACAAGTCCTTCATGTACTTATCACAGAGCCGGACTGACGTGGTGTGGAGCGTCCATAGATATTATTATTATAATATTATAATAGTTTATTCTGGAATTTAGAGTTTAGCATAGTAGTTAGTATTTAATTTTATGTTCTAACACAAAATAATATGTAAAAGTTAGTTAGGTAAATAAATCGTACTTGTCTAGCAACTTACCTACAAAACTATCAAATAATACCTAAAAAAAAAAATTGTCTGTCTGTAATCACGCTCCAACTGCTAAACCGATTTAGATGGAATTTGATATTGAGAAATTTTAGACTCCAAATACTTGCAATAATTAACTAATTATGTATTTGAAATGTCTACAGACTCCACATCATACTTATAAATAGTAAACAAAGGTTTCACAAATACTAGAGAGTGACAGGACGTAGTAAGTCCGACCCTCGCTGAGAACCTTTTAAGTAAATTACTTTTTGGACTTACTTAAGTATCCTCTATTTTGTGGGTATCGCAGATAAATTATTATTTATTTTAAACTAGTTGATGCCGCAACTCCGTTGCGCCAGAATTCATTTATCGCGCGGGAACCGTACATTTTCCGGGATAAAAAGTATCCTATGTCCTTTCCCGGGACTCAATGTATCTCCATGCCAAACAGCAAAATCGGTTCAGCGGTTTAAGTGTGAAGAGGTAATAGACAGGCAGACACACTTTCACATTTATAATATTAAAAAGTATCGATAAGCCTTACCAACTTAGTTTGCGAGGAGATTCGTATAATATTATGGCGTGGAAACAGTGCAAACTGCAATAAAGATCTTTTGTCGTTTTGTCTTAGTTATCTCCACGCAAAATTTTATGAAAATCGGTTCAGCAGTTAGAGAATGAAAAGATAAGCAATAAATATAGAAAATACAAAAGACTGAAAGACATTAGGATAACAAAATACACGTTCAAAATTATTATTATAAACTTCTAGAGATTTTAAAATCAATGATTTCATGAATGCATCGGAAGAAAAAAGTCACGGGCTTAACGGGTCGCCTTAGGATTCAAAAAGATTATAGTAACATAAAATAGATGTAGTTCAAGCATCGAAAGTATTATTTACCTTTAAGATAACTGTACTAATTTAATTAACTTTCTTTTAACTAAAATACTGTTAACTCTTTTAATCACAGGATATAAAGCAAATGTTTTAGAGCCAACACCTCTGCTCACGTGAAAAGATTTACGAAACTGTTATCTAGGTTACATCTCGGATTTTCATTAGAGTGCCTTTAAAAGAGGTAGATAAACTAGATATAGACATCAAAGGGTGACCCGCACATCTCCGACTAAAGCGCCTTTTGTAAATATTTTAAGTAGTATGTTATTTACGTATAATGTTTCATAGCAGTACTCTAAGTGGCCGGTTTATATGTATTATTTCAATCCAGTAATAAAATTTAGTTTGCTGCTATAATATAACTCTCACACCTATTTTGGTGATGGTGGAGGTATGTTGGAGTAATTTTATAGTGCCCAGGTGTATGCGCAGTACACAAGAGCACTCTCTATTCCTTTACTCTCATAACCCAGTGGGACGGCAGACCGACACGACCGGCGAGAGATCAGGCGCAGGACCGACTTTTTACATGCCTATCCGACGCATGGATCATCTTACTTGTCAGACAATCAGGTGATCAGCCTGCATTGTCCTAATCAAACTTGGAAATAACATGTTTCCAACGCGGGAATCGAATCCACGACCTCCGAGGCAAGAACCACGCTCTAAGCCACTACTGCTACTGGAATAATGTAAACGGGTACCGGAAAGTTAAAAAAAGCGCTGAAAGTATGTCGATTTTGAATCCTTTCTGTAAAAATCAATGTTTAACCAAATAGATAATATTATGTACTAAGTTCTTGTACATTGTTACCTGTTAGAAATTGTCCTTTCCATGAAAGTGAGTAAAATATTTCCACCCCAAATTGCATCAACAGATGGACAAATATACTTTATTTCAGTATGGATACCATAAATTTTAAGGGTGGGTTGCACTGAGTTTACAATGAATAGCATATTTACAATCTACTATTTTATGGTCTACTTTGCTGTACATAAATTATTTTAATCGACTACGGGTTTTTTGGGCATAGTCCTTTAATTTTAACTTTAACCGAGCAAACTTAAGCGGTTAAGGGTATCGTTAAAATATAATATGGCGTCCGTTATTAACTTTAACTAGAGATTTGACATTATGTTATAGTTAAAGTTGGTGCAACCCACCCTAAGGCCCGTATAAATAGTCAGTACTTAAGATGCGACCAGGGGGTGTAGTGCGAGTTTTATTCGATCATACGCACGTTAACGCGAATTTGTATGGGATCAAAGCAGCGCCATCTACTGGCTAACGTGGATACCGCTTTGATCCCATACAAATTCGCGTTAACGTGCTCGATGCGTATGATCGAATAAAACTCGCACTAACCCCACCGGTCTCAAGACGCGGTTCGGCTCTGTGATTGGTCCAAATTTTGACAGCCAACCAATCACAGAGCCTGAACCGTGTCTTGAGACCGAGATGCATCTTGAGTACTGACTATTTATACCACCCTAAGACTACGAAGTACTACTGTTACGCGGTACGCTACGCCAGGTCTACGAACGTCTACGAGTCTCTACGATGCGCCCACGTAAATACGTTTTTGAATGTATGTACATTATAAAATTATTCCAATTTCAAAATTTTGAAACAAATTAATGTTGTTTACAGTTCTAATTACTTTTATCGAAATAATAATTAATTTTGTAATACTACATTCAAAATTTAATAACAATATATTATATTGTATTCATTATATTATAAAGTTAAAATATAAAAATGTTCATATTATTTAAAACAAAATAGACACCTTTATTGTTTTTACTTCTTAGAATTTATACATTACAATAAAAATAGCAGATATTGGGCAACCGAATTTATTTTCCGTACCCAAAGGGTAAAAACGGGGCCCTATTCACACATTTTTCACTATTTTCGCTCGATAACCGTTATCGAGCGAAAATAGTGATTCATGCGCGGGTCCGACTCGCACTTGGCCGATTTTTTATTTAACCGTCATATGACATCTTATTTAACCTTTGCGAATCTGCGGTGTCGTTTTAAAATATGATCGAATAAATTCGTGAATTTCTCGCAGACAATGAGCCTGGTTTATAATACCAATTTTTACTGACTCGTAAAAGAACAAATCCCTAAAATACTGAGGCAATTTTTGTCTGATTGACTCACTAGATTCACTGTTATTAATTTTTTGTCAAATAAATTATTTAGTTATGGATGATTTCTTTTATTATTTTGGAAATATTTTCAGACACTATAATTTAGTTTTATAGAATAGCGATTGTATCTTATAATTCAAAATTTCTTTTAAGCATTTTATTATCCTTTCACTGGCCCGCCAAAGAAAGCACAGTAGGTACTTTAAAAATATTTTTTTTGTTCTAATAGTATTCGTTAATACCAGACATACAATTTTAGTATCCTTACAAGTTTAATATAATATAAAGAAATGATATATTTATAAATGTTTCTACTTTTAAAATAAATGTTAATATCAAAATATAATAAATTGATTGAACTAAATAAAAACTAAAACCGCATTCGCTCTTCCATTCTCATTCATTCAGACACATAATGTATAATATAATAATAATACTCCCCACACCGGTTTCGGTGACGGTGGCCGGTTTCATTGAAACCAGGCCAGGTACGCAGGAGTAATTTTATAGTGCGCAAGTGTGTGCGCAGTACACAAGAGCACTCTCTATTCCTTTACTCTCATAACCCAGTGGGACGGCAGACCGACACGACCGGCGAGAGATCAGGCGCAGGACCGACTTTTTACATGCCCATCCGACGCATGGATCATCTTACTTGTCAGACAATCAGGTGATCAGCCTGCATTGTCCTAACCAAACTTGGAAATAACATGTTTCCAACGCGGGAATCGAACCCACGACCTCCGAGTCAAGAGCGATGCTCTAGACCACTGGACCACGGAGGCGTTATAATGTATAATGAAGACGTGAGTGGTAGAACACGATAAGTAACAGTTAAAAAATTGCCGTTTTTTGCATAAATGAAAGCATTAGGGTCGGAAAAATGATTAAAAACAAAAACCTATGGATTTAATGTGTAGCCAGATATATTAGTCTGGTGATGAATTAGATAAGTTACAAGGTTTTTGTAAATTAAGAGGAGAATAATGAGTAAATGTCGGTATGTTACAAAATGTTAGTTATCGTGTTCATCCACTCACGTCTCCTATTCTAAGAAGTTGGACCATTACGTTAATTACGTTAAGTTTTGTAATTTGCTGACAAACCCCCTTCCCTGCTCCTCCCCCAACCCCCTACTTTATATAGAAGGATCGCGAACGCTTCTCAATAAGATCGTAAACCCGATAGAGCCCATCGCGATAAACTTTAATGTATTACTTATTTCGTTAAGACAACAAAATTGCAAGTAGTATGGATTGGCGCGTATCCACTCAGGATACGTGCCAATCCATACTTACATTACACATTTGTAAGTGTGTTTGTCATGTGAGTTACCTTTTTACGTTAAAGTCACAGTGTAAATAATTAGAGTTTGAGTCCTGGAAAAGGACATAGGAGAATTTTAATGCCGACAAAATGTACGGCTCACGGTGGTCGTAGGGACACAATCGGCACAACGCAGTCATTTTTTTATTAACACATCAAAATCGGTTTAATATTTTCAAAGCTGAATTTAATCACACATTGTTTCTTGAATGTAGATAAAATAATAATCATTTATCGGAAGAAATAAAAGCTACATAAATATACTTTCATAGAACTCTTAAATACAATTTGAAGAAAACAATAATAATATTAAATTAATAATAACACTCTATTTCTCATTGTGTTATCTTGTGAAAATGATATTATTATTTTATAATTTATTTTAAAAATCAGTCTCCAATGATGCTAAAGCTAATAAATGACTTACTTGTAAAAACTACATAAGGTTGAAATACTTGGAAATTGTTTCCAACTGTGTTTTATTCCTAAAAACTTTTATATATCTATATTATAATAATATCTAGAATACATATTACTTACTGAAAATTCCAAATAAGATTAACAGTTTCCAAAAAGTATCCATTTTCACGTTTTTTTAATCAACGACTACACACGAAAATTACAACAGTCATCTTAAACGTCACTTTCATTTTCGAATTCAGAATGTTCCAAATTCGATTTTCGAATCGCACTTTCCCGCTCTTTTCGTTTGAAGGGACGTGCATTCCACGACGCGGCTCAGTATTCACTGAGGGCTGTTACGTATTTTATATCCTCTTCGCGTGGCTAAGGGATGTGCGGTCGTGAAAGTTTTGGTCAAAGTATCTAAACTCTCTATCTCCAAATATAGAAAAACTAACTTTATAAAGAGTTATTAGGTGTTTATTTGAGAAACTTATGTATGAAATGGAGGTAAATTAAGTGGGTTTTTTTATCTAAAAAAGGACTTTATCTGGATTCCTGAAGTTCATTTTATTTTGATCTAAATGTAAACAAAGTAGTTACCACATAGGGCGGATATAAATTATAATGCTGTCAATTTAAAAAGCAATATACCTACACTACGAGTTTCTTTACATTCAGATTTTAAAAAATTGGCCAAGTGCGAGTCGGACTCGCGCACGAAGGGTTATACCATAATACAATTTTTGGCTTAATTTTGCTCTATAATAATTACGGTGTACCATAATTATTATAGAACAAAATTAAGCCAAAAATTGTGTTTTTTGTATGGAAGCCCCCCTTAATTTATTATTTTATTCTTATATTATTATTAAATATTAAAGTACACATACGACTAAGGACTTTGTGAAAAATTCAAGTACCTACCTTTTGCCATTATTGGTATAGAGCAAAAAAGGCCAAAAAAATCACGTTTGTTGTATGGGAGCCCCCCTTAAATATCAATTTTATTTTGTTTTCAGTATTTGTTGTTATAGCGACAACAGAAAAACATAATCTGTAAAAATTTTAACTCTCTAGCTATTACCATTCTTGAGTTACAGCCTGGAGACAGAAGGACAGACGGACAGACATCGAAGTCTCAGTAATAGGGTCCCGTTTATACCCTTTGGGTACGGAACCCTAAAAATGAATAGTTAAATTACAATTTCAAGCAAGATTCAAGCATAATTTTAAGAGCACACTTTACACAATAAGTAAGATTTTGATAAGTATTTTTATTAAATTTTTATTTTTTAAGTAAATAATTTATACAGTTTATATTGAAATCTGTCTCTTCAAAGCTTAGAATTACGTTTATTAGAGTAAGTACAATTCGCAAATTAGATTAGCAGACTTTTAGAATATTATTTTAAGAGAGAATTGGGAAGGCTCTAAAATTTTATTTAGGTTAGTCCAGTGTTTTTGAACCTAAGGGTCGCTACCTTATGCGTAGGTCGCGAAGCTTTTGGTCGCTAGAGGTCGAGAAAACCAATTTACAAAAAAAAATGAAGATCGGAAAGAGTAAGAGCATTTTAATACAAAGGTTGAAAAACACTGGGTAAATCCATACCATACTAATATTATAAATTCGAAAGTTCGTCCGTCTGTCAGTCCGTCTATCTGTCTGTCTATTACCACTTCGCGCCCATTTATCGCGTAGTGACCGTACATTTTTCTCTTTTGGGCTCAAAGTGTTTCACCATACCAAATAATATCATCCAAAACCAGTTTGGTAATCGATGAGGTAACAGACGGACAGACATACTTTACAATATTGTATAAGGATATCACTAGCCTTAGGTCAAAGGGTCACTAATAGCCAACTATATACCGAGTCCTAAGAGCGGCTAATTCCTCTGTAGTAGCAGATGCTGCAGCCGCCATTACTGTATGTCATCCACTAACTATGCTAGAGAGGGGGACATGTCGATAAAGAATTTATTTTTACGACAAGGACAATATGGACGCTGTTAAGCATTAGTATACCAACCCACAAAAAATTACGTATTGAGTTATGAATACAGTTATGTCCTTTAGATGTTTTAATTATAACTATCTGCATTTAAAGAACAAAAAAAAATGTGGGTTATGACACGAATGCTTAAAACAGCTACCATATAATAATAATAATCTACCTAGCTGTTTTTTTTTTATTAAATAAGGGGGCAAACGAGCAAACGGGTCACCTGATGGTAAGCAACTACCGTAGCCCATGGACACTCGCAACATCAGAAGAGCTGCAGGTGCGTTGCCGGCCTTTTAAGAGGGAATACGCTCTTTTCTTGAAGGTTTGCAGGTCGTATTGGTCCGGAAATACTGCTGGTGACAGTTCGTTCCAGAGTTCAGTTTCAGCTTCAGTGACTTGGTTATGTCTAATTGTGAGCGAAGCGAGTCCTAGTATATCCCACAACCTTTTTTTTCATGGATTCCCTCCACGACCTCAGAGGGGACTTCCACCAAAGTTAGGGAACACCCTCGGCGCCGGGACTAGCTAAGCCGGGGAGGTTCCCATGCTCTCCCGGACGGAGCCCCGTTAGACGAGAGTTAGGAGGTTTGCATAGCGTCGCCTCCGCACTCCCGTCCTACGCCGGCGTAGCGACAGAGAGGTGGGATCGTCCTCTCTGTCCCGCTCCGCGGTCTCTTTCTGCGGTATAACAAAATTTCCCACAACCCGAGTTATACTTTAGGCATCCATTATAGGCTCATGCAAGCGTCAGTCAATTCCGTCAATCATGAATTAATATGTTTGACTGATGCAGATGGTGACTGATGGACTGACGAATGTATCCAGATTTTCGTCAATCAACTTCATGCAACCGTCTGTCACGCTCTTAAACGGCAGGCTATCCATCTACTGTGACTGTGGTAAAACTGACAGCAAAACCTACCGTCTAATGGATGCCTTAGACGTGATTTCTAACCATGACTGATCAATGTAAATGTCATAAATCATATCTGTTAAATATAACAACCAACACACGAATTCCTTTGCACAAATATCGAAACATAAACCAATTAGCTGTATAATTGAGTATCGCATTGTACTCGTACAATCCATACTAATATTATAAATGCGAAAGTGTGTGCCTGTCTGTCTGTCTGTCTGTCTGTTATCTTTTCACGCTTAAGCCGCTGAACATATTTTGCTGCGGGAAAGGACATAGGATAGTTTTCATCCTGGAAAAATGTACGGTTCCAGCGCGATAAACTAATAGGCGTCCTCTAGTTGTAAATAAATTCAAAATAAATTCCACGTACTATCAGAGAAGTTGATTCCTAGGCAGATGGGGCCCTACGTAGTTTGTTCGCGTTACGTCAAATCCAGCCGACAGATCACAATTAACGTTGAATTGACATGATCCTACCAAATGATGTTGGTCTGTCAACTGTCTAGGAATCATGTTCCTCGATAGTGCATAATTACATAAATCATTAATTGTGACTTTAAATCTGGAACGATTTAAATTATAGAGTGTGTAATAGGGAAATCTGTTCAAATGACGTTTATTGGACAGTCATTACTTGTTTAAGCCAGCTATTTATCGTAATTTCCCCGTTAATACGAGTCAACAGCTTTTCATTCAGAGTGCAATCATTGAATACGTATAATGTAAACATTATTATTAGAATTCGTATATTATGTTATATGCGAGTGTAGTAATTTTTGATGTCATATTATAATGATACAATGTTACATTGAATTATTAATATTATCGAGATTATAATTTATTACAAATCGGGCCCAAAAATATTTTTTTATTTATTTATTTATTTATTTATTTATTAAACACACACATATCTACTTTTACAGAATGACCCAATACAGCAGATAGTTTTAGAAACTAAAATATTTACACAATTTTAACATAAATTCACTACATATTATACACTCATACATTATACACTCATACATTATACACTCTTAGATGTCAAAAGACAAAATGCGGCTCTTGTGAATTCACTCAGTGAACAAGAAAATAAATCAATCTGCAAAGTCAGCATATTCAGCGCCCGCAGCGCTTGTGTTAGCGGCGCTCGTTGCAGTAAATTAGTGCGCGCGCGGGGCACCAGCAACAGAGGTGGTCGACGCCGGCGCTGCGCATACTCATCCGGGACACACAACACAATTACTGCTTCCAGGACTGCAGGATTATGGATCTTACCTCGTAGTAACTTAAACAAGTACGTAGCGAGTGCAACCTCCCTACGCACTTCGAGTTTGTAATAACCCGTCATGCCCAGTAGAAATAAGGACGGATACAACAACGGATACCCAGGGTAAACACCGTGTAGTCTCGAGTACAAGTACCTGATAAATTTATTTTGTATCCGCTCTATCATTAATTTATATTTCGTTTCCTGTGGCGACCATATAACCGAGTTGCACTCCAAGTGACTCTTTACTAAAGCTTCATATAATGTTCTTACCGCTCCCATGTTGGTGAATTTATTTGCCATGCGTAACACCAGCCCCAAATTTCGGTACGCTTTCTTACACACGGTAGTGACGTGCTTGCTGAAGTTTACGTCAGAGGTAAAATGCACTCCCAAGTCCCTAACCTCAGTGAGCCGCTGCAACGGCGTCCCGTCCATGAGGTATTGATGATGACTAGGGTTACGGGCGCGCGTGAACGACAGCACAGAGCACTTAGTCACATTAAAATTTAGTTTATTTTTGGAACTCCATTGCAATACCTTATCTATTTCCTTCTGTAATAGTTCATGATCTATGTTTTTTCTAATAACCTGAATCAATTTAAAATCGTCTGCAAATAATAATCTTTTTAATTTATCTACAACATTCGGTAAATCGTTAATTGTTATGATGAACAGTGAAGGTCCTAAATTACTGCCCTGCCCTACCCCAGATCTGGTAAAATATATTTCAGAAACCTGTCCATTACAGTCTACATACTGACGTCGGTCACGCAGGTAGCTGGCAAATAACTGTAGCGTGTGCGGGGAACAGCCGACACTGGCCAATTTAGCTAAAAGTACATCGTTATCTACTGTATCAAACGCTTTTTGGAAATCGAGATAGACGACGTCCACCTGGTGTCCGGCGTCCACTTCAGGTACAATAGTTGACATTAAATCTAGTAAGTTTCCAGTTGTCCCTCGCCCAGGACGGAAACCGTGCTGTGCGTCGGACAACAGGGCACTTATTTGTGGATATAGACTACTGTTAATAGCAGATTCAAAAACCTTAGCAGGAGAACATAACACTGCCACAGGTCTATAATCACTAGCCGCTGAAGCTAGTTTAACCTTGGGCACCGGTACTACCCTCGTCAACTTCCATCGGTCGGGAAACTCCGCCTTGTCAATACACACATTGAACAAGTGTAGCATCGGTGCCGTCAGTACCTCACGACAGTCCTTAAAAATATATGCCGGAATACCGTCAGGCCCCGCTGAGCGCTTAGGTTTTAGCCGCGCCATCGCCCGCCGCACGTCGTCAAGGCGCAGGCGGTCGACGTGCGCCCGCGCACCCTCCGCCGTGCCGCCACCCGCTGCTGCACACGCCGCCTCCACGCTCAGATCGGGGCACTCTGGCTTATATACCGACTTAAAATAACTTGCGAATTCAGTGGCACATTCAAAGTCGCTCAGAGTCCGACCGTCCTTTATCAGCCGCCCCTGGCTAGAGTTTGCTCTCTTAGATTTTATGTATCCCCAAAAAGCTTTCGGATCACATGCTAGATGCGCTTGCACTCGATCGCGATACCGGTCATGAGCCAGCTGAATTTCAGCTTTAACCCTTGCTCTATACGATGCGAATTCCTTGTAATCGCTCTGGAGTTTAGTACGTTTGAATTTTTTGTGCAATTTATATTTGATTTTTATGTCTTTTATAATATCTGCTGTATACCATACTGGGTAAATGTATCTGCTACTACTATTTGAATTTAATTTTAATGGGACAGTTTTGTTCAAAACTTCATAAAACTTACTATAAAATATATCTAAAACTGAATCAGGATCCTGTAAAGTGTAAATTTCAGTCCAGTCAACTTCACCTAATAACTCGTACATTTGTAAAAAATCTGCTTTGTTAAAATTCCATAACTTACAACCCGGATGAAGTGTCGAGGGACTCACGCGCCGCGAGTCGGGTGCCGCGAGCTCGGCGGCCGGCGAGGGCCGCGGTCGCGCGCTTCGCTCAACACTGACGGCCAGCGGCGGATGGTACGCGTCTGTCGGCAGCACGGCCTCGTCCGCACCACACACCGACACGTCGCCGCGGGCGCTTAATACTAGATCCAACTGTCTCCCGTTGCAGTTGGGCACATTGTTATACTGAGTGAATTCACAAAATGCATTTACATATTCATAATAATTTGTTACACTACTGTTACACGAATACATATTGAAGTCTCCTAATACAATCAAGTTGTCCCTATACTTAACACATAACTTCTCTAGTATACTAAACATTATTGTGTATTCCTCCTCATCGGTTTGAGGCGGAATATAAACTACGCAACAGGCTATTAAAAAATGATTTTTTAAATATAGAGCTACACATATCAATTCAAACTTATGTCTATCAATGTCAATATCACCAGGCACAGAAACTCTCCGTAACTCGTAGCGTGGTGCGGCCATCACAAGAACACCTCCCTGCTTGCGGCCGTCCGCCCTATCGCACCTCAATATTTGAAACCCGCTGGGTACAAATTCCGCATCCTGAATAGACTCATTTAAGCCAGTTTCAGTAAACACGAACATATCTGATCCTGATGACTCTACCAGTGACAACAGTTGCGCAGTTTTCGTTCTAAGTCCTCTGACGTTCTGATACAAAATAAAAATATGCTTAGTCTGACTTATCTGGCCGGTTTGAGGAGCGAAACCAAATCCACTCACTATATTCGACATTTAATGGCCACACCTCGGGGTCACAGAGTCTCAAAAAATTGCTCATTTATAGGAATGAAGCAAAATCTATTTTGAAAGAAGCTTATTTTAAATAGCTTTCAATTGAATTAAAACTTATAACAGTTGGGAACAAAAACTTTTTTGTCTATTTCCGAAATTCAAAGTATCTCGATATAAAATTTCATCTGAATCGCTTCATTTTGAAGTACTAGCGACCCGCCCCGGCTTTGTACGGGTATAAAATATACTGCGTGACTGGTGAGACATGTTCAATACTCGAGGAAAATAATATAAAAAAATTATATCAATTGATCACTGAGTAAATGTAGCTTAAAGTTAAATAATTATTTACCCAACGCATACGACACCGCACGCGGGAAGGGTAGTTGTGTGGTGTTTCTTTGGTAGTGCACGCCTCTGCACCGGCCGCATAGTATGCCTACTTGCCTAGCCGCGTAATTTACTTAGTATCCATGATTCATTTATTTTTGGGAAATTCGGAAAAAAATTAAGAACCTAATTTTATTACATAATTATAATTAGAATCGAGTACAGAGTACTCTCCATAAGTATCGGTAATGTCTCACCAGTCATGTTGTATAGCCCTCCACTGAAAAAAATATTAAATTTCAGATTCAGCAGTTTTGATTTATATTGGTCGGTTCCGCCGCAAAAGCTATGTCTGTCTGTTACCTCTTCACGCCCAAACCGCTGAACCGATTTTGCTGAAAGGCATGGAGATACATTGAGTCCCGGGAAAGGACATAATATTAGGATACTTTTTGTCTCGGAAAAATGTACGGTTCTTGCGCGATAAACGAGTTTTGGTGGAACGGAGTTGCGGGCGTCATCTAGTTTAGAATATTTTTGTGTTGAAATTATAATTTAATCGTACTAAAATAAATTATTACTAAAGCCTTCTTATTTCTGTAGATATTATAATTGATTTTACGATAAAATAAATTTAAGAAAATCTCATTTTATCATAGACTTATATATTACCATTTTATCGATATCTTTCCATCGACATGTCATATCCCTACGCTGTCTAAAAGCTATTAGCAGTTGCCGTTGGAGACACCTGCGACTGTCATTTCCTACGGCGAGATTACTTACCTACAACATTAACGGTTACTTTGTTATTTCAGTATTGATACTCACTTAAACTCCTTCGTGGTCTATTGGTCTAGACCGTCGCTCTTGACTCGGAGGTTGTGGGTTCGATTCCCGCGTTGGAAACATATTATTTCTATGTTTGGTTAGGATAATGCAGGCTGATCACCTGATTGTCTGACAAGTAAGATGATCCATGCGTAGGATGGGCATGTAAAAAGTCGGTCCTGCGCCTGATCTCTCGCCAAACCTGTCGGTCTTCCGTCCCACTGGGTTATGGAAGTAAAGGAATAGAGAGAGCCCTTGTGTACTGCGCACACACCTGGGCACTATAAAATTACTCCTGCGTACCTGGCCTGGTTTCAATGAAACCGGCTACCGTCACAAAATCGGTGTGGGGAGTTATAGTATAAGCACAGAATATATTAATATATTAGTTGGTATAAGAGAGAAAACGTTGTACTTTTGTGAACAGTACATTCGTTGGTGCTATCAAATAACATTTGCCAGACAAGCCTGACAGCCTCACTTCAGCATACGTTGGCGTGTATGATGGTGAATGGGAATATTATTTTAAAAGCAATTCACCAGTATTGTCATTTTGCTATTTATAATTTTTTAGGGTTCCGTAGCCAAAATGGCAAAAAGGAACCCTTATAGATTCGTCATGTCTGTCTGTCTGTCTGTCTGTCTGTCTGTCTGTCCGTCCGTCCGTATGTCACAGCCACTTTTCTCCGAAACTATTAGAGCTATACTATTGAAACTTGGTAAGCAGATGAAGTCTGTAAACCGCATTAAGATTTTGATGCAAAAATGGAAAAAATATTAAAAATTTTAGGGGTCCCCATAGGTACAACTGAAACAAAAATTTTTTTTTTTCATCTAACCTATGCGTTTGGGGTATCTATGGATAGGTCTCCAAAAATCATATTGAGGTTTCTCATATCATTTTTTTCTAACCTGAATAGTTTGCGAGAGAGACTCTTCCAAAGTGGAAAAATGTGTGTCCCCCCCCTCTAATTTCTAAAGTAGAGGCATGATAATTCTAAAAAAAAATATATGATGTAGATTACTATAAAAACTACCAACGAAAATTGGTTTGAACGAGATCTAGCCGGTAGTTTTTTTATACGTCATAAATAGTAAAGTACAACTGAAACAAAAATTTTTTTTTCATCTAACCTATGCGTGTGGGGTATCTATGGATAGGTCTCCAAAAATCATATTGAGGTTTCTCATATCATTTTTTTCTAACCTGAATAGTTTGCGAGAGAGACTCTTCCAAAGTGGAAAAATGTGTGTCCCCCCCCCTCTAATTTCTAAAGTAGAGGCATGATAATTCTAAAAAAAATATATGATGTAGATTACTATAAAAACTACAAACGAAAATTGGTTTGAACGAGATCTAGCCAGTAGTTTTTTTTATACGTCATAAATAGTAAACCTTAATCTAAATTTCATTAAATCGACTGAAATATAAAAATAAATCAAAAATATTTTAATTTCATAAAAATAAACCTTATTGCTGCTGCGGAACCCTCCATGGGCGAGTCCAACTCGCACTTGGCCGCTTTTTATTAAACTATATTTTTGTTGTACTATCAGAAAAGTTGATTCCTAGGTAGATGCAGCAAAATCCGGGAGTTGACAACTTTTTAAAAATAGTTTTAAGCGCTTCAGTAGCTTACAATAATAACTGTAAATTAATATTTTATTCATTATTATGCCCTTGAGTGAGTTAAAAAATGTTTCATATTATATACTGAATTCAAAATATGTCACAAAAGCGCGGCATTATGGTCACGTGATCACGTGTGACGTCATTGTGCATGAAACAAACCAACAAGTAACGATTTTGACAACTTATATCATAACCTTGGTCATAACCTAACAACTGTCAATTGAGTTTGACACTGCACAATGACGTCACTGCTTCTGACCGGCGTTTCCAATCACGTGACTTACAGTTAATAAATCCAATTTTTTTCAATGTAAAATAAAATAAATCAATAATTATTTTTCCGTTATTTGTATTGTTTTAGACTTTTTATTAATAAATGTATAAAATTTAATAATTATTATTTTAAAATTTTAAACATACTGCGTCAACTCCCGGATTACGGTACTGGAGAATTGCTTAAAATAATATTTTCATTCACCATCCTACACGCCAACGTATGCAAAACTAAGGCTGTCGGGCTTGTCTGACAAATTTTATTTGATAGCAGCTCCAACGAATGTACTGTTCACAAAAGTACAACGTTTTCTCTCTTATACCAACTAATATAATATTATATTCTGTGCTTATACTATAGAAGAATATCTAAAATAATTAATAATAACTCCCCACACCGATTTCTGTGACGGTAGCCGGTTTCATTGAAACCACACGGTCGGATTTTAGTGGGTACAGCTGCGGCCACTTACCATCTCTTCGGCCGTAGCAAGTCCCACATACCCCGGTGGTCCTTCCCCAACGCTGCCGGGGATGCGTAATAGCATTCCCCGACCCAAAAAAAAAAGGCCAGTTACACAGGAGTAATTTTATAGTGCCCAAGCGTGAACGTAGTACCCAAGAACGCTCTCTAAAGAGCACTTTCTATTTCTTTACTCCCATAACCCAGTGGGACGGAAGACCGAAACGACTGGCGAGAAATTAGGCGCAGGACCGACTTTTTACATGTCCATCAGACGCATGGATCATCTTACTTGTCAAACAATCAGGTGATCAGCCTGCATTGTTTTAACCAAACTTGGAAATAACTTGTTTTCAACGCGGGAATCGAACCCATGACCTACGAGTCAAGAGTCGCGCTCTAAACTACTGCACCACGGAGGCGTTTTACATAGCGAATACCTATAAAGAATACCCGAAAACACACCCGTAACTTTTAGTAGTTGCTTTCCATCAGGTGATCCGTTTGAATTCTAATTTCATAAAAAAAAACATAAAAGAGCTAGGGACAGCGGTACTCACCGCCAGCGTCTTTTCCATTCTTCCTAAAATGATCGACTGCTCAGAAACATAATGTAACGGTGCGTCCAGGTAGACGCTGTCCAAGACATTTGAGAAGTGTATAGTATTCTAGATGTATATTGTATACAATCTATACATATAAAATTACAAGTCCTGACTGATTGACTGACTGACTGACTGACTGATTCATCATCGCAGAGCAAAAACTGTTTAAGTTACAGCCACGAAATTTGGTGAGCAGGGTTGTTTTATTAAGTAGACACCCACTAAGGAAGGAATTTTGGAAATTTTAACCCGAAGGGGGTGAATTGACGTAGAAAGGATTCCAAACAGGTATAGCGTATTCTAATTGTGATCTTATTAGGGTCTTATATAGCAGCAATAGTGTCGATGGTCTTACAAAGTCACGGGTGGACCTTTGTATGAAACCGTACATGCGATAGGCTTTGTTAACTATATTGTCAATATGTGTATCAAAATGCAGAGAAGAATCTAACATCAACCATCATGGGTTACTGAATAAAAATGAATGAATACGTATTTAAGCGTTTTTGGAAATTCTAGGGCTACTGAATAAAAATAAATAAATACGTATTTAAGCGTTTTTGGAAAGTCTACCCCCAAGGGGGTAAAATTGGGGTTGAAAGTTTGAATGAAAGACCATCATTTCTTGAGTTAGAAACATAAAACTTTGTTTTTGGGCTATTGATTAAAAATGAATAAATACGTGTTTTAAGCGTTTTTGGAAACTCTACCCCCAAGGCGGTGAAATTGGGGTTGAAAGTGTGAATGAAAGTCCATCATTTCTTAAGTTAGAAACATGAAACTTTATTATTGGGTTACTAATTAAAATTAAATGGATGTATATTTAAGCGTTTCTGGAAATTCTACTCCCAAGGGGGTGAAATTGGGGTTGACAGTTTGTATGAAACTTTGTCAATTTCAAACCGATCGGTCTGAGACTTTGCATGCATATTTTAAAGCTACTATGACGTAGGCATCTCCTAAAAATGGATTTTAAAAATTCCACCCCTAAGGGGATAAATAGGGGATGAAATTTTGCATGAAACTTTTATCAAATTGAAACTGATCGGGCTGAGACTGTGTATGCATAAAGATGAAAGGAATTTAATAAATTCCATCCCTAAGGGGATGAAATAGGGGATGAAAGTTTTTAGAAATTTTCTTAGACTCGACTAATTGAACTGAAATTATTAAAGATTGTAACCTAAACTAAATATACAATTTTCGAGTGTCATTTGATTAATATGTGCCTACTTGGCTGCGGGTCCCGTTTTTACCCTTTGAGTAAGGGACCTTAAAAGGAGAAAATTATCCATCTCCGTTATTATATTATTATACTAACGCGGACGAAGTCGCGGGCAACAGCTAGTATAATATATAACCATTGTGGGGGACCAGCTTGCGCCGATTTCCCCGTAGATCGCCTAGGTCAGCGTGTCCGGAGTGAAGGAGATGAATTAAACACTTTTTCAGTTTGTTTCAGGTAGCAAGCACACAGTCGTTCCGAAGCCGGGTAACGTTGTAGAGCGAGTGCCGAGCTATGGCGGCCGACCCATATTTATATCGGCCCTGGTACCCGGCTTCTAGAACTTTCCATGCCTCACCCCCTCGGATGGAAAATTTATTGAAACATTAACAAATTACATTATTTTACAAAATATACATTGGTTTTATTTGTACAATTCTCTTAGCTATATTTTTACATATTAAACACGTTCCTACCGACCTCCGTGACCGAAATAAACGCAAAAATCTATTTTCTCTATATTTATACTACCTCGCCGCCCCCCGATATAACGGTCGTCTCGGGCTATCCCTCTCGAGCGGGACTTCCTTGTCTGGGACAAGGACAGCCCGCTCGAGATGTACACTATCTCCCTTGCTCTTCGGTCACGGAATTCGGCACTACCACATAGGTTCTAGACCCATTCCATCGAATGGCACTATTTTCACTACACTTTTCACAAAATTGTCCATACACAATTGTCCGAGCGTTATTTCGATAAACTATTTACATATAACAGTTAGAGCACTATTTCACTATAATGTCCACGCACAATAATTGCACTATTTACTGTCTGTCGTGCACAACCATATTATATAAATTTTAAATTTAAATATAAAAGTTTTCAATAAAAAACATGATGATCTGTAGGACACGCTCAGACTAGTGCAGGCGCCAAAGATATTATAATAATATAAACTGTGTTTTAAACTGTGTACCTATATTAAAATCTATATTATACAACAGCTTTATTACACGTTCATAATCTTATTTAACAATGCCAAAAAGTTTTTAAGTAAAGATTATAAAGAAAAAAAGATATTATGCTACGAACAATAAATACTAAGAAAACGTAAATCTCTTTTATTTACCGTTTCATTTTTGATTCCTTCAACACACAAAAATAAAGTAATGACAACTTCTTACGACAACGACAATTGGTAACCCGAGGTACGTTCCCAATATACTATATCAGAGAAGTTGATTCCTAGGCAGATGGGGGACCTACGTACAGTTTGGCCGCGTTACGTCAAACCCAGCCGACAGATCACAATTAACTTTCCCCGCGTTCCATTTGATGTTAAAAACGATCAAAACGCTCAAAATGCCTCCTATTCTGAGCGTTTTGATCGTTTTTAACATCAAATGGAACGCGGGGATTGAATAAATGACGTTGGTCTGTCAACTGCCTAGGTATTGATACCTAGGCAGTTGATGTACCTTGATGGTACATTACAACAACTTACACTATCGCTCTAAATATGCCTAATGCCTATACTAAATCCAATGACGATAGTTGTACCAGAGGGTTAGTATTACGGTCTATGGGTTTTTGCTGGTACCATTTTATGGTTAACTGTCTCAGTGCTAATGTAACAATATAGATTGGACTTCGAGCATAACATTACAACAATACCTCCCTGACTGACGAGCATTCGCGTGTAATATAATAATATTATAGATTCAACGTTTAGCATTTCATTGCAAATTGACTTTACTGTCACGTAACATTGATGTTACAAGATATATCAATATATTACACATTGTATCATTACAGGTGCGCATTGTAATGCTCTGCTCTCCTCCCTCAGTGATGTAATGCTCAACTCTGTAACGTTACATTACAAGCGAATGCTCCCGGTGAGGGAGCATCGGACCGGCCACAGTCTCGTCTCACAATCTGGACGCAGCCTTACAGAGTGAATCGCGAAAACAGTGCATAATTAAAATGGTGGATCGCTTGCATATTCATGAAGTGACGCCTCAGCATAAAACATCATTAAAAAGCCCTTAAAAACACTTGCAGGACCGTTTCTCTGCTCTCACTTAGACTGAATATATCTCGTGAAGAGTTTGATGGTTTCAAAACTTTGCGTTAAATAACTTTAATATCTAAGTTAACGCAGTCCACAATTTCGTTGCGTTGAAATTCGCATGCGGTACTTACTATAAAATATTTTCTAGAACTCTAATCTTACATTTCCAATACTAGAGTACGTTCCGCGCGGCATCGCCTGCGTAAGCCCGGCCGCATATTATTCGAAATTTCAGATTAGAAAAAATTCGAACGCACTCTGTTAGCTATACTACATTTTATTATAGACCCCGCATACTATCAGAATTCTGACGTGTCAAAACTCAAAAGGTATGACTGGGGCGGGGCATCCAAATTTTTCTGATCAGAAATTTGGATAATGTGAGGCCGGGCTAAATTAGGAATTTCTTTGAAAAATTGGCCCACAAAAAATAGCCTATGATCCTTCACGCGGTTTACTTTTTATCTGTACCTAATAACATAAAAATTACTCCAGTAGACGTGTGTATTGTTCGTGATCGTGAGATAGGGAAATAATTTTCCCTGTTTTTTCCACGTTTTCCTATGTTTCTTCACTCCTATTAGTCATTGTGTGATATATCTATACATATCCCATCAAAAACATCCTGTAAAAAAAACCAAGTCTCGCAACTCAGTTTTTCTACCGTAAAAAGATGTGAGATCCATGTGATACCAAGTCGGTGAATTTATTCAGTCCCTACAGTCTCAAGTTATTACGTAAGTTCTTATCACATCAATATTAAAAATCTTTCACGTTTTAAATAAATAGATCAACTTGGACATCGCATGATTAGATTGTTTAGTATACAGTATCATACATTGTGTTTTTATGCGATGTCCAAGTCGATCTATTTATTTAAAACGTGAAAGATTTTTAATATTGATGTGATAAGAACTTACGTAATAACTTGAGACTGAAGGTCCCTTAAGTAGGGACTGAATAAATTCACCGACTTGGTATCACATGGATCTCACAACTTTTTACGGTAGAAAAACTGAGTTGCGAGACTTGGTTTTTTTTACAGGATGTTTTTGATGGGATCTCACATCTTTTTAAAAGCTAGGGAGTTGGTGTATTTAGAAAACTGAACAGAAATTATGAAATGTTTAGGTTTTCCAGTGGTTAAGACACTAAACACTATCTATCTACCGATGATATACCGGAGATATCGATGGTACGGGTACAATGATTCATAAACCGCAAATATAACTTTGTAATCCTATACATTTATATGGGATTACAAAGTTATTTACGAAGTTAGTAAAACTAGAAAACTGGACAGAAATTTTGAAATGTTTGAATTTTCCCTTGATTTAGACACTAGACACTAATTATATTCTAAATTACAAGGTTCTATGTCTGCTAGAAGTGCCTTAGACTTTTGGTGATCGGTCAGTGAGTGAGTGAGTGACAAAATTATGAAAGTTCAACCAGTTACAGTTCTAAAACTACTGGTTCAAATTGAATGAAATTTTAAATATACCATGTTTATACAATGCTTACTTAGCAACTGAAAATTCAGGCTTGTTGTTTTTTCCACAACGAAAAGAGCCTGAATTGGTTCGAGAAAAGGATGGTACGGCCGTGCCGCTTTTTTGCTCGACTTGGGGGGGGGGCACTGCCGTGCCCCCAGATAATAAAACTGTAGAAATGTGAATTCTGTACATTAAAGATATTCAAAAAATAATAAGCGGGGGGTGTCACTAGATCGCTATAGAAGCCAAAAATGTGGTTAGTTTTTTGTCTGTCTGTCTGTCTGTCTGTATGTTTGTTCCAGCATCACACGAAAATTACTGATCCGATTTGAAAGCGGTTTTCGCAGATATATTTGTCTTCTTCCAACTTAACATCTGGTGTATAAAAAAATTTCCCCCCACCCCTCTACGGGGCCAAAAGAGGGGTCAGATTTTGTATCAAACTTTTTTCTTTAACACGAAAACTACTGATCCGATTTGCACACAGTTTTCGCAGATATATTTGTCTTTTTCCAAATAAACTTCCCCCCCCCCCCTCCCTCAGGGGACTAAAAACGGGTCAGTTTCTTTAATGGACTTACTTCATATTATTATTAACTGTATTTTCGAACTTAACATCAGGTGTACACAATTTTTCCCCCTACCCCTCTTACGGGACAAAAGAGGGGGTAAGATTTTGTAACAACTGATGAAGTAGAAATACTTTAAATGGCAAAACAACATTTGCCGGGTCAACTAGTATAGTCTATAGTCTTACTCGATAAATGAGCTATCTGACACTGAAATAATTATTATTTATATTTGTCCAGTAGTTCCTGAGATTAACACGTTCAAACAAACAAACAAACTCTTCAGCTTTATAATATTACAAGATGTCCCGGTTAACTTCGTGTCACTTAGTTAGAAGCCTTCCCTGGACTTCCACGATCATTTTAAGACTAAAATTAGCCAAATCGGTCCAGCCGTTATCAAGTTATAGCGTTACTAACACAATTGAAAATCCATTTTTATAATAGATAGTATAGATTCACGCCTGATGGCAGCTACACACTCGTCGAGTCACCCCGAGACAGGCCGAGCGCGAGTGTATACAGGGCGCTCGCGCTCTCGTCTCGCCTCGAGCTCTCGTTCTCGTCTCGGCCGCTCTCGGTGGCTTGTCGGTTTTTGGGCCCGAGTTCAAAGGGTCTCGTTGGCTCTGCGAGGTAAACGAGAGCGTGCATGTATACACTCGTTCAATTAGTTGCTCGCTGACAGTATTTTATGAACAGACGTGTTTCTGTATGTGTTCGTACTCATATTCTTTTTCTCCATGCTTCACAAATTATTGAAATTAAAAAAATATATAATAAGTTCGTCTACACTACTATTATAAAGAGGAAAGATTTGATTTTTTGTTTGTTTGTTTGTTTGTTTGTTTGTTTGTTTGTTTGTTTGTTTGTTTGAGTCGAATAGGCTCCGAAACTACTGGACCGATTTGAAAAATTCTTTTGCTATTGGAATCTTACATTATTTCTGCTGAACATAGGCTACATTTTATTATGGAAAAAAGTAGGGTTCCGTAAGATATTTGAGTTTTTCGGACGCAAGGTGTAAAAAATCAGCTAGAAAAGTTACTTATTTTGCGTACGCTGCCTAAACTATAAAAGATAGAACCATAAAATGTTCTAAGTAATTGTAGATCTTATAAATATCTACAAAAAAGTCCGCGACACACTATACCTATCTATGTCGAGTGAGGCAAAATAACCATTTATTTATTTAAAAATCCTGAATTTTTTTTGGACTACATTAAAACGGATATATTTTACTCACGGTATTAATCCTTATCAAAATAAATTCTTTTATCACTAAGTACAGTTTATGTAGATAATATTTGGTCTTTGAATGATTAAAATTGGACGTTTGGTTTTGAAATTATGGCGAAATTAAAATATTACGATAGTGGGCGTCACCAAAGCGCGTGCGGGGAAGACAATATTCTGTTGTAGAAATGAAAATTCTGTACTTAGAAGATATGAAATGACACCCGAAATTACACCTTTGTCACTACATCGCTATAGAAGCCAAAAATGTGGTTAGTTTTTTGTCTGTCTGTCTGTCACTCTTTCTGTCCATTCTCTTCCTGTTCCAGCATCACACGAAAACTACTGATCCGATTTGCATACGGTTTTCACAGATATATTATATTTGTCTTCTTCCAACTCAACATCTGGTGTATAAAAATCCTCTCCCCCCTCCCCTCTCAACCCTCTCTGGGGACCAAAGAGGGGTCAGATTTTGTATACAACTTTTTTCTTTAGTGGACTTACTTCATATTAGGTATTAACTGTGTTTTTCAACTTAACATCTGGTGTATGACCTTCCCCCCCCCCACACCCTATTAGACGACAAAAGAGGGGGTAAAACATGTATCAACTGATGATTTAGAAAATATACTTTAAATGGCAAAACAACGTTTGCCGGGACAGCTAGTAATATTATAAAGACAAATATTGGCAGCAATTTTCACGTCTATTGTGAGTCTTCAGTTCAAATGTAAGATCGAGTGTGTACAGTGCATGCTCTCGACGAGAGCCGTCTCGGCCGAGGGTCTCGGCGAGAGGCTCTCGACGAGTGTGTACAGGCATGTTCTCGACGAGAGCCGTCCCGGCCGAGGGTCTCGGCGAGAGGCTCTCGACGAGTGTATACAGGCGGCATGAGACTGAAAATACCTTCTCGTACATAATAAATTTTATCCAAACCGGTTCAGCTGCTAATGCGTGAAGATTATAATGATTTTTTTACGACTGAGATTAATTCCAGTTTATCCTTATTATTACAAAGAGAAAAGGATTGTTTGATAATTATCATTACAATAATAATTATCCTCTAAAACTACTAAATTGATTTTGATGAAAAATAGTAGGTACAGGCTTAGTCGTATAAATAATGGCAACTTACATTAGTGGCACAAAGGAACTGCGTGGAACAAAGACATTAAAAATAATTCATTTTTGTTATGTAGTGTCTAAACATTATTATTCTTGGCAAAAAGAAGAAAAGTGAAAATTAAGGTAACACTGATAATAATTTATTAAAATACTCAACGCGCTTAAAAAAAATCCTTCAAACTTCATTATTCATACTTTTTTAAATATTATCACAACATAATAAACAATTATATTTATGGCACATAAAATACATTTAAAAGTCATTTTGGTATTTTTATTAATCGTTGGTATAATAATTAAGTATTATAATTGTTTTAAATGGCTAATAATTAAACTAGTGGTTCGTTACACAAGTTGCAACACGCGACTTTTTTCTCGGTTTCCGAGGTTTTATGACATGATACTGGCGAATGTCAAAAAATCGGCCATGTGCGAGTCAGACTCGCTCACGGAGGGATCCGTACCGTTCGCGTTGTAGAGCAAAAATAGGCCAAAAATTGTATTTTTTTTATTTAATTTTAATATATTTTTATAATTTGAACAGCTAAGTACACACAATAATCGAGGACTTAGTTAAAATTTCAAGTGCCTGTCTGTTACCATTATTGATATCAAGCAAAAAAGGTCAAAAGAATAATGTTTGTTGTATCGGAGCCCCCTTTAAATATTAATTGTAATATTTTATTTTTAGTATTTGTTGTTATAGTGGCACCAGAAATATACTGTGTAAATTTCAGAAGTCTAGCTATAGCGGTTAAAAAATTAAGGTTAATAAATTCCCATACAAAAAACACAATTTTTGGTCTAATTTTGCTCTATAATAGTACGGAACCCTTCGTGCGCGAATCCAACTCACACTTGGCCGATTTTTTTTTAATCGGACCAGTAGTTACTGAGATAAGCGCCTTCGAGCAAACAAAATATAAACAAACTATTTAGGTTTATAATACTATGAGTATTGTTAACAACGGGTACTAAATAAGCGCGAACACTCTCTAACAGATATTTATTTGGGAAATAATCATTAAATATCACCAATAAAAACTATAATAATTAACATCCTTTTTTTTTTCACGCAGAAAAATGCATTAACGCATTCGACGCAGGGGATGGGGACTCCCGCTGCGGATATGCGGGGCTCATCGCGGCGAAGATGGTATGTGCCGCGACCCTACCCACTAAAACTCTGCGACGCTCCTCTCGCCACCCAAGACGAAGCCACGGGAACGACACACCCACCGCAACTCCGTCAGTGGCCGTCCGACCTTTTTAGACCACACTCATTTAGGGGCGCTTCTCGCCCCGCAGGCCAACAGAGGCCGAACTTGGGGCTTGCTTGGGCCCGCCTTCTCTGGTGTCACGATGCACGGAGCGTTTTGTGCATCGTGACCCACTCTGGGACTCGAATTTGATGACGGCGTCCCCACGCCGCCACCACGAATACCCCGGCTAGAGTGGATCATTGTGCTGGCGTCGCACACGTCTCCGCCTTAGCCGTCTCGAGGGGTCGACCGCCTCCCTTTCCCTGCTGCGTTCGGCCTCCTCCTTAGCAGCCATAACCTCCTGGGCGAAGGTGTCGACTGCCGTCCACGCGGTCTCGCTACTCAGCATTGCACGAATGATAGCTGGTAGCGAGAGGTCCCGTCCAATTGCGGCCATGAGGGCCGCACGCTGTCCTGTCCATGAGGGACAGACCATGACAGTGTGTTCAGCCGTATCCCTTTCGTCTCCACAATGATGACACCTAGTGTCATTCTCTCTCCTCACTATCTCACACAGGTACCGACCAAAACAGCCGTGCCCGGTCAGCACCTGTGTCAGACGGAAGGAGAGTGCGCCGTATGTCCTGGTGATCCACTCTTTCAGGAGCGGGCGTATGGCCGTTGTTAGGGCAACGCTCACCTGCGACTCTCGAAGCCGCTCCTCCCACAGGATCAATGTCCTTTCCTTCGCCGCTTCCCTTCACCGACGTACGGCGTCCGGTAGGGGGTTGCCGCCCCCGGCGCGGACCTCTGCGCAGCGCCAGTAAACGTCGGAGAGGGCTCTCGCTTGTAAGTCCCAAGGGACGCTTCCAACAAGTAGGCAGGCTGCATCCCTTGAGATCGTCCGTTATCCGCGAACTGCTCTTGTGGCCATAATAATTAACATCCTACATTTAAGGACCAATTTTAAAGCCTAATTAAATAATCACAAGAGGAACGCGTACACTATTGTCACTTGAACGTCTATCTTGCAAAAAAAGCCCATAAACCGCCAAGCACGTCCGTTTTATTCAGTCCAGTGGCGCCCCCACTCAACATGGCGCCCCACCAGATAGCAAAAACGCGCCAATCAGCGGTCGCCGGAAGTAGGCTTCTGGGTGTTGCCAACAGTATAGATTTTTTTATCTATACTTATAATATTATAAACCTGAATAGCTTGACATACTCGAGTCTCGATCTAAAAGACTATGAAACATACCAATAATAGGGTCATAATAGGCTCATAATATAATCATTGGACGATGATTGGTATAATATGGTAGTGAATAGTGATGATGATGATGATGAATGTAATTTGCATAGTAGCATCTACTTTCCGTTCTTAAAACAACAGTGAAACTCCCAAACTTGTATCTATAAAGAGTCAGCAGTTCCCTCAGCACCTTCCAAACCATGATATACTTCGGTGCAAAATCTTACTTGTTGGTAGCCTACTTGGTAGCATAATATGCTTCGAATACTTGTCACGAAACCGAAGCCGAAGTCACCACAATATTATGTTTCCATATTTTGAGGAGTTCCCTCGATTACTAATGGATCCCTTCATCAGGTCACCACTTTTGTGAACGTGGTACTAAATCGGGATGATCTATATATATAAAATTACAAGTCCTGACTGATTGACTGACTGACTGACTGATTCATCATCGCAGAGCAAAAACTGTTGAAGTTACAGCCACGAAATTTGGTGAGCAGGGTTGTTTTATTAAGTAGACACCAACTAAGGAAGGAATTTTGGAAATTTTAACCCGAAGGGGGTGAAATAGGGGTTGAAAGTTTGTATGAAAGTCCGTCATTTCTTAATTTAGAAACATGAAACTTTATTTTTGGGCTACTGAATAAAAATAAATAAATACGTATTTAAGCGTTTTTGGAAATTCTACGCCCAAGGGGATGAAATTGGGGTTGAAAGTTTGAATGAAAGACCATCATTTCTTGAGTTAGAAACATAAAACTTTGTTTTTGGGCTATTGATTAAAAATGAATAAAAACGTGTTTAAGCGTTTTTGGAAATTCTACCCCCAAGGGGGTGAAATCGGGGTTGAAAGTGTGAATGAAAGTCCGTCATTTCTTAAGTTAGAAACATGAAACTTTATTATTGGGTTACTAATTAAAATTAAATGGATGTATATTAAAGCATTTCTGGAAATTCTACCCCCAAGGGGGTGAAATTGGGGTTGACAGTTTGTATGAAACTTTGTCAATTTCAAACCGATCTGTCTGAGACTTTGCATGCATTTAAAGCTACTATGACGTAGGCATCTCCTAAAAAAGGATTTTAAAAATTCCACCCCTAAGGGGGTAAAATAGGGGATGAAATTTTGCATGAAACTTTTATCAAATTTAAACTGATCGGGCTGAGACTATGTATGCATAAAGATACTATGATGTAGGCATCCCCTCAGAAAGGAATTTAATAAATTCCATCCCTAAGGGGATGAAATAGGGGATGAAAGTTTTTAGAAATTTTCTTAGACTTTCGACTGATTGAACTGAAATTATTAAAGATTGTAACCTAAACTAAACATACAATTTTCGAGTGTCATTTGATTAATATGTGCCTACTTGGCTGCGGGTCCCGTTTTTACTCTTTGAGTAAGGGACCTTAAAAGGAGAAAATTATCCATCTCCGTTATTATATTATGCTAACGCGGACGAAGTCGCGGGAAACAGCTAGTGTCCTATATATGAAAAGAAAAATTTTTAAAATCACATCACAAACGGCGGAGTAATCGTGAAACATAAAAAAAAACGAACATAACATTTCCTCCATTTCGAAAGTAGGTTAAAATTGTAGCCTATATTGTGTTATTCTGATGTATAAGCTATTAATTATTGTAAAGTTTCATTAAAAGTTCAGTAGTTTTTGCATGAAAGAGTAACAAACATCCATATCTAGACACGCGGTAGCGTGTCCAGCCAAGTTCCAGCATAACAGAATGGCGAGCAGCACCGTGTGTAATATTACACGAACCATTTGCAACTACTTTTGACCCCATCATAATTCAGAAACTATTTCACATAAACGTTTCAAATTTGGCTCATATAATGAGACTTGCGAGATAAATATAATATGCTCTAAATTTTATGAGCACAGCTCAAACGGTTATTAAGATATTAACGCCCGAATATCTACATTTTTATCACTGACTGACTGACTGACTGATTGACCTATAGATCAAAATTCTAACCCACTTCCAGATGACCTAGAAGGCTGAAATTTGGAATCCAGCTCGATAATTGTGTGTAAGCGTAGGGGAAAATCCGAAAACAAAAAAAACGGTCAAGTGCGAGTTGGACAGAACGAAACTAGGCAAAAATTGTGTTTTTTGTATGGAGACCCCCTTAAATATTTATTTTATTTTACTTTTATTATATATTATGAAAGGAAAAATATAATTAAAGATTTTGTGAATATTTCAAGTACCTACCTACCGGCTGCTATTATTGATTTTGAGCAAAAAAGGCCAAAAAATCACGTTTATTGTATCTAATAAAATATATTTACGGGGAGCTCCCCGTAAATATATTTTATTTGTGAAGTGAAAAACTTTAGGAAATGAATAGAAGGTGACTTTATGAAGTGTGTCTGTCTGTACGTTTACTGTTACCTCTTCACGCCCAAACTGCTTGTACCGATTGTTCTTAAATTTGGTATGGAGATATAGTTTGAGCCCTGGGAATAGACATAGAATTCTTTTAACACGTCTGTACGTCTGTCCGTCTGTCTGTCCGTCTGTCCGTCCATCCGTCCATCTGTCTCTCTGTTAGATAGCTATAAAAATAGCTACACTTCCGCACAATAAGTCGATATTGATAAGTGCATTAATTGTTGATTAAATAATAGTAAATTATTACAACTCGAGACTGATGGCGACCATTTTTAGGGTTCCGTACCCAAAGGGTAAAAACGGGACTTTATTACTAAGACTTCGATGTCTGTCCGTCTGTCCGTCTATCCGTCTGTCTGTATGTCTCCAGGCTGTATCTCAAGAACCGCTATAGCTAGACTTCTGAAATTTTCACAGATTGTGTATATCTGTTGCCGCTATAACATCAAATACTAAAAATAAAATAAAGTTTATTTTTAAGGGGGGCTCCCATACAAGAAACGTGATTTCTTTGGCCTTTTTTGCTCGTAATCAATAATGGTAACAGCTACGTACTTGAGATTTTCACAAAATTCTTAATTGTATTTGTACTTTAATAATTAAAAATAAAATTAAAATAAAGTAAATATTTAAAGGGGGCTCCCATACAAAAAACACAATTTTTTGTACTCTACTTTCGCTCTATACCGGTACGGAACCCTTCGTGCGTGAGTCCGACTCGCACTTGGCCGATTATGATTTACATGCTACGAAATAAACATAAATTGCGGGGCGAAATACTTTATATGGCAAAACAACGTTGCCGGGACAGCTAGTATCAATATATTATGCGTTAGATGTACATGTGTACCTTAAAATTAGCCTTGTGCCTGTTCTCTCGCTTGCTCAAAGAAACTTGTAGAACTATTATAATATCTCCTAATGACGTAAAATGGTTTCTACTTTCTAATCACGAAAATCATAATATTATTATTTTGAAGTTTTCGCGAATAAAGTACATTCCTTACTAGTACATAAAATCGTTTTAATACTATACAACATTAAAATATGATTTATGATAAATTAAACAAAACTTTACGGGCAAGTTTAACATATTATAAATAAGGATTAATATTCTATCACCTGCTATAATTCTGTTATTCTTTCCTAGTTTAGTTGGTTTCATATTTTCAGTTACCTGGTTCCGCCAAGAGTGTTTTTATCTTAGTAACAAAAAAGAAGCTGTAATAATAATATTCAAATAAGATAAAGGAAGGTGAGAAATCATTATAATAATTATACTAGATGTCCCGTGCGGCTTCGCCCGCGTAAATTAGGAATTTTACGAAAACCGTCCGTTTTCCCTTATGAGTTATGTGATTATGTCGCTTCACGTGGTCTACTCTATATCTGTGACAAATAATATAGATAAACTCTTTCTAATAATTTTCCCGGTTTTTCCACATTTTCCTCTGGTTCTTCAGTCCTATTAGTCTTAGCGTAAGTAATAATAAATAGCCTTCCTCGGTAAATGAGCTATCTAACACTGAAATATTTTTTAAAATTGGACCAGTAGGTACTTCCTGAGATTAGCGTGTTCGAGCAAACAAACAAACAAACTCTTCAGGTTGATAATATTAGTATAGATTTTTTTAAATCGCTTGACAAACTCTAGTATCGATCTAAAAGACTATGAACAGTATCATGGGACGATGCATGGTTGATGGTATAATGATGCATGGTTGATAATAATAATAATATCTATGGACGCTTCACAACACGTCAGTTTGGCCCCGTGCTAAGTACCTGAAAGACTTGTGTTACGTATACATAATATATTTAAGATTTTTATTATATGATAAATATATTTATTAATACACATCCATGACCCAGAAACGTTGAAAACTTTTTGTTCCGTCGGCGGGACTCGAACCCGCGACCCCCGGCTTAAGCTACCAACGTGCTATCCACTGAGCCACAGAGGTCGTCATTGGTTGATGGTATAATAATATGATTAATATGGTTGTGATGATGATGATGACGACGAATGTAATTTGCATAATATTAGCATGTGCTTTCAGATCTTAAATCAACGCCGAAACTCTCAAACGTGTATCTATAAAGAGTCAGGAGTTCTCTCAGCAGCTTCCGAACCATGGGTGCAGGATGTCGCTGGGTCCAAAATCTTACTTGTTGTTAGCATATGCTCAGAATACTTCTCATGAAACCAAAGTCACCACATATGTCCATATAAATTTTGAGGAGTTTCCTCGATTACCCATGGATTCCTTCATCAGGTCACTATTTTTGTGAACATGATACCAAATTGGGATAATGCCCCATACACCAAAAGAAAAATTTTGAAAATCGGTTCATAAACGGCGGAGTAATAGTTGAGCATAAAAAAACGAACATAACACCTCCTCCTTTTTGAAAGTCAGTTAAAATTAAAGCCTATGTGTTATTCTGATGTATAAGCTATATTATTGTAAAGTTTCATTAAAATCCGTTCAGTAGTTTTTGCGTGAAAGAGTAACAAACATCCATATATCCACACATCCACACAAACAAACTTTCGCCTTTATAATATTAGTAGGATAATATATACAATTATCTCATACATATTATTATATCTCATGCATATTAATATGATAAAAATATTGCCACCTTGGTTACCGTAGCACCAAGCTTAAAATATAATAATTATTAGAGAGTATAGGAAAAGTCTTGAATTATACATTGAGCGGTATTTATTCGAGCAGAGTTTCACCTTACACATTTCAAAGTTAATTACAGAATGTATCAATCAATGCAATATGGCTGGCTTTTATACCATTTTAAGACAAAAGAGACGAACTTCCGTTGACAATTCAAATATAGTAAAATCATATAAAATACATTAAAAATTAAGAATAGCTAAGAATTAGTTGAGTACATAATTCTTAATATTAATTAATGTACTTCTCATATTTAAGATAATTATTTACTTACTTAAATATGAGAAGAGGAAGTTGTGTAACTAACTATCTATGAAAATCACTTACTTATTACTATTTAAAATATTATATCACTAATTAAATTTATATATAGTGACTAACATAATGTACAGATTTAAATAAAATAAATATAATATTATGTAGCTTATCCATTGACATCCGCTAACATAATATAATAATTATTAATATCTATAATTTTTATATCGCTTGACAAACTCTAGTCTCGATCTAAAAGACTTTAAAAAGTACCAATAAAAGGGTCATAATGGGACGATGCATGGTACTTATAATGGTTTTAAATGGTAGTGATGATGATAATGATGATTGTAATTTGCATAGTAATAGCAGTAGTAGTTGCTTTCAGTTCTTAAAACAACGTCGAAACTCCCAAACTTGTATCTATAAAGAGATAGGAGTTCTCTCAGCACCTTCCGAACCATGGTATGTATTTGCACCAAGATGGTGCAAAATCTTACTTGTTGGTAGCATATGCTTAGAATACTGCTAACGAAACCGAAGTCACCACATGTTTCCATATAAATTTTGCGTAGTTCCCTCGATTTCTTAGGGATCCCTTCATCAGGCCACCACTTTTATGAATGTGGTAGCAAATAGAGATGATAACCTATACAACAAAAGAAAAATTTTGAAAATCGGTTCACAAACGCCGGAGTAATCGTTGAACATAAAAAAACGAACATAACACCTCCTCCATTTTGAAAGTCGGTTAAAATTATAGCCTATGTGTTATTCTGATATAATTATAAGCTATATTATTGTAAAGCTTCATTGAAATCCGTTCAGTAGTTTTTGCGTGAAAGAGTAACAAACATCCATACATCCATACATCCAAACTTTCGCCTTTATAATATTAGTAGGACTAGTAGGACTAGTAGGATTTTATCTTTAAGTTATATCTATTAACCTACAAAGAATGAAGAGCATTTTAGTATAATAATATTTATATCCTCAACAAAGATTAAAGCGCACGGACGTACGCAGGCCAAGTTCCAGCTGGCCGCGCGCATGCCGTGCACTATTTACACGAACGGTTTCGACGCACTTTTGACCCCCTGTAGTTCAGTGACTATTTCAAGTGCAAAAATGAAATTATAATACTCAATTACGTCGGTTTTATCTTTTTAAAATACAGTTATATCTACACTACCATTATAAAGCGGAAAGATTTGATTTTTTGTTTGTTTGTTTGTTTGGGACGAATATGCTCCGAAACTACTGGACCGATTTGAAAAATTCTTTTGCTATTGGAATTCGACATTATTTCTGCTGAACATAGGCTACATTTTATTTTGGAAAAAAGTAGGGTTCCGTAAGATATTTGGGTTTTTCGGACGCAAGGTGTAAAAAATCAGCCAGAAAAGTTACTTATTTTGCGTACGCTGCCTAAAAACTATAAAAGATAGAACCACAAAATGTTCTAAGTAATTGTAGACCTTTTAAATATCTACAAAAAAGTCCGCGACACACTATACCTATGTCGAGTGAGGCACAATAACCATTTATTTATTTAAAAATCCTGAATTTTTTTGGACTATATTTAAACGCATATATTTTATTCACGCTATTAATCCTTATCAAAATAATAAATTTTATCACTAAGTACAGTTTATGTAGATAATATTTGGTTTTTGAATGATTAAAATTGGACGTTTGGTTTTGAAATTATGGCGAAATTAAAATATTACGATAGTGGGCGTCACCAAAGCGCGTGCGGGAGGAAGACAATCTGTTGTAGAAATGAAAATTCTGTACATAAAAGACATGAAATGACACCCGAAATTACACCTTTGTCACTACATCGCTATAGAAGCCAAAAATGTGGTTAGTTTTTTGTCTGTCTGTCTGTCTGTCACTCTTTCTCTCTGTCTATATGTTTGTTCCAGCATCACACGAAAAATACTGATCCGATTTGAATGTGGTTTTCGCAGATATATTTATCTTCTTCCAACTTAACTTGAGGTATAAAAAATTTTCCCCCCACCCCTCTAAGGGGACAAAAGAGGGTTTGTATCAAACTTTTTTCTTTAACACGAAAACTACTGATCCGATTTGCATACGGTTTTCACAGGTATATTTGTCTTCTTCCAACTTAACATCTGGTGTATAAAAATTTTTCCCCCCACCGCTCTAAGGAGACAAAAGAAGGGTAAGATTTTGTATCAAACTTTTTTCTTTAACACGAAAACTACTGATCCGATTTGCATACGGTTTTCACAGATAAGCATTATATTTGTCTTCTTCCAGTTGGAAGAAGACACCAGATGTTGAGTTCAACATCTGGTGTATTAAAATCCTCCCCCCTCCCCCCTCAACCCTCTCTGGGAACCAAAGAGGGGTCAGATTTTGTATACAACTTTTTTCTTTAGTGGACTTACTTCATATTAGTTAATAACTGTGTTTTCCAACTTAACGTCTGGTGTATAACATTTCCCCACTCCCCCCTCTCCACCCTGCTTAGGGGACAAAAGAGGGGGTAAAATATGTATCAATTACTGATAATGTAGAAAAATATACTTTAAATGGCAAAACAACGTTTGCCGGGACAGCTAGTGTATTATAGATTAATCGGATATATTATAAGGTTTTTAACACGCTTTTATTAGCTTGGGCTGTATGTATGTAACGGAATCTTTAAGTTCGATTTTTAGTCTCATTCATTCGTGCATTATTAAGAGCCAACGACAATGCAATAATGGCGTCTACCAATGGGACATTTTTAAATCTCACGTTCATAATATAGACGCTCGTACGGTGAAGGAAAACATCGTGAGGAAACCCGCACAGGTTGGTCCCAGACGTATTGACATGCTCAATAATAATAATCTTTATTGATAACAATAATAATAATAAATAATAATTAAATTATAATAATAAATAATTATAATTAAATATATTAAATAATAATTAAAATAATAAATCTACACTACTATTATAAAGAGGAAAGATTTGATTTTTTGTTTGTTTGTTTGTTTGTTTGTTTGAGTCGAATAGGCTCCGAAACTGCTGGACCGATTTGAAAAATTCTTTTGCTATTGGAATCTTACATTATTTCTGCTGAACATAGGCTACATTTTATTTTGGAAAAAAGTAGGGTTCCGTAAGATATTTGAGTTTTTCGGACGCAAGGTGTAAAAAATCATCTAGAAAAGTTACTTATTTTGCGTACGCTGCCTAAACTATAAAAGATAGAACCATAAAATGTTGTAAGTAATAGTAGATCTTTAAATATCTACAAAAAAGTCCGCGAAACACTATACCTATCTATGTCGAGTGAGGCACAATAACCATTTATTTATTTAAAAATCCTAAATTTTTTTTGGACTACATTTAAACGGATAATATATTTTACTCACGCTATTAATCCTTATCAAAATAAATTATTTTATCACTAAGTACAGTTTATGTGGATAATATTTGGTCTTTGAATGATTAAAATTGGACGTTTGGTTTTGAAATTAAGGCGAAATTAAAATATTACGATAGTGGACGTCACCAAAGCGCGTGCGGGAGGAAGACAATATTCTGTTGTAGAAATGAAAATTCTGTACATAAAAGATATGAAATGACACCCGAAATTACACCTTTGTCACTACATCGCTATAGAAGCCAAAAATGTGGTTAGTTTTTTGTCTGTCTGTCTGTCTGTCACTCTTTCTCTCTGTCTATATGTTTGTTCCACCATCACACGAAAAATACTGATCCGATTTGAATGTGGTTTTCGCAGATATATTTATCTTCTTCCAACTTAACATCTGGTGTATAAAATTTTTTCCCCCCACCCCTCTAAGGGGACAAAAGAGGGGGTCAGATTTTGTATCAAACTTTTTTCTTTAACACGAAAACTACTGATCCGATTTGCATACGGTTTTCACAGATTTGCATACGGTTTTCACAGATATATTATATTTGTCTTCTTCCAACTCAACATCTGGTGTATAAAAATCCTCCCCCCCTCCCCTCTCAACCCTCTCTGGGGACCAAAGAGGGGTCAGATTTTGTATACAACTTTTTTCTTTAGTGGACTTACTTCATATTAGGTATTAACTGTATTTTTCAACTTAACATCTGGTGTATGACCTTCCCCCCACACCCTCTTAGGGGACAAAAGAGGGAGTAAAACATGTATCAACTGATGATGTAGAAAATATACTTTAAATGGCAAAACAACGTTTGCCGGGACAGCTAGTAATAATAATAAAATTAAAAGGATGAAAATGTTTTATTCCTATTACCCCGGTTTTCTAGATTCAATTTATTTTCTCACTTTTTGCCATCAGATTCTGGTAGACCTATCTTATTTTCCGCCAAGACACAGTGTGTAGTATGTCTTGGAAGCTTCAAAGAGAAACCATAAAAATATTTTTTAAAATGTTGTAGTCTTTCCATAATGTACGTGACAGGTGACAACATTTTTTACTCTTACAATTTCGTTATTTTTTAAATTTGCTTGTACTCTTTCCAGATGCATCTAATAGCGTTTTTTACTCTTACAATTTTAATGATGACATCAGCTTATGAGGATATAGACGATACATTTGACTACGATTCTCAGTTGAAAGACGCAAAACAGCTACGTCAGTTGGTCGACTGCTTCTTAGACAAGGGTTATTGTACAGATGTCGAGAAACACATCAAAGGTAAGAAAGATTATAATAGTCCCTTTAATAATTTCGAGTAATATTTCTTATCACCCCCATAATATTATGTTACGGGGTCGGGGGTTGCTAGTTGCTTATTTCGGTCTGACTCGTATAACATATGGGAATTCATAAATCGAAACATCTGGAAATGTTTTAAAGATGGAAATAATTGATTTAATATGCCTAACAATAACACAGGGTTTTAAGCAACACTTACAGCAGTGATTTTAAGATTATCACAGTAGACTGTGGCTTATAGACCCTTTTGCTATATCAATAATTTATTTGTATCAAAAATCCATAAAAATGCTCCCTCGCCGGGAGCATTCGCTTGTAATGTTACGTTAGAGTCGAGCATTACATCAGTGAGGGAGGAGAACCGAGAATTACAATGCGCAACTTTAATTCGATGCTACGGGACAGTAAAGTCAGCTTGCTTTGTAATGCCCAAAATTCGAATCTATAATATTATTACATTACACGTAAATGCTCACGATGAGAATAAACACCTTAAAAGTACCATTAGAATATCCGAAACGTTGCAAACTTTTCTGTTTCAGATCATCTTCGAGACCAAATAATGACCAACTGCCAGAACTGTGACCTGGTACAGAAGCACTACGCTCATGCATTTTTCGATGCCATGCGGAAGAACTATCCAGCTGGCTACTTGGAGTACAAGAAGAAATATGACCTGGATGGGAAGCATATGCAGTCACTTGAAACGGCAATTTCTACGTTCTAAATATTATATTCTTGAATATTGCTTATCTATGTCATGGACCAATCATACATGTATGTATGATTGGTCCATGTCTATGTATTTTATTTTATTGACTTCGAATGACGTGACTGCTGACGGATATATTATAGTATCCAACCAAATCCTAATTGCGAATAAACTACTATTTTTTTTTTTTTCCCGGAGGGGGAAATGCATTACGCATACCACCCAGGCGCAGGGGGCGACCCGAGCGGTGATGTGGGACTCCCGTAGCTAATGAGACCACGGTATACCCACTAAACCCCCACCCCCCCATCTTCCGCCACGCCGCCTTTTGACGGGGCCACGGGAACGATACACACATCCGCGACCCCGCCAGCGGTCCGAAGACTCCACGATGGGCGCACAACACGTGCGCCCTCCTCCTCGGCCCCCACCAGGGCTGTAGCAGACGCCCCCCGAGTCTGCTACTTGGAGGCCATGTGGCAGATCAGGTCTGTGACTCTGCCACCGACCACACCTCGGCCGCAGAGGATAGGGCAAGCGGCGCACCGCAATACCTACTTGCCTCTTCCTCTGCGGCCCCACCAATGCCATTCAAACGGAACGGCCAGCTCGCAGGGGGGGTAGGGAAAGCGGCAACCTACCACAATGCCTCCCGCCGCCCCCCGCGATCTGTGAAATCCGTATGCAAATCGGATCAGTAGTTTTCGTGTTAAAGAAAAAAGTTTGATACAAAATCTGACCCCCTCTTTTGTCCCCTTAGAGGGGTGGGGGGAATTTTTTTTATACCTCAAGTTAAGTTGAAAGAAGATAAATATATCTGCGAAAACCACATTCAAATCGGATCAGTATTTTTCGTGTGATGCTGGAACAAACATACAGACAGACAGAAAGAGTGACAGACAGACAGACAGACAAAAAACTAACCACATTTTTGGCTTCTATAGCGATGTAGTGACAGAAGTGTAATTTCGGGTGTCATAATTCATGTCTTTTATGTACAGAATTTTCATTTCTACAACAGATTGTCTTCCTCCCGCACGCGCTTTGGTGACGCCCACTATCCTAATATTTTAATTTTGCCATAATTTCAAAAGCAAACATCCAATTTTAATCATTCAAAGACCAAATATTATTATCTACATAAACTGTACTTAGTGATAAAATTTATTATTTTGATAAGGATTAATAGCGTGAATAAAATATATGCGTTTAAATATAGTCCAAAAAAAATTCAGGATTTTTAAATAAATAAAATATGGTTATTGTGCCTCACTCGACATAGATAGGTATAGTGTGTCGCGGACTTTTTTGTAGATATTTATAAGATCTACAATTACTTAGAACATTTTGTGGTTCTATCTTTTATAGTTTAGGCAGCGTACGCAAAATAAGTAACTTTTCTGGCGGATTTTTTACACCTTGCGTCCGAAAAACCCAAATATCTTACGGAACCCTACTTTTTCCAAAATAAAATATAGCCCATGTTCAGCAGAAATAATGTAGGATTCCAATAGCAAAAGCATTTTTCAAATCGGTCCAGTAGTTTCGGAGCCTATTCGTCTCAAACAAACAAACAAAAAATCAAATCTTTCCTCTTTATAATAGTAGTGTAGATGTCTACTTCAATCACTAATAATAATATTAAAATAAAAAAAAAATTCAAGGGGTCCCATACAAAAAAAAATACAATTTTTGCTCTAAAACGGTACGGAACTTGGTCGATTATTTTTGCTTGCTACTTTTGGGAAAATTCATGACGCTGGGACATAAACCTATAAAAATAGCTCTTTCAGCACTGCTACTTTCACAGTGAATCCTATACAATGTTGTCCCGACACCGGTGTCCAATCCCTTATGGTCATAATATAGGGTACATTTTATCGACAAATTTGCTGTAAATTTTTTTCTATCTCCCTCTATTGTGAAATTGCAGCCATTTTAATTTTTTAGTATCAAAGACCCGCGGGCCCTCGTAATAATTTGACCATTACTTCTTAATAATAATATGTAAATGTCCTATACATAAATAATGAGTAATAGTTTAGTTTAGTCACTACATCGCTATAGAAGCCAAAAATGTGGTAGGTAAATTCTTTCATCTTAGCAAATTTGTCAATAAAAAGCTGTTGTATGTAATCTACTACGCACTTGCAGACTCTGTAATAAGCTACGGATTAAGTTGTTATGGTCTCACATTTAAAACTAATTTAGATAAAATAAAACAGCTGCAGACTAGATTAATAAAACATTTAGTAAATAAAAGAGTAAAGGCACAATGTAAAGAAAACTATGAAAAATTGTTTAATATTTGTGAAATACTTCCAGTGCATGTAAAAGTTTATTATTTAATAGTATTAGAGCAATATAATATAAATAAATATAAAGAAAAAATTGATTATCATAAATATAAGACTAGAAATGTGACTCAGGGCAAATATGTAATAGAAATTACTATGGTAAAAGAACCAGAAAATACCTGACTCCTACTTTATTTAACAAAATAGACTTTATAAGAGATAATGACAGTAAAACAAGTGTTTACTTTAAAAAAGGACTTAAAAAAATATTTTTTGAAAAATAATAATGGACATTGTATTGGCAGTTGATATAATAATTAAATGAAAGAATATTAAAAAAAGTATCTATAAATTATATATATATATATAAAAGTATATTTAAAAAATGTATCTTTTGTATACTTATTGTGATAAGGAATCGTATAAGATGATTTTAGTACTTAAAACTAGAAGTGGAATTATGTTTCATAGATAGAATTTTTGTGGTTTGTTTTTTTTTTTGTGTTTTGTTGTTTTACTTTTTTTTAAGTTTTTTATGCTGTTTTTTAGGTTTAGCGAATTTGTAATCTGTCGCCAACAAACTGCTGCGCAGTTTGGCAAATTTTAATGTGTATTGTAAAATGTTAATTCACTGAATAAATATTAAAAAAAAGTTAAAAAAACTAAAAACACGCTTTTTATATAAAGCGTCGGTTACAAACATACTATTCCATTTTTCAATTTGTATGAAAAATGGAATAAGTAATTATTCCATTTTTCATACAAATTGAAAAATGGAATAATTACTTATATCAAATTAGTGTATTGTCATCGGTCCTCGATAAATCTACAAAGTTTGAACGAAATCTGGCCGTTTAAAGTGGGTCAAAATCGCGCCCAAAGAAGTCGGTTACAAACAAATATACAGGTGAAGCTAATAAAAAGCGTATAAAAAGGTCTCATTTGATAGCTGAAATTATAGACTACAATTACACAAACATTATGTTTTAATTTTCGTGGAATAAAACATAGATTAAAATATAACATTAGATTTAACATTAATAAGAATATAATAATAAGAATATAACATCAGATTTTTTTCGTGTCTTTTTTATTTATTTGCTTTTTGTGAAAAATCTAGTAGATTAAACTGGTTATTTTTATTTTAGAATAATAATAGGATAACAATCTTAGTACTAAAAAATACGATCTAAAATATACAGATAATAATTTATAAGAGATACAAAGAAACGTAATTTATACAATTCTAAAAAGTTTACTATAAAAATACAAAACTAGACTATTTTATAAATAAACACTAATATACATACACCATAAGTAAAAAATTATTAAGTCTAGGTCGGAGGCTGCGGGCAAAGTGCCAATTACACTGGCAGCATTACCTCGTTGTATGGCCAAACTTATTAGTTTCAACACCAAGAGGCAGAAATATGAAGTCTTGGCCCAGACATTCATATTTCCGCCTCTTGTTGGTCTCCGCGTGAGCAGCGGCCGCTCCCGCCTCCCTTGAGGAGACCGTCACATGCGTCGTCGCCAATGTGTCCACTCACATGGCGTCCCACACCAAAGGTCTGCCCCAGCTCCATGGAATGAGCGTCATTCCATCAGGTCTCCTGCCGTCGTCACGCGCGAAACCGTTCGGCTCGAGTGTAGCCGGCACGTTGACCGTGGCAAGAGCCCTGCGCAAGATGTCATTTATGGAGGCATGGCGGGCCTGGCGGCCGGCACTCCGGCGGCAGGACATTCCGCATTTTTTATTTTAAAAAGATAGAGGAGGTTATTAGCTAACATACATTCCTGAACATCTTAGCTCTAGGTCAGATATGTTAGGAATTATAACAATTTGAATAGGAATTTTTTCTATATTTTTAAGATAAAAAATAACCAGTTTAATCTTCTAGATTTTTCACAAAAAGCAAATAATTAAAAAAGCGGCCAAGTGCGAGTGGACTCGCCCATGAAGGGTTCCGCAGCAGCAATAAGGTTTATTTTTATGAAATTAAAAGGTTTTTGATTTATTTTTATATTTCAGTCGATTTAATGAAATTTTGATTAAGGTTTACCATTTTCATGACGTTTAAAAAAAACTACTGGCTAGATCTCGTTCAAACCAATGTTCGTTGGTAGTTTTTATAGTAATCTACATCATATATTTTTTTTAGAATTATCATGCCCTTACTTTAGAAATTAGAGGGGGGGGGGACACACATTTTACCACTTTGGAAGAGTCTCTCTCGCAAACTATTCAGGTTAGAAAAAAATGATATGAGAAACCTCAATATGATTTTTGGAGACCTATCCATAGATACCCCACACGCATAGGTTAGATGAAAAAAATTTTTTTTTGTTTCAGTTGTACCTATGGGGGCCCCTAAAGTTTTTAATAATTTTTCCATTTTTGCATCAAAATCTTAATCAGACTACATCTACTTACCAAGTTTCAATAGTATAGCTCTAATAGTTTCGGAGAAAAGTGGCTGTGACATACGGACGGACGGACAGACAGACAGACAGACAGACATGACGAATCTATAAGGGTTCCTTTTTTGCCATTTTGGCTACGGAACCCTAAAAAGACACGAAAAAAATCTAAACTTTTATTAAGGTGCCAATCCACCGCGGTGCACGGAGAGGCTACGCACTTGCGTCTTTGCAAGAAAATATATTTATATGTGACTGTGTCCACTGTCCACTGCAAGTTGCAACCCACGGACACGCTGCGCACGAATAGACACACGTGTCTTGCTCGGATATGGTGCACACGTAGCTCAACGCGGGCTACGCTACGCACGCTGTACACGAGATACACAGAAAGGGTGGGACAGGCGGGGTTAAGCGTAGGGATGTCGAAAATGAGAAAAAAATATATGTATCGATATAAATGACGATACATCGATATTTTAAAAAATATCAATAACCGTCTCAATATATTATCGCGAAAAAATATCGGTCAAATTTTTTGACCAATTTGCTTTTTAGGGTTCCGTAGCCAAAATGGCAAAAAAGGAACCCTTATAGATTCGTCATGTCTGTCTGTCTGTCTGTCTGTCTGTCTGTCCGTCCGTATGTCACAGCCACTTTTCTCCGAAACTATTAGAGCTGTACTATTGAAACTTGGTAAGTAGATGTAGTCTGTGAACCGCATTAAGATTTTGATGCAAAAATGAATGGATTTTAGGGGTCCCCATAGGTACAACTGAAACAAAAAAAAATTTTTTCATCTAACATAGGCGTGTGGGGTATCTATGGATAAGTCTCAAAAAATCATATTGAGGTTTCTTATATCATATTTTTCTAACCTGAATAGTTTGCGAGAGAGACTCTTCCAAAGTGGTAAAATGTGTGTCCCCCCCCCCCCCCTCTAATGTCTAAAGTGGGGGCATGATAATTCTAAAAAAAATATATGATGTAGATTACTATAAAAACTACCAATGAAAATTGGTTTGAACGAGATCTAGCCAGTAGTTTTTTTTATACGTCATAAATGGTAAACCTTAATCTAAATTTCATTAGATCGACTGAAATATAAAAATAAATCAAAAACCTTTTAAATTTCATAAAAGTAAACCTTATTGCTGGTGCGGAACCCTTCATGGGCGAGTCCAACTCGCACTTGGCCGCTTTTTTTTAAAGTAATTTGAGTAAGCCTAGCTCAGAAATAAAAACAGTTTTTTTAGGGTTCCGTACCCAAAGGGTAAAAACGAGACCGTATTACTAAGACTTCGTTGTCTGTCAGTCTGTCTATCTGTCTGTCGCCAGGCTGTATCTCAAGAACCGCTATAGCTAGACTTCTGAAATTTTCACAGATTGTGTATATCTGTTGCCGCTATAACAACAAAATATACTAAAAACAAAATGATATGAACATTTAAGGGGGGCTGCCATACAACAAACGTGATTTTTTCGGCCTTTTTTGCTCGATATCAATAATGGCAACAGCCTACCTGTTGCCATTATTGATGAAAATTTTCACAAAGGCCTTAAATATATGTGTACACTGTACTTTAATAATAATAATATTTAAATAAAATAAAAAGTTAAGGGGCTCCCCGCTCCCATACAATAAAAAAAATTTGGCCTATTTTTGCTTTATAACGGTAGGTACGGAACCCTTCGTGCGCGAGTCCGACTCGCACTTGGCCGATTTTTATTCCAATCATTTATTTATTTTATTCTCAATTAAATCAAAGGAAATAAGGAATCAGTCAATTGACAACATTTCAAAATTTTAACATGGCTTTTTTATTATTTTATAAGAAAGTAGACTTAAAATAAGGCGACACGTGTTTCTTGCTTTTTCAAAATTATGTTTTCAAGATACCTAAAAAATAGATTTAATCCTTCGTATTCTAAAGAGACGTAAGCGCCAAGTGACGTCATACTTACGCCTGAACGGTTAATTCCATTACAGTTTACAAAAGAAAAAATATGTCAGTGTAAGTTTGTTACGTTTATTAGGACGTCTGTCAATGTCATCGTGGTACTTTCGTATGTAGAAATGTCATTGTTGACAGTGACTGTTTTTTTTATGCTTCATGATGTTTTTTTAAAACGCTTTTACACCAGGCAAAGAAAAAATGTCTGATATGCCGTAAGTATGACGTCACAGCGTATTTTTCAGTTTTTCTTTATTTTCTCAGTAAATAAGCAATATAAAATTTTTTTGAATATTTTTTTGATATCAGGAAAAGAAACTAAAGAAACGGTATTTTTAATTTTAAGGCTTAAAATTTTTGAAATGTTGTCAATTATACCAACCAGTATTTGTCCGAAATTGAAAGTAAATAAATTATAAACAAAAAACTAAAAAAAAACGTTTAAATTTAAATACTTTCTCTAAAAAGAAAGAAAAGAAATTTCTCCTTAAAATTTTTAACTATTAAGTTATAACCTCAATATTATAAATGCGTGGGCTCCATCCACAAGACGTGTCATTCAAAACTGTGCTGCGCATTAAGCCCGTCACAGACTTAGCTATAATATATATTAATATACCGTACTAAACACACTGAGACCAGAAATATATATTATATATGTAACTGAGTGAGTGGTCACGCGAAAATTGTATAGAAAATATATAGTAATATGCCTAGCTATAAATATATTAATATATATTATAGCTAAGTCTGTGACGGCCTTTACAGCTGTTGTACTATCAGAGAAGTTGATTCCTATGCAGATGGCGGACCCACGTCATGTGGTCGACTTATGTCAATTCAATGTTAGCTGTGATCGGTCGGCTGGATTTGACGTAATGCGACCAAATTACTTAGGTCCGCCATCTGCATAGGAATCAACTTCCTCGATGGTACATAGTCGTGAGCGTGTGCATAGCATGCGCTGCAGTGGAAACGTTGACCCACGTAGTCAAAGCAATAAATCCGTGCGCATCCGCCACGGCCGGCGCGACGGCTACTGCTGGGTGGTTTACAAAAAAAATAACCACGATGGCTAAGGCGGGAGCTTCGCTGCGCTACGCTCCCGCCTTTGCATCTAACCTAACCAAATCCAATCGTATTGGACAGACGAAGTAATAAATACATTGCTATTAATTACCTAAGAATTATATACTGTTCTTATACATTTCCTATTCCGTTAAAAATAAATATATTCAATTACCTGACTAATTTCATATCCGCTCTCTTCAAAGGGCTATGTTAAAAATCGCTAACTAGTTGGACGTTGAGTGACGATTGTTCAATCAACGTTCGGCCGAGTCATTCAATTGAATGGAGTCATTCGATGAATGCGCTAGTCATTCAATCGAACCGCAGATTGAACTAGATGACTGCGACATATACAACATGACTGGTGAGACATTACTGATACTTATGGAGAGTACTCTGTACTCGATTCTCATTATAATTATGTAATAAAATTAGGTACTTAATTTTTTTCCGAATTTCCCAAAAATAAATTAATCATGGATACTAAGTAAATTACGCGGCTAGGCAAGTGGCATAGTATGCGGCCGGTGCAGAGGCGTGCGCTACCAAAGAATCACCACACAACTACCCTTCCCGCGCACGGTGTCCATACAGCGTTGGGTAAATAATTATTTAACTTTTACTCAGTGATCAATTGATACTAATTTTTTATATTATTTTTTTTCATCTAATATAGTAGCCAAATATCACGTCCTCGAGTATTGAACATGTCTCACCAGTCACGCAGTATATCTTTTGCCACTATAGCAACAAGTACTAAAATTAAATTAAAGTTAATATAAATATAAGGGGGGGCTCCCATACAACAAACGTGATTTTTTTGGCTTTTTTTGCTTGTAATCCACAATGGCAACAGGTGGGCAATTGAAATATTCAGAATATCCTTAATTTTTTTTTATGAAATAAGGGGCAAACGAGCAAACGAGTCACCTGATCGAAAGTAACTTCCATCGCCCATGGACACTCGCAGCATCAGAAGAGCTGCAGGTGCGTTGCTGGCTTTTTATAAGGGAATAGGGTAATATTATTATTAATTATTGAGTTATTGAGTAACAGCCTGGAGACAGACAGACAGACACACAGCTGTCGCCTCGCCTGTCAAGGTCTTATGCTATTCAAAACCGCCTGGCATTGTACATATTCATTCTAAAACGTTTACCTACTTAAAATCATATAAAAATTTGAAGTACTTGTACAGGACAAAATTTTACCTAATTTTTGTGCTTCTTTAGGGTTTCGTAGCCAAAATGGCAAAAAACGGAACCCTTATAGATTCGTCATGTCTGTCTGTCTGTCTGTCTGTCCGTCCGTCCGTATGTCACAGCCACTTTTCTCCGAAACTATTAGAGCTATACCATTGAAACTTGGTAAGTAGATGTAATCTGTGAACCGCATTAAGATTTTGATGCAAAAATTAAAAAAATATTAAAAATTTTAGGGGTCCCCATAGGTACAACTGAAACAAAAAAAAATTCATCTAACCTATGCGTGTGGGGTATCTATGGATAGGTCTCCAAAAATCATATTGAGGTTTCTCATATCATTTTTTTCTAACCTGAATAGTTTGTGAGAGAGACTCTTCCAAAGTGGTAAAATGTGTGTCGTCCCCCCCCCCTCTAATTTCTAAAGTAGGGGCATGATAATTCTAAAAAAAATATATGATGTAGATTACTATAAAAACTACCAAGGAAAATTGGTTTGAACGAGATCTAGCCAGTAGTTTTTTTTTACGTCATAAAAATGGTAAACCTTAATCAAAATTTCATTAAATCGACTGAAATATAAAAATAAATCAAAAACCTTTTAATTTCATAAAAATATACCTTATTGCTGCTGCGGAACCCTTCATGGGCGAGTCCAACTCGCACTTGGCCGTTTTTTACGATGAAATAGTAAGAGTTTATTCTTATTAAGGCTAGGTATAGCCTATATTATAGCTAGGCTATATTATAGCTAGGTCTGTGACGGCCTTTATTACAAAGAGAAAAGGATTGTTTAATATCATTAGAATAATTATCCTCCAAAACTACTAAATTGATTTTGATGAAAAAGAGTACAGGCGTAGTCGTATAAATAATGGAAACTTACATTAGTGGCACAAAGGAACTGCGTGGAACAAAGACATTCGAGAAAAAGTAGGTAGTGCCCTTGCGCTTCGCTTTGCTCGTCTCGGCGGGGACACTACCGTGTCCCCAGATTAAAAATAATTCATTTTTGTTATAATTATGTAGTGTCTAAGCATTATTATTTTTGGCAAAAAGAAGAAAAGTGAAAATTAAGGTAACACTGATAATAATTTATAAAGAAAAATACTCAACGCGCTTTAAAAAAAAATCTTCAAACTTCATTATTCATGCGTTTATTATCACAACATAATAAACAATTATATTTATGGCACATAAAATACATTTAAAAGTCATTTTTTTATTTTTATTAATCGTAAGTTTGTTGGTATAATTATAATTGTTTTAAATGGCTAATAAACTTGTGTTTCGTTGCACAAGTTGCAACACACGACTTTTTTCTCGGTTCCGAGGTTTTATGACATGATACCAGGGCGAATGTCAAAAAATCGGCCAAGTGCGAGTCAGACTCGCTCACGGAGCGTTCCGTACCCTTCGCGTTATAGAGCAAAAATGAGCCAATTAAAAAAAAAATAAAAAAATAATTTTAATATTTTTTTAAATTTTAACAGTTATCTATATATATAAAACTCAAAGGTGACCTGGTGATCTATCAACGCACAGCCCAAACCACTGAACGGATCGGGCTGAAATTTGGCATGCAGGTAAATGTTATGACTTATGAGGTAGGATTTTGATAAATTCTCACCCCAAGGGGTTCAAATAGGGGATGAAAGTTTGTATATAATAATACTTCTTAGTTCTTAACGCGAGCGAAGCCGCGGGCAAAAGCTCGTATTATATATACACACAATTATAATCAAGGACTTTGTTAAAATTTCAAGTGCCTGCCTGTTACCATTATTGATATCAAGCAAACAAGGTCAAAAGAATAATGTTTGTTGTATCGGAGCCCCCTTTAAATATTAATTATAATATTTTATTCTTAGTATAATATGTTGTTATAGCGGCACCAGAAATACACTATCTGTGTAAATTTCAGAAGTCTAGCTAAAGCGGTTCTTGAGATATAAGCCTGGAGATAGACAGACGGACAGACAGATAATCGAAGTCTCAGTAATATGTTCCTGTTTTTACCCTTTGGGTACGGAACCCAAAAAAAGGCGATCAACAACGCTATTGAATAGATAAACCCCTGTCAAAAACTACATACTACCCTAAACAGACTGAGTTATAAAATATGCTTGTTGAAAGCTTGGTAAGGTTTAACCTTACCAAGCTTTCAACAAGCTGCTCGTCAAAACGCGGGACGCAGGACGGGTGCGTCTGCAACGCGAAATTGGTGTGCACACCTGCGCTACTAGTTACTACGCTACGGTGCGAACCGTAGATTATTCCCGCTCTGCCGACGCGAGCGTCCCGCGTTGCAGCACGCTTTGTCTGTCTGTCTGTCTGTCTGTCATATAAGAAACCTCAATATGATTTTTGGAGACATATCCATAGATACCCCACACGCATAGGTTAGATGAAAAAAAATTTTTTTTGTTTCAGTTTTACCTATGGGGACCCCTAAAATTTTTAATAATTTTTCCAATTTTGCATCAAAATCTTAATGCGGTTCACAGACTACACCTACTTACCAAGTTTCAGTAGTATAGCTCTAATAGTTTCGGAGAAAAGTGGCATACATACGGACGGACGGACGGACGGACAGACAGACAGACAGACAGACAGACAGACATGACGAATCTATAAGGGTTCCTTTTTTGCCATTTTGGCTACGGAACCCTAAAAACCTGCTTCACTCGCGTTGTTCGCAGCGCTCTGTCTTGAGTTTTTATTTGGTCTGAGTTCAAAGCCGAGCATGAATTTCGATAGTAAAATTCAATAATTTGTAAGGGTTGTTCGTTCGTAAGTCAATTCAGGATTAAATCATAGACCAAACTGAACAAGTTCACACACACGCCAAAAAGATACCAGCAAAAAATCACCCGTTATAATATTATATATTATGTATATATATATATATATATATATATATATATATATATATATATATATATATATATATATATATATATATATATATATATATATATATATATATATATATATATATATATATATATATAGATTATGCGAGATGTGCATGTGTACCCTAAAATTAGCCTTGTACCTGTTCTCTCACTTGCTCAAAGAACTTGTAGTACTGTTATAATATTATCACCTAATGACGTAAAAATATGGTTTCTAATCACGAAAATCATAATATTATTATTTTGAAGTTTTCGCGAATAAAGTACATTTCTTACTAGTACTTACATAAAAATCGTTTTATTACTACACATTTACACAACATTAATAAATAATTTATGATAAATTAAACAAAACTTTACGGGCTAGTTTAACATATAAATAAGGATTAATATTCTATTACCTGCTATTATAATTCTGTTAGTCTTTCCTAGTTTAGTTGGTTTCATATTTTCAGTTTTCTTGTTGCGCCAGGAGTGTTTAAAACACTGTGTTTTTATCTTAGTAACAAAAAATAAGCTGTAATAGGTACTTAATAATATTCAAATAAGCTAAAGGAAGGTGAGGAATCATTATAATTATATTTTTTTAGATAAAAGTTATTTTTTTTTATAAAAAAAAGGGGGGCAAACGAGCAAACGGGTCACCTGATCGAAAGCAACTTCCGTCGCCTATGGACACTCGCAGCATCAGAAGAGCTGCAGGTGTGTTGTGTAATCCATGTACTCTCACTACTGCTATCAGCAGTAGTGAGAGTACTTGGAACTAATACTAGTGATGACAACTGTTGTTATTGGTTGTGGTTACGTCAAATTTAGTTCTCTACCCGAATAATGGGGGCGCTGATTCCGCTTCAAATAGGCCAAAAAGCAGGTGTGTATCAGCTATCCAGCGTACTTGTATAATAAAGATCAGTGCCTACGTATCAAAGTATTTTACTTTTGCAGTTTCGTTATTTTTTATAATTTGCTTGTACTCTTCCCAGATGCATCTAATAGCGTTTTTTACTCTTACAATTTTAATGATGACATCAGCATATAAGGATATAGACGATACATTTGACTATGATTCCTTGTATAAAAACCCAAAACAGCTACGTCAAATGGTCGACTGCTTCTTAGACAAGGGTTATTGTACGGATGTCGAGAAACACATCAAAGGTAAGAAAGATTATAATAGTCCCTTTAATATTAAGTAATATATTTTCTAATTTCTTATGACCGCCATATTATGTTACGGGGATGCTAGTTGCTTCTTTCGGACTGACCCGTATAAAAAACGGGAATGCATAAATCGAAACATTTAGAAATGTTTTAGAGATGGAAATATGTAAGTAATTGATTTATAATATTATGTCTTTAGGCAGATGTTACACAATCAATTTTTCATCAATCTGATCCATCAATCCGATCCAGATTGACGAAAAATTAATCGTCTAACCCACGGATTGATGGATTGATCATTTTTTTTTATTATGGACTTTTTTATAACCATCAATATTCCGTCAATCAGATTGATGGATCAGATTGATGAAAAATTGATCGTGTAACCTCTGCCTTACAACAGTGGTTTCAAGATTATCACAGTTGCAGTAGTCTGTGGCTTATAGTACGGGAGCCCTAGAACAAAAAATCTGCTGGTTAGGGTTCCGCTTCGGGGTTCTGTAATCAACAAAACTTGGTTGACTACTGTACCCTAAAACGGAACTCCATCCAGCTGATTTTTAGGGTTCCGTACAGAAAGGGTAAAAACGGGACCCTATTACTAAGACTTCTTTGTCTGTCCGTCTGTCCGTCTGTCTGTCTGTCTGTCTGTCTATCTGTCTATCTGTCTGTCTGTCTGTCGCCAGGCTGTATCTCAAGAACCGCTATAGCTATACTTGTAAAATTTTCACAGCTTGTGTATATCTGTTGCCGCTATAAAAACAAATACTAAAAACAAAATAACATTAATATTTAAGGGGGGCTGCCATACAACAAACGTGATTTTTTCGGCCTTTTTTACTCGATATCAATAACGGCACAAGGTAGGCACTTGAAAATTTCACAATGGCCTTAAATATATGTGTACTGTAATAATTTATAATAATATTTGAATAAAATTAAAATCTAAGGGGGCTCCCATACAAAAAACACAATTTTGTCCTATTTTTGCTTTATAACGGTACGGAACCCTTCGTGCGCGAGTCCGACTCGCACTTGGCCGACTTTATTTGTATATTGGTTGGTAGTTATATATTAATTTAAGAGTAACCTTGTCCTACAAATAAAACAATCCTTTATGACTATCAAGTAAAAGTATGAAATCATTTCTATCTCTGTTAGCTACCACTTTCAAGATTTTTGGAAAATAAAAATGTTGTTCGTCTTATCAAAATGTAACTAAGTACTCACAAAAATTTTGCTTGTTAGTTATCACAAAAAAAATTGTTCTATTAGTAAAATATGCTCTAGTCAGAGGTTGCATGCACGAATGCCTTTTTAAAAACATAGAGTTATTTGAATTAAAAACTCCTATAGATAAAGATGCTCCCTCACTGGAGCATTCACTTGTAATGTAACGTTACAAAGTCGAACATTACTACAGTGAGGGAGGAGAACCGAGCATTACAATGCACACCTTGTAATGATACAAATCTTGATACAACTTGTAACATAAATGTTACGGGACAGTGAAGTCAACTTGCTATGGAATGCTCAAAATTGAATCTATAATAATATTACATTACACGCGAATGCTCGTCAGTCAGGGAGGTAGTATTGTAATGTAATGCTCAAAGTGGAATCTATAATGTTACACTACACGTTCATTTAACCGAAACGTTGCAAACTTTTCTTCTTCAGATCATCTTGCAGACGAAATAATGACCAACTGCCAGAACTGTGACCTGGTACAGAAGCACTACGCTCATGCATTCTTCGATGCCATTCGGAAGAACTATCCAACTGAATACTTGGAGTACAAGAAGAAATATGACCTGGATGGGAAGCATAATCTGGAGTCACTTGAAAAGGCAATTTCTACGTTCTGAATAATAATATATTCTTGATAATAATTGTTCGTCTATTTTATTTTATTGACGTCGAACGACGTGACTGCTGACGTATACAGAGTGTTACAAAACTAAGTGATTGTACTTAAGGGGTGTGTACGTTAAGGTGGAGCGATAATGTATGAAGATTTTTTTTAATGGCATAGCAATAGAAAGTTGCCCTTTGATGAGTAAATTCTGTATACAAAGTATGGTTTACTTGTCTTGATGTTATGAGGTGCCCGAACCCAATTAAAAATTCGAAAAATACGAATTTTTTGAAAACATTGGTTTAGTTTTGATAAATAGTATTTTTCTATATTTGTTATTCCTTGTAAAAAAAACTACATTGTAATACGTTAAATAAAAGCCTGACCTCTTAGCAAAGACCTTTTCTTTATCGCTTTTCTATAGAATCGCCGATCAAAATGCACGGAATTGACTTCAAAATTCGCGAATAATAATATAACGTTGACGTTCGGTTCGACTCGTCGAATGTCCATTCTATACATTTTGATCGACGTATCCATAAAGAAGCTATAAAGAAAAGTCTTGACTACAGGCTGCGGTCAGTGGTATCAATGTTTTTATCAAAAAAATAAATATTTATGATATTATATTATCAAGGAATGATTATCAGAAAAAAGTTGGTTGTATGTTATTGTATTGTATTTTTGACCGACTTCCAAAACGGAGGAGGTAATACGTTCGGCTGTATGTATTTCTTTTTATGTATGTGTTCAACGATTACTCAGCCGTTTGTGGTCCGATTCTCAAAATTCTTTTTGTGTTGTATAATGTATAGGGTTTGGTACCCAACAGAACTTTTGAATCCTTTTAAATGTCGTAGGATGATTTGATAAATCGAATTTTCGCGAAAATTCTAGGGTTTTTGCGAAAACACGGATAATTAGATAACGTTGATTACATTTTTCAATTAAGAATGTGCAATGTTACTTATTATACTAATAAAATTAGGTTTTTTTGGGAAAACACGAGTTGCCTTAGTAACATTGCACATTCTTAACGCTGATTGGCTTGATTTTTGCTTACCGGCCAACTCTTATTCTGATTGGTTGCTATCTTTTCCTATGTATCTTTGAGGTATTATACCATAGAATTATAAAGGGTAAGAAATGACAATGCCTCTTCATAGGAACTTTACATTTTATTTAACCTTTTCTTGGTATATATAAAAGTTACTAGTCATAATGTAAATGCAACTACGATGACGTTACCTTATATTATCACACAATTATCAGCCTTCATTTAATATTGCTTAACTTATTATTAATCTTACGTCATGACTAATTTCACCTGTATCAGTCATTTTGTATTTATAGATACACTTTTAGATAAGTAACTTTTCGCACTCATTTTCAAGTCCAATTTCAATTTTAAACAAATATCAACAAAAACTGCTAGCTCGCTTACAAAAACAACAACAAACAAAACAACGCGTGACAATTAATTGACATTCAAAACGTCAAGTCACCAATCAGAGAAGACTAGCTGTCCCGGCAACGTTGTTTTGCCATATATATATAGGGTAAGTCTCCAAAAATCATATTGAGGTTTCTCATATAATTTTTTTCTAACCTGAATAGTTTGCGAGAGAAACTCTTCCAAAGTGGTAAAATGTGTGTCCCCCCTCTAATTTCTAAAGTAGGGGCATGATAATTCAAAAAAAAATATATGATGTATTACTATAAAAACTACCAACGAAAATTGGTTTGAACGAGATCTAGCCACTAGTTTTTTTCATACGTCATAAATGGTAAACCTTAATCTAAATTTCATTAAATCGACTGAAATATGAAAATAAATCAAAAACATTTTGATTTCATAAAAATAAACCTTATTTCTGCTGCGGAACCCTTCATGGGCGAGTCCAACTCGCACTTGGCCGCTTTTTGTTTATTTAAAAAATCCTATATTTTTTTTGGACTACATTTAAAATTCGTTTATTTTACTTATGCTATTAATCCTTATGAAAATAAATTATTTCATCACTAAGTACAGTTTATGTATATAAAATTTGGTCTTTGAATTATTAAAATTGGACGTTTAGTTTTGAAATTAAGGCGAAATTAAAATATAACGATAGTGGGTGTCACCAAGCGGGACTGCGCGTGCGGGAGGCCGGGGCCTGGGAGGAAGACAATCAATAATGAATGCGTCCGCGTCGACATCCACGCGGGCAGAGCCGCGGGCGACCGCTAGTAATATATACAACCAGATACAACTCTAAGACAACAAGGCTATAATATAACCTTGTGGTCTCATAAGTAACTAAAAAGGGTAAAATTATTATTTTTTAACAAAAAATTAAAACCGACTTCCAAGGTAAAAACAAAAGTAATATTCTAAACTAAAAAGAATCAAATAATTCTTATTCCTTATATACGTGTCGTCTTTAGACTTCGCCTAAACCTCAACTATTTCTGTAAGTACTCAATCTTCATGCTTTTGAAGTCGCTACCAGCCCGGAAAAGTTCTGAGATCCTTGACATAGAACTTATGTTACGCTAAGGCACAGAATATAATATAATAGTACTCCGTAAAGCTGGTAGCGACTTCAAAAGTAAGAAGATTGAGTACAGAAATAGTCGGGCTTAGGCGAAGTCTGAAGACGGCACTATAATAATAAGGAACACATAAGGAACAGGAATTATTTGATTCTTTTTAGTTTATATTTAAGAATATCAGTTTTGTTTTTACCTTGGAAGTCGGTTTTAATTTTTTGTTAAAAAATAATTATGTAAGTTTTTCGAGCAACTTTTACGACCTATAATACCTAATTGTTTTGCGAATTGCGAGCTCGGATTTATAAACATTTTATAAAATGTTACACAATAATTTGTAGCACTTTGATGACTTTGGCGATTTCGATTCATTGAGGGTGGAATTATCAATTTTCCCACGCTAAACAATGCAATGGGTAATAAAAACAGTTCACAAAATGCACTTAAGAGCATACGCTAACACTTTTTTTCCATACAAACGTATTCCCCAATTTCCTCCCTGGATAATGCGTCTAGACAAATGATTTTTATACGCTTTTTATTAGCTTCACATTTATGTTTGTAACTGACTTCTTTGGGCGCGATTTTGACCCACTTTAAACGGCCAGATTTGGTTCAAACTCTGTAAATTTAACGAGGACCGATGACAATACACTAATTTGATATAATTATTCCATTTTTCAAATTGTATGTTTGTATGTTTGTTTGTAACCGACGCTTTATATAAAAAAGCTAGTTTTTAGTTTTTTTAACTATTACTTATTTTATACACTATAGGGATCTGTGAAAGCTATGCCTCTACTTTTTTTACTTATACTGTTTATGTATAAGTAAAAAAATATGACCCTTCAAAAATCGAAAAAAATTAATGTTCCGTACCCCGCCAATCAACCGACCATAAAAAAAATTGAAAGATTTTTAAGACAAAATAAAAACGTAGAGGCATAGACTCATCCTTTCTGAAGATATTTAAAAAGAAAATAAATAGATAGGCTCTATTTTAAAGGAGGAATCAGAGGAATACGTTACCTCGATTTACTGTATCTGTCTCTATCACAATACACGTGCCAGCGCAGGGTGAAGCGTGATGGCAATAGTTTCTTCGTTCAAATTTTACCGTACCCGCGTTCCCTCTTAAAAGTAAAATAACATATAAACCATTGATTTTCAAACTAGGGGGCGCGCCCCACTAGGGAGGCGCGAAGACATGATGAGGGGGCGCGGGCGCCGGTGGCGGTTTTACTCCAGAGTCCAGATGCCCGCGCATTCCCGCGACGTACGCGAATTGAAAATCTTGTCAAAAACATGCAAGCTCATCCGTCACATTGATTCTTCCTGAAGAGGGCGACTAACTCAAAAAATCAAACATTGTCCTTCTCAATAACTCGATAAATATACAACATTTAAAAAATCCGCTAGGTCGGTTTCTCAATGATAGAATTTTTACAATGTGTTAAAATATTAACTGAGTTTAATGCACGGTTATGGCAATGATGTATGAAAAATTCGTGAAAATTAGATGCATCTTTGCGAATTGCGATTTTTTCTATCGAAAAAATTTTATGATATCGTTTTTTTGCTCAGATCGGATTCTTGGAAATATAATGTAGTATTTAGTTTTAGAAAATGAAACAATTCGGAGCTTGATTTCAAGTATAACAAAGAATTATAAAATCGTCAATTTTGGGTTAGAAGTATGTATTTAAACATATTTTTATAATGAAACATCTGAAAATGTATTTTTGGTCTTTATTGTTTTATTTTACAATAGCTTTGCGAGCCCACTTGCTACTACTTGCTGGGCCCGGCCGAAGGGAGGCGTAAGCACTAAGCATGTTCATTAGGGAGGCGTGATACATATAAGTTTGGGAACCTCTGATATAAACAATGAATCTACGACCTTATTAACTTAGCCGTAGGAACTATGTTTATAATAGTATTTTGTCTACGAAGATCGGAAACATTAATTAGCAATTCCTCTCAATCAATTCAGCAAATGAATTGTCAAAACTGTCAAACTGACAAAATATTATTATTCTTCGTCTAATCCGAATGCATAGTAAATCTAGGTTAGGCCTAAAGTCTAAACGATCGTATAACATTCAGATTTCAGTCACTTTAGATATTTATTTATTTTGAAACTAAATCTATACTTAGAATTAATATTGTAGAAATGTGAATTCTGTACATTAAAGATATTCAAAAAATAATAAGCGGGGGGTGTCACTAGATCGCTATAGAAGCCAAAAATGTGGTTCGTTTTTTATGTCTGTCTGTCTGTCTGTCTGTCTGTCTGTATGTTTGTTCCAGCATCACACGAAAACTACTGATCCGATTTGAATGCGGTTTTCGCAGATATATTTGACTTCTTCCAACTTAACATCTGGTGTATAAAAAATTTCCCCCCACCCCTCTAAGGGCCGTTTTTTACCTACACTAAACCACTTGGTACTACTTATAATAATATATTCTGTGACTAAACATACAGATCTCGAGTGTCTTAACTTGCTTAGTAGGCTTTAGTCCCGTCTTCAGCTTGAATCGGAAATCAGTTAAAAACAATAGCATCAGAGCACATACAACTTCCATCTGTCAGTCATCAAAATTGTTGTTTTCGATGATCAAACTCAATTCATTTTGTCTCTAATACTAATAGCTATTTGCCTAATAAAACACAATTTAGTTTCGCTAATAAATCGCGGGTACAGCTAGTTTTTCATATTTTTAATAGAGTTAACTTAATTATCCTCACTTTACGCTTGTGATTACTCAAAGATAAGTACGCAATAATTATTATTTATTTATTTTTTATTTTATTTATTTTACCATTTATTTCAGGCATCTAGGCCCATAATACAGATACCTTACAGACTAACATACATAATATGATAATAAATACCTTATGGACTAACATAAATATTATTATTATACACTTAAAAACTACACTTATGATTTTAAGTGTATAATAATAATATGTATGTTATTTATTAGAATTATGCATGGTTCATATTTTTGATAGATTCATAATAATTACTTTAATAACTAGTACCTGGATGACCGAGCTTTGCTCGGTATTTTTAGGGTTCCGTACCCAAAGGTTAAAAACGAGCCCCTATTAATGAGACTTCGATGTCTGTCCGTCTGTCTGTCCGTCTTTCGTCCGTCTGTCTGTCCGTCTGTCTGTCTCCAGGCTGTATCTCAGGAACGGCTACAGCTAGCCTTCTGAAATTTTCACAGATTGTGTATTTCTGTTGTGGCTATAACAACAAAAACTTAATTAAATTAATATTTAAGGAGGGCCCCCATACAACAAACTTGATTTTTTTTTGGCCTTTTTTGCTCGTAATCAATAATCATGGCAACGGTCTTGAAATTTTTAATTTTCACAAAATCCTTAATTAAGTATATGTGTTCTTTAATAATTAATAAAGGCCAACATTAAAATAATAATTATTTAGTTAGAATGATTTGTAAATGTAAAATTTGTTGTGAATAAAGGCTTATCTTATCTTATCTCTAACTAGTTGACCCGGCAAACGTTGTTTTGCCATTTAAAGTATTTCTACTTCATCAGTAATTGATACAAAATCTTACCCCCCCCCCTTTGTCCCCTAAGAGGGGTGCGGGGAAAACTGATGTTAAGTTGGAAAAACAGTTAATAATATGACGTAAGTCCATTAAAGAAAAAAATTAATACAAAATCTGACCCCCTTTTGGGTCCCCTTAGAGGGGTGGGGGGAAAGCTTATACCTACACCAGATGTTGAGTTGGAAGAAGGCAAATATATCTGCAAAAACCGTATGCAAATCGGATCAGTAGCTTTCGTGTTAAAGCAAAAGTTTGATACAAAATCTAACCCCCTCTAAAAAAGGGGACGACCCTTAGAGGGGTGGGGGGGAAATTTTTTACACACAAGATGTTAAGTTGGAAGAAGACAAATATATTTGCGAAAACCGCATTCAAATCGGATCAGTAGTTTTCGTGTGATAGTGGAACAAACATACAGACAGACAGACAGACAGACAGACAGACAAAAAACTAACCACAGTTTTGGCTTCTATAGCGATGTAGTAACACAGGGGGTGTTACTACATCGCTATACAGCATGACTGGTGAGACAATACCGATAATTAAGGAGAGTATTTAATACTCGATTCTGATTATAAATATGTAATAAAATTAGGTACTTAATTTTTGACCAAATTTCCCTTTAAACAAATGAATCACGGACACTGAAAATTACTATGCGGCCGCGCGTCATGCGCCCCCCGCGGCAGTGCGCTACCCCTCCCGCGCGCAGTGTCCATGCGTTGGGTAAATAATTATTTAACTTTATGCTACATTTACTCAGTTATCAATTGATATTATTTTTTTATATAATTTTTTTTCAACTACTATAATAGCCAAATATCACATCCTCGAGTATTGAACATGTCTCACCAGTCATGCTGTAGAAGCCAAAACTTAAGCTTATTATTTTTTTAATATCTTTAATGTACAGATTTCACATTTCTACAGTTTTATTATATGTACTTATAGATATGTATACAGGGTGTAACAAAAATAAGTGATAATACTTTAGGATGTGTATGGGTACCCTATATAGAGTTCACTGTATTAATAGCAGCGCTGAAAGACAAGTTTTTTTTCTTCCATACATTTTTATTTCAGTGCCGTATCGTGAAATTTTGTGACAACCCTAGCATAAATACTCACGAGTGTGCGCGCTAGCGCATTGACCCGATCAGCTGTGCGGTGTGCCGTGTGCGCGATCTCCTCCCACCGCGCCCAGCGTCCCGCGCGGGCCGCGCGGGACGTCTATCGGCCTACGTGGTCTATGTCGCTCGTTGCACTTTTACACTTTAAGTAGATACTGGTGGTAATTTATCACCATAAACTCGCTTATTATTAAAAGACTAGCTGTCCCGGCAAACGTTGTTTTGCCATTTAAAGTATATTTTCTACATCATCAGTTGATACATGTTTTACCCCCTCTTTTGTCCCCTAAGAGGGTGTGGGGGGGGAAAGTCATACACCAGATGTTAAGTTGAAAAACACAGTTAATACCTAATATGAAGTAAGTCCACTAAAGAAAAAAGTTGTATACAAAATCTGACCCCTCTTTGGTCCCCAGAGAGGGTTGAGAGGGGAGGGGGGGAGGATTTTTATACACCAGATGTCGAGTTGGAAGAAGACAAATATAATATATCTGTGAAAACTGTGAAAAATGTGTGAAAACCGTATGCAAATCGGATCAGTAGTTTTCGTGTTAAAGAAAAAAGTTTGATACAAAATCTGACCCCCTCTTTTGTCCCCTTAGAGGGGTGGGGGGAAAAAATTTTATACACCAGATGTTAAGTTGGAAGAAGATAAATATATCTGAGAAAACCACATTCAAATCGGATCAGTATTTTTCGTGTGATGCTGGAACAAACATACAGACAGACAGAAAGAGTGACAGACAGACAGACAAAAAACTAACCACATTTTTGGCTTCTATAGCGATGTAGTGACAAAGGTGTAATTTCGGGTGTCATTTCATATCTTTTATGTACAGAATTTTCATTTCTACAACAGAATATTGTCTTCCTCCCGCACGCGCTTTGGTGACGCCCACTATCGTAATATTTTAATTTCGCCATAATTTCAAAACCAAACGTCCAATTTTGATCATTCAAAGACCAAATATTATCTACATAAACTGTACTTAGTGATAAAATAATTTATTTTGATAAGGATTAATAGCGTGAGTAAAATATATCCGTTTAAATGTAGTCCAAAAAAAATTCAGGATTTTTAAATAAATAAATGGTTATTGTGCCTCACTCGTCATAGATAGGTATAGTGTGTCGCGGACTTTTTTGTAGATATTTATAAGATCTACAATTACTTTAAACATTTTATGGTTCTATCTTTTATAGTTTAGGCAGCGTACGCAAAATAAGTAACTTTTCTAGCTGATTTTTTACACCTTGCGTCCGAAAAACTCAAATATCTTACGGAACCCTACTTTTTTCCAAAATAAAATGTAGCCTATGTTCAGCAGAAATAATGTAAGATTCCAATAGCAAAAGAATTTTTCAAATCGGTCCAGTAGTTTCGGAGCCTATTCGACTCAAACAAACAAACAAACAAACAAACAAAAAATCAAATCTTTCCTCTTTATAATAGTAGTGTAGATAAACGGATATTGTCACATATCCTGTCACATGTCTTCAGTCTTCACCGTTGTCTATTTCACACTTAAGTAGGTATTTATCACAATTAAAAATCGATATTAGAAAATTACGAAACAGTTATTAATATCACAGACGTTGTTATCACTGTTGTGGAAGTAGGTACCTTCCACCGGCTTAAAACTCGATACACTAAATTTTAGTAACAAAATATCACAGACGTTGTCCTAACTTTCACGTAAGTAGTTACTTCCCGATCACTGTTATTTACTTAGCTCTGGACTTTGATTGGATAATTTACTACAGAAAATGTTCAAAATGTCTCCCTTCTCGATCCAAGGCTAGCGTCTAACTCAAGGAACTGAAAGAAACTGAAAAAACCTAAAAATATTTCCAATTATTCGGAATTTTGAAGCAAAAGTTTTAGGGATCCGTAACAAAAACCAAATTTAAAATATTTAATTTTTTAATAAAAATGTGGTACATGCGTTACTACGTTACAATAAACAAGTTTGTGTCACAAATCACAATTTAATAATAATTTCTCAAGTCTTAACAACACTGATAAAATATTTATTTTTAATTTATTATTAAATTTTAAATAATGAATAACAATATTATTGAACACGATAGATCTACGTTTATGATTTTAACGTTAGAAATAAATAATAATATCATCAAGAGAAAATCACTAACATCTTTTCTTAAAATAATTTGTGCAGAACCACTAAAATAAAAAGTAATAATTTCAAGGTCAAAGATGCGGAGCTATAATTTCTTGAAAAATGTTATTGAATCATTATTGGTCGATCGCGATGCCCTTAGCCCTTACGCATCGAGCCGCGCCAATCGGTGCATCACGCATCTAAGACAAACGCATGCCGCGAGCTTCCCATAGGAGCGGTAAATCACAAGTGCAGTCTGGAGCATCGTAATTATGAATGAAGTCCACATGGAGTGGACTTCATTCATAATTATTAAATTTTTAGTTACCTTTCACTCAATAGAAAAAAATCCCAAAATTACCTCTTCTTTTAACGAAATTGCCATACAATGTCCAAATTATTTGGAATTTTAAGATATTTTTTGTACTGAATTAAAGACAAAGAATATAATATCTAGGGCGGTTGCTTCATTTGACTCGATTTAATTTATGTATAAAATAATGACGATGAAAATACTACAAAATTGCAGGCGCAAAGTGTGTGACTGAAAGCACCAGCCGAGCCTTTTCAGATTTTAAATTACTATATTTTTATATCTCCTGTCCCGTTTAAATCTTGAAAATCATCCGTTTCTTGTACTAACTTAAAGGAATAATTTAGGGAGGTTTTTAGTGATAAAGAATAGATCGATTCTCTGAAGAATTTTTTGCAATCCCTATACGGAACACTTCGTGCGCGAGTCCGACTCGCACTTGGCCGATTATAAAATTTTTAGTTACCTTTTTTTTCCGGAGGGGGAAATGCATTACGCATACCACCCAGGCGCAGGGGGCGACCCGAGCGGTGATGTGGGACTCCCGTAGCTAATGAGACCACGGTATACCCACTAAACCCCCCCCCCCCCCATCTTCCGCCACGCCGCCTTTTGACGGGGCCACGGGAACGATACACACATCCGCGACCCCGCCAGCGGTCCGAAGACTCCACGATGAGCGCACAACACGTGTGCCCTCCTCCTCGGCCCCCACCAGGGCTGTAGCAGACGCGAGTCTGCTACTTGGAGGCCATGTGGCAGATCAGGTCTGTGGCTCTGCCACCGACCACACCTCGGCCGCAGAGGATAGGGCAAGCGGCGCACCGTAATACCTACTTGCCTCTTCCTCTGCGGCCCCACCTCGGTGCGCATCCGCAGCGGACTCCTCCAGTCCGCTGGGAGCGCCCTCCTCGGGCCAGGCGGCGACACCGGCTGGCCCTGGTTGCCTCTTTGCTTCACCGCGGTTGTCCAAGCCGCGGTTACTAGAGCCCCACCGCCACGACAAGGCGAGCAACCATCGGGGGGAAATTTTTAGTTACCTACTCCAGTCCACTTTGTTTTTAAATATGAAATAACTGAATATTTTATTGTGTCGAAAAAACGTACGTTAAGGCGTTATCACACTGGTGATTTGCGGAAAAATTCGGCGCGGGACGATCCCGGGGCGATTTCGCCTCAATCTTAACGATACCGGAAATTTTAAGTGTCGTAAAGTGTCGACATGCTGGTGATTATGAGTTATATACTGCTTTATATATTTATAGTATATAATGAGCTTTTGCCCGCGGCTTCGCTCGCGTTAAAAAGTATTATTATATACAAAAAAAAACTTTCATGCCCTATTTTAACCCCTTGGGGTGAGAATTTTTCAAAATCCTTTCTTAGCGGATGCCTACGTCATACCGATACCTGCATGCCAAATTTCAGCCCGATCCGTCCAGTGGTTTGGGCTGTGCGTTGATAGATGTCCACGTCAGTCAGTCACCACTCACCTTTGAGTTTTATATATATTATAGACTAGCTGTCCCAGCAAACGTTGTTTTGCCATTTAAAGTATTTCTACTTTATTAGTTGATACAAGGTCTTACCCCCTCTTTTGTCCCTAAGAGGGGTGGGGAGAAAATTTTATACACCTGCCTGCCTAGCATACGCCAACGAAATATCTCACTCTCGAAATAATTAAAAACAACTCGTCTTATAATATCAAAATCTCGACATTATCTCGACAAAACTCTATAAAAATGTGTTATTTCGATGATAGATCTACGCGAGAAAAAATGTTTATCATGCTAGGGTATGTAGGTAGAGATGAAGATACAAACTATCAAACATCGAGAAACATGTAGAGAGAGTTATCTCGTTGGCGTATGCTAGGCCGGTAGATGTTAAGTTGGAAAACAGTTAATAATATGAAGTTAATCCATTAAAGAAAAAAGTTTGATACAAAATATGACCCCCTCTTTGGTCCTCTTAGAGGGGGGGGGAGATTTTTTGGGAACACCAGATGTTGATTTGGAAGAAGACAAAATATATATCTGTGAAAACCGTATGCAAATTGGATCAGTAGTTTTCGTGTAAAAGAAAAAAGTTTGGTACAAAATCTGACCCTCTCTTTTGTCCCCTTAGAGGGGTGGGGGGAATTTTTTTATACACCAGATATTAAGTTGGAAGAAGACAAATATATCTCCGAAAACCGCATTCAAATCGGATCAGTAGTTTTCGTGTGATAGTGGAACAAACATACAGACAGACAGACAGACAGACAAAAAACTTACCACATTTTTGGCTTCTATAGCGATGTAGTGACACTCCCCGCTTATTATTTTTTGAATAAGTATCTTTAAGGGCCCGGGTTACCCTCGAAATTTTCATACATTCTTAATACCAAAATCATTTTCTCATACGAAAATATTTAACATGTTTGAGTTATTTTTCAGCTTAAGATAGAAATTACCTAGGGTCCTGAACAAATTTTTTTTACAAAATATTTAAATACTAAAAAAAAAATTTTGTGTTTAAATATTTTTTAGTAAATTTACTACTAAATATTTAAACACCAAAAAATAGACAAAAACACTAAAAAATATATAAATAAATAGTAAATTTACTACAAAATATTTAAACTTTAAAAAATATTTTTTATTATTTAAATATTTTGTAGTAAATTTACTATTTATTTATATATTTTTAGTGTTTTTGTCTATTTTTTGGTGTTTAAATATTTAGTAGTAAATTTACAAAAAAATATTTAAACACAAATTTTTTTTTTTAGTATTTAAATATTTTGAAAAAAAAATTTGTTCAGGACCCTAGGTAATTACTATCTTAAGCTGAAAAATAACTCAAACATGTTAAATATTTTTGTATGAGAAAATGATTTTGGTATTAAGAATGTATGAAAATTTCGAGGGTAACCCGGGCCCTTAATGTACAGAATTTTCTAAGCTAGCTAGCTAAGCTAACAGAAATAGAAAGGATTTCATACTTTGATTTCTATTTGTAGGACAATATTACTCTTAAATTAATTAACTATTAACCTATCAATATACAAAAAATCTGCTTGTTAGGGTTCCGTTTTAGGGTTCAGTAGTTAACCAAGTTTTGTTGATTACAGAACCCTATAACGGAACCCTAACGAGCAGATTTTTTGTATATTGATAGATTATTAGTTATATAATAAAACAGTCCATATTTTAGGACAATCAAATCAAAGTATGAAATCCTTTCTAATTCTGTTAGCTACCACTTTCAAGATTTTTGCAGATAAAAATGTTGTTCGTCTTATCAAAATGAAGCTACTCACAAAAATTAGCTTGATAGTAATCAAAACAAATTTGTTCTAGGGCTCCCTTACTATTTTATTTCTTCCGAGATTAACTTTCACCCTGATCTGCACAAGGGGACCTAAGGCTGTAAATGTTTGAACAGCCATTGTGAATACGCCTTATGGTGTTTCTGTTAAAAAAACGTTAGTCACTCAGATAATATTTAAACAAATGCGTGTATCAGTTCACCGAGTTTTGACGCAACGTTTTGTTCGGCAAGACGTCTTTAAAGCAAATTATATTAAGGTAAGTACTTACAACGACTTATTATACGTTCTTTTTAAATTTAAGACATAACTGGATGACGTGAATAAATAACTAGCATTTTTTATTTATTTATTTTATTTATTTTACACTTCTTGCACAAAGTACAATGGCGGACTTAATGCCATAAGGCATTTTCTACCAGTCAACCATTGGGTGGTAACAGAGACAAAACTAATATCACAGGTGCTTTCTGTGTAGAAAAAACAAAAACACATTCAGATAAAACGTAATAAAATACTCATTATATTATACTAATAAATATAATAATAAATACTAGATCAACTATAATATACGCTTACATCATACTAATACTACAATAGAGACTTATAATAAATAACTTATACATATTATACATAATACTAGTATACCAATACATAAGTACATTTATGTAAACTTATTATATAAAATACTGTAATAAAATACATAATATATTACTTATGATTCTGCCAATTTTTTAAAATATAGGAGTCGGACTCTACGTTTAAACGTATCTCTACGTTTATACGTAACGTTTTAATATTATGGTAATTACTAAACCTTGTAACTACTTGGTTATCTGGTTAATTTATCTGATTGTAATTTATTTTAGATTTTTGATTTCAAATAATTTTCCTGGTTAGCCTCTATTTGTGCAAAAAATCACAATTTTTATTGTTAGTTAAACCATTGTATCAAATGACACGCAGCCTGTTCAATTTTTGACGACCTCTGTGGCTCAGTGGATAGCACGTTGGTAGCTAAAGCCGGAGGTCGCGGGTTCGAATCCCGCCGACGGAACAAAAAGTTTTCAATGTTCCTGGGTCATGGATGTGTATTAAATATATTTATCATATAATAAAAATCTTAAATATATGTATAGTATAAAAGTATTAAATTTATTTCCGTTGTCTGGTACCTGTAACACAAGTCCATCAGGTACTTACCATGGGGCCAGACTGACGTGGTGTGAAGCGTCCATAGATATTATTATATTATTATTATTAATTTTTAACTTCACTGTCTATAGCTTTGTCCACATTGTGCCTTTTTCTGTTCAAGGGCATGCCTTATAGCGCTGTCAACAGCAAACGTGAGGCATGCCCGTAACGGGCGTTGAAATCGTAGCGCGCGCTATGACACTTTTCTTTCAACGCGGGTCAAAAAAAAGGCACAATGTGGACAAAGGTAATAAGTTATCGTGTGCAACGTATCACTTGTCGACTGCCATTGACAAGACTTGGACCTGTTTCACCACTTCCTGATAAAGTGCCGAATAGGCTATTCACAACTTTTTTGACAGATTCTCCATACTTCATCTGTCAAGTTAATTGGTGGATAGCTTATCAGGAAGTGGTGAAACAGGTCCTTAGGTCGTTCGTCTGTAAGAAGCCTTAATTACCTAAAAGGCCAGCGACAGCTAGACTTTTGTTGTTTTATAATAGACTAGCGGCCCGCCTCGGCTTCGCACGGGTATAAAATATGAACCGCATTAAGATTTTGATGCAAAAATGGAAAGATTATTAAAAATTTTAGGGGTCCCCATAGGTGCATTAACTGAAACAAAAAAAATTTTTTTTCATCTAACCTATGCGTGTATCTATGGATAAGTCTCCAAAAATCATATTGAGGTTTCTCATATCATATTTTTCTAACCTGAATAGTTTGCGAGGGAGACTCTTCCAAATTGGTAAAATGTGTGTCCCCCCCCCCTCTAATTTCTAAATTAGGGGCATGATAATTCTAAAAAAATATATGATGTAGATTACTATAAAAACTACCAACGAAAATTGGTTTGAACGAGATCTAGCCAGTAGTTTTTTTTATACGTCATGAACTGTAAACCTAATCTAAATTTCATTAAATCGACTGAAATATAAAAATAAATCAAAAATATTATAATTTCATAAAAATGAACCTTATTGCTGCTGCGGAACCCTCCATGGGCGAGTCCAACTCGCACTTGGCCGCTTTTTTTAACTAAGTAATAATTGTATACTTTTTTCGCTTTTAAAATTATATAATGTGCCCTTTCCAGATGCATCTGACAACATTTTGTATTCTTTCCATTTTGATGATGACGGCAGCGTATGACGATATAGATGAGAAATTCGACCACAACTCTCAGTTGAACGACGTGAAGCAGTTGCGACAGCTGCTCGACTGCTTTTTAGATAAGGGATACTGCACGGAAGTCGAGAGCCATATCAAAGGTATTTCTTTATTAAATACTAAATTACTCGTCTAGGGGCCCGCTTAGACGATGTCAAAGATTTGTGCACATTAAGAGTAGGTTGCATCAACCTACTTTAACTAACTTTATCTTTAACCATAACAAAATGTGAAATTAAGGCCAACTTGCGCCAATCTGGGTTAAAGTTAACTCTGAGTTAAACATCATGTCATCTCTATCACTGACTTGGTGAGTGACAGATATGACATGATGTTTAACTCAGAGTTAACTTTAACCCAGATTGGCGCAAGTGGGCCTTATTGTCAAATCCCTAGCAAAAGTCACCATATTTGACGATAACCTTAACCTTAACTTTAACTACGCTTCTGGTGCAATTCACCCTAAAACTCTATGGGTGAATTGCACCAGAAGCGTAGTTAAAGTTAAGCTTAAGGTTATCGTCAAAAATGGCGATATTTCCTAGGGATTTGACAGTTCATTTCACATTTTGGTTAAAGTAAAAGTTATAGTTAAAGTAAGCCGGTGCAACTCACTCTAAGGGTGAATTGCACCAGAAGCGTAGTTAAAGTTAAGGTTAAGGTTATCGTCAAATAGTGCGACTTTTGCTAGGGATTTGACAGTTCACTTCACATTTTGTTATGGTTAAAGTCAAAGTTATAGTTAAAATAGGTTGATGCAACTCACTCTAAGTTTGTAAAAGTCTTTATTTTAATCTTATGTCTGTTAACTGACCTCGTTGTCCCGAAATCTTCCATCAAACTTTATACAAAAACCTCTATAAACGAAAATGTTGCATAGTTTTCTTTTTATTTCAGCTCATCTTCTGGACCTAATTATGACGAATTGCCAGAATTGTGACACGAAACAGAAGCATTATGCCCATATCTACCTTAATAACGTGAAGAAGTACTTTCCAGAGGGCTACGAAGAGTACAAGAAGAAATATGATCTAGATGGAAAGCATTTGGAGTCACTCGAAAAGGCTATTTCTACCTTCTGAATAAATTTTTTATAATTGCTTATCAACTTTTATTTTTACTATTATCAAACTCAGATTACTCAGACCAAATAAAAACTCAAGACAGAGCGCTGCGAACAACAAAGTGAAGCAGGTTTTTTAAGCATGTGTGCGCGCCGCGCACTGTATGGGCTAGTGTCGCATTGTTATTCAAATTACCCTAAAATAAATGAAATAAATATATTATAATATTTATACCCTTTCATAACACAGTTCGGCATTTTGAAGTGTTTACAAATTATTTTCTAAACGCTTGCTGCTGTCACGAGTCGCGATAATATATACCACGAAAACTGGCGTACTAATTTCGTTTTGCGTATGTGGGCGTAAGCGTGTACATACACAGCTGGCGTACTTTCGATCGGCTTCACTTTGTTGTTCGCAGCGCTCTGTCTTGAGTTTTTATTTGGTCTGAGTTATCAAATCGCAAAATTCTGTCTTTAGCAGTAGCGGTCAATGGCTCCCTGTCAAAAAACTTGTCGTATTTTGTCGTTTTATAAACAAACTGCGATTGACAATGAACTGACAGCTGATGTTTCTAGTCTAAGGGCGATATCGTATTTTGCATACACGATGTGAACAGAGTATGGATTATGTATATTATCATTTCAAGCGCATATTACTATACAACATGACTGGTGAGACATTACCGATACTTATGGAGAGTACTCTGTACTCGATTCTCATTATGATTATGTAATAAAACTAGGTTCTTAATTTTTTTCCAAATTTCCCAAAAATAAATGAATCATGGATACTAAATAAATTACGCGGCTAGGCAAGTAGGCATACTATGCGGCCGGTGCAGAGGCGTGCGCTACCAAAGAAACACCACTCAACTACCCCTCCCGCTCGCGGTGTCCATGCGTTGGGTAAATAATTATTTAACTTTAAGCTAAATTTACTCAGTGATCAATTGATATTATTTTTTTATATTATTTTTTTCACAACTAATATAATAGCCAAATATCACGTCCTCGAGTATTGAACATGTCTCACCAGTCACGCAGTATACATTTGGAGATTTTCATACGAAGAGTTACCAAGACGTTTTCCGATAAAACTAAAATAGTCTGTTTCTTTACAAGAATTCAATTTTATTCTTAAGTTAGTAGAATGCAGTACGAGTATTTTTACATAGCTACTGGACTAGAGAGGTCAATGACCGCTGGTGCCACCTTAAATTGTCTTGACTATAGCTAAATGCAAGCTCCACCCACATATTAAATACCACAATAGACATAACTACTGTCACATGACATGCATATCCCATCAAAAACATCCTGTAAAAAAACCAAGTCTTGAACATCGCATGATTAGATCGTTTAGTATACAGTGTCATACATTGTGTTTTCATGCGATGTCCAAGTCGATCTATTTATTTAAATTCGATTTTTAATATTGATATGATAAGAACTTACGTAATAACTTGAGACTGAAGGTCCCTTAAGTAGGGACTGAATAAATTCACCGACTTGGTATCACATGGATCTCACAACTTTTTACGGTAGAAAAACTGAGTTGCGAGACTTGGTTTTTTTTACAGGATGTTTTTGATGGGATCTCACATCTTTTTGTAGAGTCCTACGCGAAGCCGCAGGCAAAAGCTAGGGAGTTGGTGTATTTAGAAAACTGGACAGAAATTATGAAATGTTTAGGTTTTCCAGTGATTAAGACACTAAACACTATCTCACCAAAAACATACCTGTTAAAACGGGGCCAAGTTCCTATTCACTAATTGTTCGCCTTAAAAAGAGTTGAAATCCAATTCAATGCCAAGTTTAGATGCACTTCCAAATCGATCATAATCATCTTCATCAACAGCCTGATCCTAAATACTTCTAAATTTGAACTTGGCAGGTTAATTTAATCACATAGATATCTTATATTTAAATTTAAAAATTATACAATAATTATCAAGTGCTACTAGCATGAAAACCTGCCAAGTTCAAATTTAGAAGTATTTAGGATCAGGCTGTTGATGAAGATGATTATGATCGATTTGGAAGTGCATCTAAACTTGGCATTGAATTGGATTTCAACTCTTTTTAAGGCGAACAATTAGTGAATAGGAACTTGGCCCCGTTTTAACAGGTATGTTTTTGGTGAGATTTCAATACTTTTTTTAAGGAATCATACCAATTTGTTTCTTTCCTCCTCGTCTTATTTCAGTGTATTTACTTGTACATATTAATTTTTATCTCAAATTCATAGATGAGCCGACTCACGCTTGACCAATTTCTCAAATTTCTTAATTTTTTGTTAATCTACATATAACAAACAACCTGTGTGCCAAATTTCATAACGCTACGACAACTGGAAGTGGCCTAGAGGTTTTGATTACCGATTTTTATCTCAAATTCATAGATGAGCCGACTCACGCTTGACCAATTTCTCGAATTTCTTAATTTTTTGTTATTCTACATATAACAAACAACCTGTGTGCCAAATTTCATAACGCTACGACAACTGGAAGTGGCCTAGAGGTTTTGAAGCCGACTCACGCTTGACCAATTTCTCAAATTTCTTAATTTTTTGTTAATCTACATATAACAAACAACCTGTGTGCCAAATTTCATAACGCTACGACAACTGGAAGTGGCCTAGAGGTTTTGATTACCGATTTTTATCTCAAATTCATAGATGAGCCGACTCACGCTTGACCAATTTCTCAAATTTCTTAATTTTTTGTTAATCTACATATAACAAACAACCTGTGTGCCAAATTTCATAACGCTACGACAACTGGAAGTGGCCTAGACATTTTGATTACCGGTCAGTGAGTCAGTGCCAAAATTAGCTATTTTTACAAGGAAATATTTCAGGATCTAACAAATCTATATCTATGAAATTTGGTATATTGCGTAAGTACTAGTATATAATTAGGTAGGTAAAATTTTATCTTTGCTCTCGCAATAGGCACTGAGATACAAGGGGGTCAAAAGTGCGTCGAAACCGTTCGTGTAAATAGTGCACGGCATGCGCGCGGCCTGCTGGAACTTGGCCGCGCACTCCGTGCGCTTTGATCTATCTACCGATGATATACCGCAACCACCGCGGCACCGCACCTTATGTGCCCGAGCTGCGCCTGCGCAGCGAGGTGCCCGCGACACCGCTCTACGTGTCGCGCCTGCACTGGTTCATGACGGTCGAAGACGTCGTAAACTACATCCGCGAGAAGACCACCTACACCTTGAGGGTGGAGCAGGAGTTCTGACCCGCCGGTGTAGTTTACCGGAGGTTTCGGGTAGGCTCCCGAACGAAGCGCGCATCACGTCGCCGAAAGAGACTTTAACGTGATAAAGTGTAGTGTGATTGTGTGTGTGAATGTGAGAATAATATATATTAGGATAAAATTGTTCGGCGTGCATCCGTTTTCTGATTGCCATAATACAAGTTTTACTTAGTATGGGATTAGACGACGTGATGTACGCTACCTTGCTTTTATACTATTGTATATTATTGAATGATTAATAAAGAATTTGAATTTGAATTGAAAAATAATATCATTCTTCATCTGAGAACTTATTATTCGTAGGATTCTAAGAAGTAAATTTGAAATTTTATAACTGTTACAATATATATTGATCTAGTTGAAAACGATATATTTTAAAAATAGATTATTGTATATTATCTTTGCTTTGTTGTAACAGGATAAAGAAATAAATAGATGCTGTTAATCTGTGTATAATTAGGCGATTAAAATACATATACATACATAAAACCATAAATAGTATAGAAATAGGGTAAGAAGTATAATAGTTGAATACGTACCTGCCAATAAACTTTTAGTTTGGCGGGAAACTAGAATAAGCACTTTTGTAGTATTCATTTGAAATAAACGATTAAAAATAATAATAATAATAATAACTCCCATACTGGTTTCGGTGACAGTGGCCGGTTTCATTGAAACCAGGTCAGTTACGCAGGAGTAATTTTATTGCGCCCAAGTGTGTGCGCAGTACATAACAGCACTCTCTAGTCCTATACTCTCATAGCCCACTAGGACGGACCGACACAACAGGCATGATGACAGTAAGTAAATTTCATTGAAATAATTTGTGTGTCTAGGTATCTAAATGCTTGATTATAAAACACTGGTTCCTTTTTTATTTTACATCAAGATTAATATTTTATTGATAAAATAAAATCACTAAATATGACAATCCGCCATGAAATATTGAACGCCAATCAGAGCGCGTGACGTCACGTTAGAGCACTTTTGACATTGACGTTTGAGTTATTTCTCTTTTACCACAGACATTTTTTTTAAATCGTCCCGGTCGGGACAGGCAAAGGGATTACCACAGACAATTATTACTGTCGAATGATTCCTATACAGCTGTCACTTGTCAGCTATACTCTAGAGTGACGTCACAAGTGACGCCATGACACCTTGAAGTGTTTTGGTGCAAATTTTAAATTTATGATTTAAAAACTAATTTTTATAATATACTAAACCATAATTTTTAGCAGAAATATTATGTTTGTTGTAATCAATATATATTTCCGAGTATTATAGAACAGTTTCTCAAAATTTGTCATCATGCCTACTGGCGAGAAATAAGGCGAAGGGACTTTTAACATGCACATCTCACTTGTCAGACAATCAGGCGGGAATCGAACCCACGACCTTCGAGTCAAGAGCCACGCTCTAAACCACCGGACCACGGAGGCGTTAAGGAGGCACAATAAATAATAAAACTTTGACCAAGTAATATTATAATAAGTATCCTTCACACGTTTCAATGGCGATAGTAATGTATCATGGCCACAAATAGTTTTCAGCTGTCGTTAATTTTCTTTTCCACTTGCGCTAGGAGTTGTCTGCTTGGGTCGTATTTGGCCTCGAACGCTTCATAGTACTGAAATTAATATGAAAATATTATTTTACGTACGAACTTAAAATAGACGGATAATAATTTGACACGACCGACGAGAGATCAAGCGCAAGACTGACTTTTTATGACCATTCGACGCATGAATCTTTCTTGTCAGACAATTATAGCAGTACTATTAAGAGTAGATTGCACCGGCTTACTTTAACTATAACTTTAACCATAACACAATGTGAAATGAACTGTCAAACCCCTAGCAAAAGTCGCCATAATATTTGACGTTAACCTTAACCTTAACTTTAACTACGCTTCTGGTGCAATTCACCCTAATTAATTATAGTATACTATAATTTTGCCGCCCCTATGTACGAACTCTGCCGCCATTATAGGACGCTACCGCCCCCCCCCCCCCCCCTAGGATGCCAAAGGAGGCTGCCGCCCATAGGCCCTGACCTATACTGCCTATACATAAATCCAGAGCTGGACAATAGGGTGATCTGCTCATCTGCCCGCATTATCCTAACCAAACTATGATAAGACATTTTTACCGAAGTAGAAACTGAACCAACGATCTCCGTGTCAAGAGCCACGCTCTAAGCCATCGGATCACGGAGGCGCTCTATTGTTGTAAATTATAATTAAAGAATGTACTATCAGAGAAGTTGATACCTAGGGAGTACCCATCCGGCCGATCACAGCTAACATTGAATTGAAATAAGTCGACCAAACGACGTAGGTCCCCCCTCTGTCTAGAAATCAACTTCTCTGATAGTACCTCTGGATACTGTGACTTCACGAGATTGATGACCATGTGCAGGTAGTGCTTCTGTACATCGTCACACTCTTGACAGCCGTCCGACAGAGCCTCGACAACGTGACCTGAAAATATTTTTTCAACATTAACCCTAGATCACTAACCATTCGTAAGTATCTCAGACTACGCATAAGTACCCCACGAGTTTCATAGTTCGGTATGTTCCCCTCACCCACTAATCTAAATAATTTACTTCTTAACTAGATGACGCCTGCAACTCCGTTACGCCAAAATTCGTTTATCGCGCGGGGAACCGTACATTTTTCAGGGATTAAAAGTATCCTATGCTCTCCCGGGACTCAAAGTAGACCGATCGGTCTAAAAAAATCGGTTCAGCGGTTTGGGCGTGAAGAGGTGACAGACAGACACACTATCGCATTTATAATATTAGTATGGATAGTCTTGATAATAAACTGATAATTGTATATTTTCTCGTCTAAATAAAGTTCTCATGACAAAAAGTGTCTAAGGGTCAGTTCAGACCGCAACGCGACGCGTAGATGCATTTCTAAATTTATATGGATTTGACAGATACGCAAGACGTCTCACGCAATTGGAATCTGCCGGCCTAGCATACGCCAACGAGATATCTCACTCTCGAGATAATTAAAAACTACTCGTCTCATAATGTTAAAATATCGACATTATCTCGACAAAACTCTATAAAAATGTGTTATTTCGATGATAGATCTACGCGAGGAAAAATGTTTGTCATGCTAGGGTCAATAGAGATGAAGATGCAAACTATCAAACATCGAGAAACAAGTAACATCGTTGGCCTATGCTAGGCCGGCTGTCAAATCCATACAATTTTATGCCTCGCCTCGCCTCGTCGCTTTGCAGTCTGAAATGACCCTTAAACCTATTAGCTACTTACTTTTAACGCGTTTGCCAAACTCATTGCAGGGTGTTTCATCGACTATACAGCCGAGGTAATCAAGTAAAGCCTTCTTGTCCGTGACCAGAGTAGGCACGTAGGAGTCATCGATGTCCTCGTAGGCAGTGGCTAAGACTGCACACGCCATAATCAAGTAAATCTTCATTTTTCTCTGTTCTTTCATAAATAAATAAAAACTTGAATACTTGTGTAGAAAAACCACACATTAAACATTTTGTATTATTATGGAAAATCACTATTTTTTTTTTATTAAATAAGGAGGCAAACGAGCAAACGGTTCACCTGATGGTAAGCAACTACCGTCGCCCATGGACACTCGCAACATCAGAAGATCTGCAGGTGCGTTGCCGGCCTTTTAAGAGAGAATACGCTCTCATCTTGAAGGTTTGCAGGTCGTATATAGGTCCGGAAATACTGCTGGTGACAGTTCGTTCCAGAGTTTTACAGATTTTTTTAAAGTTTTACATTTTTACCTTGTAATTTGAACAAACCTTGTAACTTATCTACTTCATGATTCATCATCTAGCTAATATATTATCTGGCAGCTGGCTACATATAAAATCCATAGTTTTTCTATTACAAATCATTAATTTTCCGACCCTGAAGCCTTCGTGTATGCAAAAAATGGCAATTTTTTACTGTTACTTATATTATGGTTCTTCCACTAACGTCTTCAATTTTTTTTTGAACGCAGAAGTATACCGTAACAGACAGACAGTCATAAAGGCAATATAATAATACTCCCCACACCGATTTCGGTGACGGTGGTCGGTTTCATTGAAACCAGGCCAGGTACGCAAGGGTAATTTTATAGTGCCCAGTACACAAGAGCACTCTCTATTCCTTTACTCTCATAACCCAGTGGGACGGAAGACCGACACGACTGGCGAGAGATCAGGCGCAGGACCGAATTCTTACATGCCCATCCAACGCATGGATCATCTTACTTGTCAGACAATCAGACCTGATCAGCCTGCATTGTCCTAACCAAACTTAACATGTTTCCAACGCGGGAATCGAACCCACGACTTCCGAGTCAAGAGCGACGCTCTAGACCACTGGACAACGGAGGCTTAATTTATATTGTTATGTGAAATCAAACATCTACATTAGCGGTCCCCCGACACACCTTGACAACAATTATGGACTAAAATATTACTTTACTCTTAGGAATGATTTAAACTTAAAGTCCGGAAATGTTATTTTATTATTTTTTAAAGTTTTTTGGCGGGGGTTTTTTTTAATTTTTTAATTTAATTTTATTTTATGCTTTTTAAACTTGTGCAGAATAATTCCTATCAACTGGATCATATCCCAATGAATACCATCTATAAAATAAGTCCTCTTGGATGAGGCCATCAATATGAGCCCAAACATGAAACCTCCACTTTAGGTTCATACGGAGCTTGGTTCCTATAGAATCCAGGTGATGCTGCAGCAGCAGCATGCAAATATTTACTGTTTATCTACGTCTTACTGGTTGTCGCAATTAAAATGAGCCCAAACACGAAACCTCTGCTCTAAGTTGGTGAGGAGTTGAGTATTGATTACCAGATGATGCTGCACCACCAGGTCAACTTTCCAATAATGTGTATAATATATTCATAAGTGTCACGAACCAGGATGCAAAATATAAAACCCATCAAACGACTGCAAGTTGCTAATCGTCCTATCACGAACCAGATATACCGTGATATTTCAGCAATAAGCAGGCTGATGATGATGAACTATAGCTAAGAACACTCTCCGTCATGTCAGCTTTCAAACAAAAAAAAACTAGATTAAAATCGGTCCACCCGTTTGGATGCTACGATGCCACAGACAGACAGACAGACAGACAGACACGTCAAACTTATAACACCCCTCTTTTTGGTCGGGGGTTAATAAATAAGTATCAGCCATGAGAATTTAACTGAAATAAGACTAATTTTTACTTATCTTTCGCACCTGGTACCTGCCCGTGTCACACGTGTTCGTAAGCTCACAAACACTCAGATATTCTAAGTACCATCGAGGAAATTGATTCTTAGGCAGTTGACGGATCTAAGTAATTTGGTCGCCGATCCCACCGATCACAGCTAACATTGAATTGTCATGAGCCGACCAAACGACGTAGGTCCGTCAACTGCCCAGGAATCAATTTCCTCGATGGTACATGAGGCACTACTGAGAACCTAAGGTTTCATCTATGTGAAAATAAGTTATGCCTGATTGCTTTAGGATCTGTCCCAGATGGATGGATGTCCCACTGGATTTGACATACCGCCACAGAATAGATAATAGTTGATACCGCAACCAAATTACATATTCCTGCCTTTGAATCAACTTTTCTGATAGTACATAATATTATAGTAAATATAGTTAGATATTTTAATTATATAGTCTTACCTTCTGTGTCTGCGGTCAACTGATCAACGATCCAAATGTTATAATAGTTTATATATCATTTTATTATATAAAATTATAAAATATAGTAAGTAAATAGATTAATTAGTACAGAAATATATTATATAAAATTATATTTCTGTACTAATTAATCTATTTACTTTAGATTTTTTTTTGCATACAAGAAAAACCCTTGTTTACAGCCTCAAATGTTAATAAGCTATAAATAATTTGAGAATGACAAAAACATTTAGGTACTTAAGATGAAGTGGTAGGGTGCGCATCGCGTTTCTGAGGGGGTGAGGTATGAAGCGTGGCGGAAGCATGCGCGGGGCAACCATCTTCCGCCCCGCGCACGCCTGCTAGTAGGTGCGTAGCGTAGACAGTGCGTGCGGCAGCGGCGACCGGGCATGCGAGTTCAATATTTTACCCTCTTATTATCTTCTTTTAGATAAATTTTTTCCTTAGTAGGCATAAATGAGAATAAGGGTCGCCGCACACTTGACCGGGTATAGTTATAATTGGTATTATATTGTTTTTGAAAATTTTTTTTCTTAGTTGGTATTGTATGAATAGAAATAAGGGTCACCGTACACTTGACCGGGTATCGGTATCGGTATTATCTTGTTTGAAACACTTTTTAACCTCAGTAGGTATGCCGTATGAATGAGTAAAAATGAGAATAAGGTTTACCGTACACTTGATCGGTTGATTGTACAAGAGAATACCGATACTTACCTCATTAGTTACCGATTCCAAATTGTCTCGAATGCTTCCGTACGCTCACAGATGCTCTTTAGTGCTGGGCCCAGACCCGTAGCTGTAGCCCATACCTATCCCTAATTCCCGACTCAAAGTCTATGCTAGTATGTATAGGCCGCGCATTGAACGTGAGTAAACTAATCCCTGGCTAACTTCAGGCAGATTCTTTTTACAAACAAACAAACATAAATAAATGAATGAATGATATTCAAAGTACAAGCCTACTTGACATACGTTATGAGATAATATGTCATATTTATTAGGTTATTATGTCAGAGTATACAATAGTCAATTTATTTATAAAAATATATTTATTAATTTTTAGGGTTCCGTAGCCAAAATGGCAAAAAGGAACCCTTATAGATTCGTCATGTCTGTCTGTCTGTCTGTCTGTCCGTCCGTCCGTATGTCACAGCCACTTTTCTCCAAAACTATTAGAGCTATACTATTGAAACTTGGTAAGTAGATGTAGTCTGTGAACCGCATTAAGATTTTGATGCAAAAATGGAAAAAATATTAAAAATTTTAGGGGTCCCCATAGGTACAACTGAAAATTTAAAGCAATAGATTTGGATTTAAATTTCTCCAAATGTGAACTTTTTTTTAACGGCCCAATCGCACAGCCGCATGACGTAATAATGTCTAAATTTAACAATTTGGCCCCTAGTATCAAAATTCTCAGTAAAGAATCCCTCCGCCTTCTAGGTGCCCCTATATTCAACGACGGTTTTGAGCCTTACGTTTCGGAACAAAAACAAAAATTCGTAGTATCTTCTGGCAAACTCGTCGCAATAAAATCCCATATGGCTTACCAAATAATTCGTTTTTGTTTGTTTGTGCCCCAATTCACATATGTCCTGAGGTGCTGCCCTCTATGGGAGTACCCCAACCTTCTTTCCCATTTAGACACTATTTTAAAAGACACAATAATGAATATTTTCAACTGCCAAATCTCTGACACCTCTTGGGCCCAAGCTACTCTCCCCATTCGTTTCGGTGGCTTGGGTCTTAGAAGCGTGTCCAGTGTGTCCCTTCCTGCCTTCCTTTCTTCAGCTCACAGCATTCATCCTCTTTTCATCAAAATCATCACCAATTCTTCTGGAAACGTAGGCATTGAGTCACTAGCTGAGGCGATCAACGCTTGGAAACGTGTTTGTCCCAGTGACGTTTCAGTTAACCCCAATATCCAAAAGAATTGGGATGAACCACTAATCAATTTGGCACAATCAGAAATTCTAAATTCCTCGTCCACCACAGATCGGGCGCGTCTTCTAGCGTCCGCCGAGCCGGAATCAGGCTACTGGCTCCAGGCTAACCCATCATCCAATACCGGAACACTTTTAGATAACCACACATTCAATCTTTCACTCAGTTTGCGACTAGGAGCCAATATCACCGAACCCCACCGCTGCCCCTGCGGCGCCGCAGTAGACCGCCAGGGTCACCACGGTCTATCTTGTCGACGCAGCGCCGGCCGCCAGTCCCACCATGCCTCCTTGAACGACGTTATCCGCAGGGCCCTTGTCTCCGTCAACGTGCCGGCTACTCACCCGGCGTTCAATATTGTTATTGATACTGGACAATACCCTTATTCTCATTTCTACTCATTCATACCTACTAAGGAAACAATTGTGTCAAAAAAATGTTATAAGTATCGATACCCAGTCACGTGTACGGTGACCCTTATTTCTACTCATTCATTAGGTATGAATGAGGAAAAAAAAATTTAAAACAAGATAATACCGATACCGATACCAGATCAAGTGTGCGGTGACGCTTATTCTTATTTCTACTAATTCATGCCTACAGAGGAAAAGAATAGTCAAAACAAGATACCCAATACCCATATCGGTACCCGGTCAAATATGCGGTGACCCTTATTCTAATGCCTACTGAGGAAAAAAATAACGTCAAAAAAAAGATAATACCGATACTCAGTCAAGTGTACGGTAACCCTTATTTCTTTTTTTCCCTTAACTCTTCTTTTTTTTTTTAATTATTCTTTTCCGCAAAAGGGATATTTTTTTCCTCTGCAGTTTTTATTTCCCATTTTCACATCAAATTCTCGTAAAGAGCGGGCCGACGAGTAGTACGTGTCTGCTTGCGACGAGGCTCCGCGGCCGACTGAATCGCCACCCCGCATCCCCGCCGCCCTCATACAGTGCGAGCGTTATAGGTTATTATTTTATTTTGAATGACTAACTATCATTTTAGTGAAAACCATAAATACTACCTTATGGGATTTGATGAAAGGTTTATGAAAACATAAATTTTTTACTAGAATTCTATCTAAATTCGCCGTAAAATCGAAAAATTGCAATAAAATGGCAATTTATGATGATTTTCACGATTTTTTTCTATCGAGGCAAATTACTTTAATCGTGTTTCGAAGAATATAACGTTATTAGGCATATCTTCACCCTTACGCCGGTATGAATAACATTGCATGAATTTTAGCGGTTGATATCTAAAAACAGGTTCAAAGATACCCTAGATCGCGATATTATACGCTTCTGGCCCTACCACTTCATCTTAATGTTGAATATTATTATTAGATACTAGCTGTGCTCCGCGGTGTTACCCACGGATTTATGTGGAAACTGAAAATATGTAATAATAGACTATGAAAAGGAAGGAGTAATGGGATCATACTGTGATGACTGACGAATGGTGATGCATGGTGTAATATATGATTATGGTAGTGATAGTGATGATGATGATGAATGTAATTTGCATAGTAGAACAACGCAATTAAAACAACGCTGAAACCCCAAACTTGTATCTATAAGGTGTCAGGAGTTCGCTCGTGCGGTCTTCCAAACCATTGCATACTTGGTGCAAAATCTTACTTTTTGGTATCATAATATGCTTATAATACTTCTCTTGAAACCGAAATCATCATATATTTAAATATAAATTAGGAGGAGTTCCCTCGATTACTCATGGATCCCTTCATCAGGTCACCACTTTTTTTTTATGAAATAAGTGGGCAAACGAGCAAACGGGTCACCTGATGGAAAGCAACTTCCGTCGCCCATGGACACACGCAGCATCAGAAGAGCTGAAGGTGCGTTGCCGGCCTTTTAAGAGGGAATAGGGTAATAGGGGAGGGTAGGGATGGGAATGGATGGGAAGGGAAGGGAATAGGGGAGGGTAGGGAAGGGGATAGGGTAGGGGGTTGGGCCTCCGGTAAACTCACTCACTCGGCGAAACATAGCGCATGTTAGTCTTATTGACTTAGACTGTGAGGTCGTGGATGGATTAAATAAAAGAAAATCACTTTTATATTGCGCTTTATTTAGGTTAAGCGCATTCGGTAAGGCACGTCTTTACTCCAAGGAGGAAAGGAGAGTAGTAGTATAATATTTAACATTAAAATAAACTGTGACCTGCAGAGTCAACAAAAACGTTCCCATGCCAAATGTGAGCCTGACCATTTAAACTGAAAGGTCCCAACAATAAATTATTGTTTTATAGCTTTGGTAACATTGACTACCCTTGTTTTAAGAATTAGAAGTCGTTTATTATACTTAATACAATATCTTGACAACAAGGTTAACATGTGGCATGCGAGACCCAAATGGTACTTGAGTTTCTCAGATCCTAAATCTTTCAATACATTAACAAAAGGACAGGAATTTTTGTATTCGAATTTAAGTAAATTCGACACGCCCCCTCAAAAATTAATGTCTTTGGAATTAAACTCAAAAGTAACATAAACCTAAAATAAAATTTCCTAAATATCAAAACAAAAAAAATAAATTAAGTACAATTAAAATTTACATTAAGTAATACCTAATTGACGTACCTTCCGTGCACATTAACCTTCCGGGGAGATACAATATGATCCAACATTTGTTGCTAGAATGAGGGAAACCCCAGAAAAACCTCACCAGATCATTAACGGTCGTATGAATAAAAACTTAGCGAAGGTTTACAACAGCTTTATGAGCCTGTTGTAAAATTTAATATGAATAAACGTTCTTTAACAGTGCTCTAACACCTTTTTAAGGTGACAGCTGTAAAAAATTAGCGCATGTTTAATAAGCCTGATATAAACCTATTTTAAGCATAATCGTTATGAATAAACGTTTGCTAACAGTTGTTTAGGCTCGAAACGTCAAATAGGAGTTCGCTAACTTTAGTGAAGCCTCCGACCTACTTTAAGACCATTTTAAGAGATTGAAATGGACGAAATATCGAGTATTATCGCGATTTCTGACATTATTGCAATTTTTGAAGGAATTTCTAGCCGCCCTCGTCGACAAAAAGTATACATATAATAAGATAATAATAAATCCATTTGACGACTTAAAAATATTTTTATTAGTACCTGCATGTTAGGGGCAGAGGGCGCTGCGCGTTGATAGTATTCCTGTTGGTCAATAGATGGTGTTTTTTCTGCGGTGGACCCAGCAAGTGGTATACTGTGTGGAAGGCCATACGGAGGTACTGGACTTCTATATAGGAACAGTAAGTGTAGTAATGTTTCTGTCATTACATGCAAAAGTAGTAGAATCAGTGCAATTAAGCTGCGTGTGTTGGATCGATGGTTAATTGTTTTTTCTGTTTATATGCCCACTAACTGTTCTGATAATCTCTTGGAATTTGTTCAGTGTTTAAGTGAAATGACTTCTATAATTGACAGTAACGAAATTGAAAATGTATTTATATTGGGAGATTTTAATGCTCATCCCCATGAATTGTTTGGTAACGAACTTTGTAAATTTTGTAATGAGCAACATTGGACATGTGTAGATCTTGAGATGTTGGGCTCAAATTCTAATACCCATACCTTTATTAGTGATGCACACGGTAGCCGCAGGTGGCTTGATCACTGTATTGTCACTGAGGCATCGTTAAAGACGGTTACATCTGTAAAAGTATGCTATGATGTCCTCTGGTCTGATCACTATCCAATTGAAATCACTTGTAATTTAAAATCAGTTAGTGAGACTATCGTCCCGCCGCTGTCTAAAACTAATAAAGTGTATTGGGGAGATAGGGATTTGAGCCAAATAGAAAAATATTCAACATCTTGTAACAGCAAATTAAGAGAAATTGACTTTCCGGATACATTTCATAAATGTTGTGATAAATTGTGTAGTAATAATAATAGGGTTCACTTGGCCGCGATAGACACACTTTACGGTGACATTGTTAAATGTTTGCAAGAGGCTGCTGTTGACAGCTATATTGGTCGCGATGGTGGTCGTCACCGTGGTCGTCCTATTGTCGGATGGAACAAATATGTGAGTGATGCTTATAAGGCGGCCAGGCAGAAATTTTTGACCTGGATATGGTATGGTAGGCCTAGTAGTGGTAGGATTTATAATGAGATGCATCAGTCGAGAAAAATATTTAAAAATAAGTTAAAATACTGTCAGAATAATCAAGAATTAATAAAAATGAACATTTTGGCTTCTAAACATAAAAATAAAGATTTTAAAGGTTTTTGGAAGGAAACAAAAAAATTAAACGCAAAACCCAGTATCCCGACAAGTGTAGACGGCATCAGTGACTCGAAAGATATTGCGAACATGTTTCGATGTCACTTCCAGGTGGAGTCTCCGCTAAATAGTGAACCTGGCAAGTTAGGGGGAGCTGACGCCGTAGTGTCAAAGGTGCCTGAGCGGGTCACAGCGAGACATGTAGCTCTCATTTTAAAAAGCATGACCCGTGGTAAGTCACCTGGACACGACGGTCTTAGCATAGAACATTTTCAATATGCGGGGCCACATCTTCCAAGGCTTTTGGGATTAATGTTTACACTGTGTATAAGGCATTCCTACCTGCCAAATGAGCTGATGAAGACGGTTGTAGTTCCTATAATAAAAAACAAGACAGGAGATAGCTCCGATAAGTGCAACTACCGCCCGATATCTTTAGCTACAACCATATCGAAGATACTTGATAGCTTGCTTGAGAGACAACTTAAGAAATATATAACGTTAAATGACGCACAGTTCGGCTTTAGAGCAGGACTCTCCACAGAATGTGCCATTATGTCTCTCAAGCAGACTGTCAAGTACTACACAGATAGGAGTACGCCTGTATATGCAGCTTTTCTGGACCTCTCCAAGGCATTTGACCTGGTTAGGTACGATATCCTATGGCAAAAACTTAAGGAGGCAGGTGTGCCGGGTGAGGTAACTAATATTCTTAAATATTGGTATGGCCACCAAACTAACCAGGTCAAATGGCTCAGAGAACTCTCCGACGAGTACAGGTTGGAGTGTGGAGTGAGACAAGGGGGGATAACGTCTCCTTCTCTCTTCAACTTGTACACGGACAGGCTGATTGCTGAACTGAGCGACACCAGAGTAGGCTGTTTTGTTGATGGTCTCTGTATTAACAGTATTAGTTACGCCGATGATATGGTGTTGCTCAGCCCATCAATAGCCGCCCTCAGAAAAATGATAAGTGTGTGTGAAAGCTACGCCAGGTCGCACGGTCTTATATACAACGTAAAGAAAAGCGAGCTCATGATATTTAGTTCAAGGGCTCGTAAAATCGGAGATGTACCACCAGTGCTGCTCAATGGTGTTGCGCTCCGAAGAGTAAAAGAATTTAAATACCTAGGTCACATAGTTACCGAAGATTTAAAAGACGATGGAGATATTGAAAGGGAGAGGAGAGCGATGGCAGTCCGCTGTAACATGCTTGCGCGCAGATTCGCAAAGTGTAGCACAGATGTGAAAATTACACTATTTAAAGCATTTTGTCAAACTCTCTACACCTGCAATCTGTGGATCAACTATACGCAGCGGGCTATCAACGTTCTCCGGGTACAATATAATGATGCGTTCAGGGTGTTGGTGGGGCTTCCGCGATGGCATAGTGCATCGGCGATGTTTGCGCACGCACGCACTGACGGTTTTCACACCGTGTTGCGACGTCGCATTGCATCGCTGATGTTCCGAACGCGCGGCAGCCCCAACATCATCCTGAAAACACTCAGTGACAAGCTGGACAGCCCGCTCCTGAAGCACTGGGTCCGTGCACACGTGCATGTATCCGGTACGCCAGAGGGTGGCAAATATTTAAATTAATTATTTCCTTTTAGTTTAAGAATTTTTCTATGGGTTATTGCCTGAAATAAACGTATTTTATTTTATTTTTTATTTTATTTATTTAAATATTTTTTTTGAGTAGATTTTTTTAACTCATGAAATAACTCTATTCCTTTCGGGTGTCCTTTGACACCTCTCAAGTTTTTTTTTCTACAAAATACTCATTGAATTTCATTGAATTTGACACAATATTGATGATTGAACACAATAAATTGGCACACTACCAACATTACCAAAAAAAGAATACTATAAAACGTCATCTAACAGTATTCAAGCTAGCGAAGGCTTAGCAAGCGTTTATTCATATGGAGTGTTATAAGACGGTTTTTAACTTTAGCGAACATTTTAGCTAGAAAACTGTTAAAACCTTCACTAAGATTTTTTTATTCATACCACCGTAAATAGTTAATTTCTACTAAGTATTTATTAAAACAATTTAAAATAAAAACATTATTCTTCTAAGTTTATTTTCTCTCGTAGCTCGCGGAACCTGGCTGCTGGCAGCGGCTTGGTCAGCATGTCCGCGATCTGGTTATCTGTTGAAATATATTTCAAAGTTATTGTCTTATTCACACATTGTTCTCGGGAGAAGTGATACTTAATGTCAATATGTTTGGATCTCTTGTGACTCGATGGATTATTTGCGATACTAATACATCCATTATTATCTTCATATATTAAGATAGGTTCTTTAATTTCAATATTAATACTAGTAGCTAAAGTCCTTAACCACAAAGCTTCTTTAACAGCTTCATACAGAGCCATATATTCGGCTTCTGTCGACGAGGCTGCTACTGAAACTTGCCTCTTAGAGTTCCAACATATTGTACATTTATCATACAACATAAATAAATAACCTGTTGTACTTTTTCTGTCGGAAGTATCACTTCCTCCCCAATTTGAATCGACATATCCCGTAAATAAATTATCATAACTTCCCTGTACATATTTTAATTTCAAATTAATTGTACCTTTTAAATATCTAAGTACTCTTTTTAAACAAGCCCAAAGTTCTTTGTTATTCTTATTCATGTATCTACTCAAAATATTTACAGTTATGGATAAATCGGGTCTAGTACATACCATTAAGTACATAAGGCAGCCAATAAGACTTCGACATGGCGCATCATATATCTCATTAGATTCCAATGCCTCAAAATTTAGTTTAATTTCTAAAGGTGTGCTAATTGGATTACAATCCATCATATTAAACTTGTTTAATATTGCCTTTATGTATGTACTTTGATCTAATATAATAATATTGTTGTTTCGGGTTATTCTGATACCTAAGAAAAGTCTTATTTCTTTTAAGTCAACCATCGAAAATTTGTTCATCAAATATTGTTTAAAGGCGTTCATAGTATTTTTATTTGCAGTGCAAATAACTAAATCGTCAACATACAAAATGACATAAATATTCTGGGACACATATCCCTTATTTAGTATGTACATACAACGATCTCCCATAGAATTTTTAAAACCTATTTCTAAAAGGGTGTTTTCAAATTTTTCGAACCAGCATCTAGCGGCTTGTTTTAGGCCATATAGAGCTTTATTAAGTTTACAGACTTCATTTTGCTTGCTCTGTACTCCCTCGGGAACTTTCATGAATATTTCTTCCTTTAAATCACCGTTTAAAAATGCAGTTTTAACATCCATATGGTGAATCAATAAACTATGTTGATTTGCAAATGCTAATATGAATCTAAAAGTTGAAATTCTCGCCACCGGAGCATAGGTTTCATTATAGTCTTCAAGGTATTTTTGACTAAATCCCCTGGCAACTAAACGGGCTTTATATTTTAAAGGTTTCCCAAATTCGTCGTTTTTAATAGTAAATACCCATTTGCTATCTACGATATTTTTGCCTATTGGTCTAGGTACAAGTGTCCAAGTATTATTTATAGAAAGTGAATTTAATTCATCATTGATTGCCTTTTCCCATTGGCAAGAATCTAATCTGTCTTTTATTTCTTTATAAGAATTTGGAATAGACGATATAAAATATTGAGCTGATAACAAATAGTCACTAGGTAAATTTTCAGAATAAGAAATTGGATTTAGATTTTTAATTCGTTCACTTCTCCTCAGTTTATTATTGTTGTTATTCTGAGGAGAAATATTACAATTATCAATTTGTTCACTATTTCTATTTAATTCTGTATCATAAAAGGTAAGTGACCGCTCCTGGATTGTATTGTTTTCCAAATTACAATTGTTTTCATTGTTATCATTAAAAGGGGCACTTGAAGAACTAGGGAGGGACGTTTCTTTACCTGAATGTACATTTATTGAATTTGATTTTAATGGCCTGGACTTAAGAAAGCTTTTTTCATCTACAATAATATCTCTCACTACCAAGTACTTGTAATTTTCCACATCATAAACTCTATACCCATTTGGTTCATACCCCAATAATATGGCTTTAGATGATTTTTCATCGAATTTATTTCTACCGGTTTTTACATGCACATATACTGTTGAACCAAACACTTTTAGGTATTTAATTTGGGGTTTCTTATTGTGCCACATTTCATAAGGTGTTTTATTTACCTTCAATGATTTTGTTGGTGTCATATTTATAAGATACGTTGCAGTTAACACAGCATCGCCCCAAAACACTTTATCTAATTGGGCACCAGATATCATTGTTCGCGCCTTTTCTGTAATGGTTCTTACCATTCTTTCAGATATGCCATTTAACTGTGGAGTTCGTGGTATTGTGAGATGATAACTTATACCCTTTGAAACACAATAACTTTTCATTTCATTCGATAAATATTCTCTACCATTATCGCAATATAAATTAACTATTTTGAAGTTAAATCTAGCTTCACCTTTTGCAACAAACGGTCGTATGAATAAAAACTTAGCGAAGGTTTACAACAGCTTTATGAGCCTGTTGTGAAATTTAATATGAATAAACGTTCTCTAACAGTGCTCTAACACCTTTTTAAGGTGACAGCTGTCAAAAATTAGCGCATGTATAATAAGCCTGATATAAACCTATTTTAAGCATAATCGTTATGAATAAACGTTTGCTAACAGTTGTTTAGGCTCGAAACGTCAAATCGGAGTTCGCTAACTTTAGTGAAGCCTCGGACCTACTTTAAGACCATTTTAAGAGATTGAAATGGACGAAATATCGAGTATTATCGCGATTTCTGACATTATTGCAATTTTTGAAGGAATTTCTAGCCGCCCTCGTCGACAAAAAGTATACATATAATAAGATAATAATAAATCCATTTGACGACTTAAAAATATTATTATTAGTACCTGCATGTTAGGGGCAGAGGGCGCTGCGCGTTGATAGTATTCCTGTTTGTCAATAGATGGTGTTTTTTTTTAATATTTTTTTTGAGTAGATTTTTTTAACTCATGAAATAACTCTATTCCTTTCGGGTGTCCTTTGACACCTCTCAAGTTTTTTTTACTACAAAATACTCATTGAATTTCATTGAATTTGACACAATATTGATGATTGAACACAATAAATTGGCACACTACCAACATTACCAAAAAAAGAATACTATAAAACGTCATCTAACAGTATTCAAGCTAGCGAAGGCTTAGCAAGCGTTTATTCATATGGAGTGTTTTATGACGGTTTTTAGCTTTAGCGAACATTTTAGTTTGAAAACTGTTAAAACCTTCACTAAGATTTTTTTATTCATACCACCGTAAATCTTTAAACATTGCAAACATATCTGATTTGTGTTTTATAAGATATGTTACACAATAATGAGTGAATTCATCTACAAATAGTACAAAATAATTATCGTTATTTACAGAAGGTGGTGTGATTGGCCCACAAATGTCAGAATGAATATTAAATAGCGGCCGGTTTAGATATTCTTTGTTTTTAATTTGATTAAATGGTAGTCGGGCTTGTTTGCCATAAATGCATGCTTCACACATGTCATCATCAGGCATAATATTTTCTAATTGGTTTATGTCATCGACAAGTTGTTTATTTTTGAGTTCGATAAATTTTGATTTGCCCATATGACCTAATCGTTGATGCCATAATTTATAATCAAGATTAGAGGCATTACTAGCACAATAATTAAACATATTTTTACGTACCTTGAACTCCAAAGTAAACAGGTTGTTTACAGTCTTACCGGACATCACGGGCTTACCGTGATAGTATACCATTACCCCTTCTTCACCAAAGGTTATAGAGTATCCGGCTTGTTGCATCTTGATTACGGACAGCAAGTTGTACGGGACATCAGGACTGTACAGCACGTTTTCTATCTTCCCCTCGATGCCCAAGTTGCTCGTAACAGAGAATGATCCAATCTTCGACGCAGAGATAAATGTGCCATTTTTCGCCACTGATATTTGAATTGGTGTTTTCAGTGTGCGAAAACAGCTTGCTATATCCTCTCGATTCGTGATATGATCGGATGCTCCAGAGTCCAACAAGAATATAATCATATCTTGTTTATAATCTGTTTGTATTGTGGCTCCTGCCATGAAAGCAAAACTCGTCGTAGTCGGCGATGATTGAATTGTGTTAACGCTCGGTGTATAATAATTAGCAGTGTTGATAGTTTTGATCTTCTTATTGTTTAGTTTGTACTTCATACCCTCTAGATAATAGCGACATTCGTATCTGTAGTGTCCTTTTCTTCCACAGTGATGACATTTTATATGATTTTTCTTATTGGATTTCTTGTTGTAGTCGGATTTCGGCTTCTTATTTATTCTTCGAGAATTCTTAATAATTGATGGTATTCGTTGGAAATTTTCGTGTTGCAGATGATTGTTTTTACTTTCAGCATGAAGAATTTTTCCGCTTGTGTCTAGTTTCTCGTCGTTTAGTTTAACTTCGTGGTCGAGGAGTCGCATCTTCACGAAGTTCAGTGTAATATCGTCTTCTGAGAGTGTTTCGATTGCAGTGACAATACCGTCATAGGCAGGCGGCAGAGTCAGCAATAGTTGAGATACTTTATCTGCCTCCTTCACAGTTGCACCAGAAGTCGCTAGCTGGGATATTAAAATATCAAACTGCATAAAATGTTGATTCAAGGTGGTATCTCCTTGGAGTTTCATATTCAATAACTTCTTTCTGGTTGCGAGCTGTTTAGCCGTACTTTTTCTCTCGAAAATGTTGTCTAGCGCAGAAAGTATTTCCTTCGATGTTGACTCTGGTCCCACGTGACTGATATAAGCATCAGACAGGTATTCTATGATTACGTTTTTAGTTGTTTGTTCGGCTTTCTTCCACTTGTTGTCAGGTATTACCGGAACTGGCTTCTCAATAACGTGAATCACATCTAGTTCACTTAAAAGGCTTCGGATTCTGAATTTCCAGATGTTGTAGTTTTCTCCCATGAAAATCGGAATATTTCTCTTGGTCTTCTGTTTCTCCATATTGTTATTTTAAAAGTTCAAATTTTTACAATCACTTTGAGTTCAAAAACTATTTTAACTTTTATTTAATCACTGCGTTGACTGGGCCACCATAACCTGTTAGTCTTATTGACTTAGACTGTGAGGTCGTGGATGGATTAAATAAAAGAAAATCACTTTTATATTGCGCTTTATTTAGGTTAAGCGCATTCGGTAAGGCACGTCTTTACTCCAAGGAGGAAAGGAGAGTAGTAGTATAATATTTAACATTAAAATAAACTGTGACCTGCAGAGTCAACAAAAACGTTCCCATGCCAAATGTGAGCCTGACCATTTAAACTGAAAGGTCCCAACAATAAATTATTGTTTTATAGCTTTGGTAACATTGACTACCCTTGTTTTAAGAATTAGAAGTCGTTTATTATACTTAATACAATATCTTGACAACAAGGTTAACATGTGGCATGCGAGACCCAAATGGTACTTGAGTTTCTCAGATCCTAAATCTTTCAATACATTAACAAAAGGACAGGAATTTTTGTATTCGAATTTAAGTAAATTCGACAGCGCAAGCGCTGTTTCACGCCGGTTTTCTGTGAGGACGTGGTATTTCTCCGGTCGAGCCGGCCCATTCGTGCCGAAGCATGGCTCTCCCATGTCACTTTTGTGAACTACTATATTTACAAAAGTGACATGGGAGAGCCATGCTCTCATCCCAAATTGGGATCATACCTTATACATCAAAAGAAAATGTTTGAAAATCGATTCAGAAACTACGGAGTACTTAATCGTTGAATATAAAATAAAAGAAAATTCGGAAAGGATAATAGTTGTTTATTTGGCATCAATTTACTAATATTTAGCTATAGCCTTCAGAAACTGATTATAATGGTTTCCCTCTGGATCGTACTTCTTTTTGTATTGTTCGTAATCCTCTGGATACTTCTCTTTCATGACCTCGTCCATGGCCCGTGCGTAGTGTCGTTGTACATCATCGCAGCTATCACACAGGTTGACTACCGCGTCGTGTATGTGGACTAAAATAATAGTTTTTTTCGGATTTCCTCAGGATATTTTCTTCACGTCAGCGTCCGTATTAGGTACTTGAGATGTGAGAAGGAAAACATCGTGAGGAAACCCGCACATGGTTCGTCCCAGACGTATTGACCTGCTCATTCCTCTGGACTAGGCTGACTATGTACCTAGCGAGAATGCCGTATACGCTTGGGCAACCATACGGACATTTAAAATCTATTGGCCCAGGCGCTACAGAGTACATAACAGTATTTGAAGAGTGCTTACTTCGCTCGGAAAATCCATACTTCCTTCCATACTAATATTATAAATGCGAAAGTGTGTCTGTCTGTCTGTCTGTCTATCAGTCTGTCTATTTGTTACCTCTTCACGCTCGAACCGCTGAACCAATTTTGCTGAAATTTGGCATGGAGATACTTTCAGTCCCGAGAAAGGACATAGGATAGTTTTTATCCCGGAAAAATTTAAAGTCTCCGCGCGATAAACGAATTTTGGCGCAACGAAGTTGCGGGCGTCATCTAGTACTGATATTATAAACGCGAAAGTGTGTCTGTCTGTTACCTCTTCACGCTCAAACCACTAAACCGATTTTGCTGAAATTTGGTATGGAGATACTTTAAGTCCCGGGAAAGGACATAGGATACTTTTATCCTGAAAAAATTTACGGTTCCCGCGCGATAACAAGTGTTGGCACAACGGGGCTGCAAGCGAATATTATAAACGAAGAAAATATGTCTGTTACCTCATCAAGCTGTAATCGCTGAACTGATTTTAATGAAATTTGGTATGGGGATACTTCGAGTCACGGAAAAGGACATAAGATTATTTTTGGCTAGAAAATATTATGTACTGTATATTATGTACTAGTATAATGGTAATAAAACTGAACTTTATTCTTCCTACTCCTATCTTCTTCTGATTAATTTCGTTGCGGTTCCCAAAACAGCTTTAGCATGTCCCTCCGGCTCCCTGAGATCATATCAAAGGGTTTTCGGGGTTGGATACCGCTTTTGCTCCAGGCGACACAGTCAGCCGTGGGAATGTGTGGTGGGCCAAAGCCCGTTATTGCCCGTAGCGGAGCTATGAGCGTTAGCCATTACTTACTTTTTATATGCTGTTCTACATCTGAGCAAGGGTTCTTGTCGAGGAAACAGCCCATAAACTCTTTGAACTCTCCCTCATTCTTCAACACTGTTTCATAGTCGTATTTGTCATCTATGTCTATATACGCTAAAGCTGTTGTCAGACATGCCGCTAGCAAGACGAGTTCTAGGACAACTTTCATTTCTGAGAAGAAATAAAATCATATGTAAGAATAGAAAGAAAGAGTCGCTTAGGGTATCAAACTGCAACGCGACGCGTCGATGCATTTCTAAAGTATGGATTTGACAGATTTCAATTGCATGAGACGACATGCAAACCTGTCAATTTAGTACAAATTTAGAAATGCATCTACGCGTCGCGTTGCGGTCTGAATTGACCCTTAGAATCAATTTTTATTTATTTTAATAAATAAAAATTATTTATTTATTTATTTAAATAAATAAATAAATAAATAAATAAAATGGTACCTGAAAATCTCAGCGATTTTCAGTTCAGAATTTGTGAAAAAATGTGATAGCGTGCTTTAAGGAAGTAACCACAGAACTTATTTAAAAAGATAGATAAAAGAATAATATCAAACTCTGTGTCTCTACATAAAAAATATATGACTTTGTTTGTAACTTTAAAACTAGTTTGTTTTCATTAAGTAACTACTTTCTGTGATTAGTCCGATAAAAGATACACAATATGTTTTATATTTGAGCTTTTTTAGTTTCATTTTTACTTACCTTTGGTTTTTATGTCAACTTTTGTTTTTAACTAAATTATTACTTCTTGCTAACCAGTGAACTTATCAAACCTTATTTATACTTAATAATCAGTACGTTTAACCTTGATGTTTGTTTTAAATACGATTAGATGGAATATTTTTTTTGATAATTTGAACGGTTTTCCTCCTATTATAATGTGTTAATTAATATGGATGTCTGGATAAAAAATACGACCTAGCACGTGACTTAAGGGGGCGTCCACAAATTACGTGAGGTGTTTAGGGGGGTGAGGGAGTCGAGTCAAATCTTATCAAATCTCACGTTGGGGAGAGGGGGGTCTCGGCAAATCTCACGTAATTTTTTTCTTAACAAAATAATACTATTTTATCATTCAGATTGTAGGTACTAGGTACGTATATCGTAAGCGTAATCGTTATACGATTAAGATCATTCACAAATTCGTTCGAAAGAAAATCTACTGACTGTCAAATCAAACGTTTACGTAAGATTTACATTTTGAAAAATCTCACGTGAGATTTTTGGAGATGAGGGGGGGGGGGGGTGAATAAGATCTCATGAAATCTCACCAGGGGGGAAAAGGGATAAAAAAATTAAAATAAACATCTCACGTAATTTGTGGACGCCCCCTTATTATTATATAAAACTAGATGATGCCCGCAACTCCGTTGCGCTAAAACTCGTTTATCTCGCGAGAACCGTACATTTTTGCGGAATAAAAAGTAGTCTATGTCCTTACTCCTTTCCTGGGGGCTGGGACTCAAAGTATCCCCATACCAAGTTTCAGCAAAATCGATTTAACAGAATCTATATAACATCCTTTCAGGATTGTAATTTTATTTCTACGACTACACGCAAATCAAAAATCAAGGTGATAATAAAACAAATATCCATTTTCAAGGTTTTTTAGAGTTCCGTACCCAAAGGGTAAAAACGGGGCCCTATTACTAAGACTTCGTTGTCTGTCCGTCTGTCTGTCTATCTCCAGGCTGTATCTCAAGAACCGCTATAGCTAGAATTTTGAAATTTTCACAGATTGTGTATATCAGGCTATAACAACAAATACTGAAAACAAAATAAAATTAATATTTAATTGGGGCTACCATACAACAAACGTGATTTTTTCGGCATTTTTCGCTCGATATCAATAATGGCAAGAGGTATGTACCTATTTGAATTTTTCACACATTGTTTTGTTAAATGTGTACTTTAATATTTAATAATATTCCGTAAAATGGGGTGAATAATATTAAAATAATATAACATTAATTTATTATAATATTATAATAATATAATATCACTAATCAACTATTATTGACTTTTAACAATAATGTTTAAATGAAAACTCTCATGATGAAAAAATACTCGATTGACAACCCTGAAAAAATATGTTTCTATTAACCTCTTTCTCGTTGCTATTAACCCCTCACTCGTATCTATTCTTATTTCCCCTTTCTTCGTGTCTATTGACCCTAAAGGCGTTTCTAATCACCCCCACTCGTTCCTATTCATCTCGAAATCAGTAAAAAAATAATAAGTCTCGATTTTACTAAAAAATAAGAACAAAATGATGGAATATTGATACTAACCTTTTTATTCCTAATAAATGAGAAACTTAACTATCCAAGTATGCTAATTTACAAAGTGTTATCACTTATCAGTGATGAACTTGATGTTTTTCTTAAAGTTTTACACAGTCAATAAACACTTGTACGCAGATTTTCACTTCAACAGCTTTTTTCTCTATGTAATTAGACTTAACGTAAATTTTACGGTTTCCAGAATAAAGGAAAAATGTTGCAGTACTATTAATAGTAGAAATAAAGATACTTTAACAGACTATAGAGCAACTAGAACGACCGTAATCAAATTCTTAGATTTGTTTCTATACACCCCGCGATTTCTGTTCACCCCATTTAACCGGTTATTAAAATAAAATAAAATTTAAGGTGGGCTCCCATACAAAAAACACAATTTTTATTTTTTAGCCTATTTTCGGTCTGTATTGGTACGGAGCCCTTCGTGCGCGAGTCCGACTTGGCAGATTATTTAATTAATAACATATACTTCTCTATGTATCAAAATATATTATACTTATAAGGTCCAAAGGCTGTAGCTAAGACCTTTTCTTTATCGCTTCTTTATAGAGTCGCTGAGCAAAATGTATGGAAATGACACAAGACGAGTCGAACGTCAAGGTCATATTAACGAAGGCTTATGTCAATTCTATAAAGAAGCGACGAAGAAAAAATCTTGGCTAAGGGGCTGCTATATTATTACTTAGCATACATCTTGATAGTATCATCTAATTTCTTCAGCAACGTTCTATCAGGGTCGTACATGTTCTCAAAGGCCTCGTACAACTCAGGATATTCTTTGAGTGTGCTTATTATGATGTGGCCGTAGTGCTTCTGAGTCGAGTCGCATTCTCTACAACTGTCTTTCAGTGATTCTATGACGTGCTCTGAAACAATTAATTTATTGCTTTTCAATAAGTAGACCTCTAGGCAATCAATTTTATTGTGCTATATCATTGAACAATTTATTTGACAATGAGATTGAAAGGCGGGTTCGTTCAATATTAGCCTTAGACGGTCAATAATATTGCGCAATACGTGATATTGCACAGTAAAATTTATCATCTAGGGCCTAGGCCCTAGACGATCAATTTTATTGTGCAATATAACGTATATCATTATATGGGCACGCTAACTCCAACTTTTTGGTGACAGCGCAAGTTTCTTACATCGGTTAGTTTTGCCAGGCAAAAGTCATTGAACTAATGTTCGAGAGACATCACAAAATATATTATAATATTATGTATCTTAATATAATGAAAGAAAAACAATAATAATGCAGTTCAAAAAATTTCTGAAACAATTTGTTTCCACATTGCTTTTGTCAATAAAATTTCGCATTTCGACTACTGGAATTCCTCTGTAGAGTACTCTCTACAGAGGAATTCCAGTATATCTGGGAAGGGCTACCGGGGTATGTGGTACTCCCTGGGGTCGGGGGGCTGCACCCGGGCATACCCACTAAAACCGCAACGGTGTTCCTGCTCTTCCGATTAAGGCAAAGCCACGGGATACGCGGAATAATATAGCATAAACCTAGGTTCTTCAGTTAAGTTACAAATCGACGGGTACAAGAATACAGTTGCAAAACATAGTGATAATACTTTAGGGTGTGTACGTGTTCTTTGTAGAGGGTTCACTGTGAAAGTGGCAGCGCTGAAAAAGAACATATTTTTTATGAATTGTATGGACTAGCGCTCTCGTGTCATGAATTTTTCCATACAAAGGTGAAAAAAGTTACTCTTTCAGCGCTGCTCTGTCAGAGCGAATTCTATAAAGGAGACACTATTCGGAGCCGTTGTCCCCAGAGGCAATAAAATTGTATAGTTATTTGGATCTGTCCCTTGTGTAGGGGACACTGTGTTCACCTATGAGGCTGACATTAACACTGAGTGTTAAAAGCCTGTGTAAGATTAAAAAAAAGGAGACACTAAAGTATTACATTTAGTTAATAGTTTTGTTACGATCGAATAAAACAACTCACTTTTAGCATTCTGACCAAACTCATCACATTTGTGTCTGTTGGTCAGACAACCCCAGAACTGATGCATCGCCTCCTTGTTTTTGGAAAGTTTGACAACGTAGTCATCTTTCATGTCATCATACGCGGTCGTCATAACAATCATCAAAAGAAAAGTAGCAAGGTGAATGCACTTCATGATATCTGAAAATTTAATTCACTGATAAATCAATAAATAATGTACGCTTTACAGTTTCACACCATGTCTGCAGTCTGGTCCCGTGCTAAGTACCTGTTACGGCTACCAGACAACAAAATATATTCAATACTTTTATACAATACATAAGTATATTATTTAAGATTTTTATTATATCATACACATATTTAATATCCATCCATGACCCGGGAACATAAACGGGCCGACAAAGGTCTAAATTTTTGGTTTTTCGTGAATAACTAAAAAACTATGCGTTGTAGCAAAAAAGATTATATGATGACATTAAAGCTTATTAAATTCTCTATAAATTAGATTCTATACAGTTTTTCCAAATTCTCATCCGTTTTCGACCTACACGCTCAGGAAAAGTGAAAATTAAAAAAAGCTATTATATTTTAAATGTGTAGGTATTCCTTATATACCTTTGTCACCCCCCCCCCTCCTGCCGGCTCACCTCCTAGACGTCAGGACTATGTTTTGTCCTTAACCACCCTGAATAAGTTCCAGCAGAAATCGTTTAGGTTCCCGCTCACGCACTCTACAAATACTTTGTTGACCGAGCTATTAGTACGTGTTATGATATTTGGATTGATTGATATGAGTAGTAAATAAATCCGTACCTATTCAATTGTCTTCATAAAGCCTCAATTCTTAATGTCATAGAATACTTGTATGGTGGCAATATATAGAAGGTTTCCGCTTAAAAATCATATGTACCTAAAATGAATTTATTATTTTTACGTAATCCATGGTATGAAAATAAAAAAGGTAATAAAACTAATCAAGACATGCCTAAGGAGGGTTCCGTGTGGTTCCGTGGCTATAAAAATACTTTAAAAATATTTTTTATTATTTAAATATTTTGTAGTAAATTTAGTATTTATTTATATATTTTTTAGTGTTTTTGTCTATTTTTTGGTGTTTAAATATTTAGTAGTAAATTTACTAAAAATATTTAAACAAATTTTTTTTTAGTATTTAAATACACACACTGGCAAAATTAGCGGAACATAGTTAAAAAGGGGCACAACTTGAACTCAAGTAGGTCGGGCTGTCTGAAATCCTTTTATATAGTTTCTAAGCTCATTTAAGAAATAAAATATTGAACAAAACTGGCAATTTAAGAGACTTTTATTGCAATTATGCCATAATAAATGTTTTTCGATGATTGACGTTGTAGGTGTTTCTGATAAGAATGGCGTTTTTAGCGGGGTTCAAGGTATGCCAGCTCATTTGATTGTTTGGTTTTTGGAAGAACACATTGCTTAGATATAAAATTAGCGATTTCCCAGCATCTACGACAGCTAGAGCTGTAACCACGATAGAGAAAGGTCACACCTACCGTTCGGTCAGTCAGGCCTTAGGTGGGTCAGCTTCCGTGGTCCATCGTAACTTTCAACGCTACAGAGAGACTGGATCTTACGTCTGGAGACGAGAACAAGGCAGATATCGAGTGACATTGGTTCAGGATGACCGTTTTGTTAGGGTACAAGCCTTAAGAAATCGACCTCAAACTGCATTGCATACACGAAACCTGTCGGAACAGATCCGAGATGTACGTGTGAGCGATTGTACAGTAAGAAGAAGACTCAAAGAAGTTAAATTAAACTCAAAAGTGCCAGCAAGGGCACCAGAACTTGAGACAGGACACCAAAGAGCCAGGCTAAGATATGCGCGTGAACATCAAAATTTGACAAGTGTATGAAATCGTATGCTGTACAGTGATGGGAGCAAATTCTGTGTAAATTTTGTTGACAGGCAATAAAGAATGTGGATAAATCGTAAGGAACGCTATAGACCATCAAACTTAACGGAAACAGTGGCCTATCATGCAGGCTTCGAAATGGTTTGGGGTGGCATATGACTTGGAGCCCGCACGGAGCTGATGATTGTTAATGATGGTACTTTGACAGTACACGGCTAAAGCACAGATGTCCTAGAACTGCATGTTGTGCCTTTTACACAATTTTAGGCAGTAGCTTCAATTTTATGCGCGTCCATAGAGTAAAAAAATCGGGCATTATTACCTAAATTATGCTGGCGTAGCCTAGGTGGAGAGGCCAGCACAGTCTACGGATATGGATCCGATTGAGGACGTGTGGCACATCAATGGGTGAACGGTACGAGTTAAACCTCCAGCTCCAAAATCTGTTCAGGAGCTCGAGTTGGCGCTACTGGAGGAGTAGGAGAATATCCCACAGGAAATGATTGACAATCAAAATGCAAGCATAGAATGGCGTATCCAGGCCCTCTTGAGATCCATAGAAGGCATTAAACGCTTTTAACATGGTATTTCTTAAGTAAAAATGAAGAATTTAACTTAAAAAATTACTACTGAAATTTCAAAGATTTTCTTAATTTTTGATTTTTGCTGATTTTTTTTCTTTTTACACGATTTCATGCCCTAAATTTATATAAGTTTTATTTTTTAATCATCAATTATTGAATTAATATAGAAATATATAAAAAAACAGCGAATAATTTTCAAAAAAAATGAAAATTTTGTTATGTTCCGCTAATTTTGCCGGTGTGTATATTTTGTAAAAAAAATTTGTTCAGGACCCTAGGTAATTACTATCTTAAGCTGAAAAATAACTCAAACATGTTAAATATTTTCGTATGAGGAAATGATTTTGGTATTAAGAATGTATGAAAATTTCGAGGGTAACCCGGGCCCTAATCAATCATCAATATTATATAATATGACATAATAGTAAAAATCATTATTTGTGGAAGAGTAAATTGTAATCGCCGATTGTGATAGTAAGATCTAATAAGAATTATTATTGTTGTAAAAAAAATCACAGATCAGAGTACCTTCCTCCTTCAAATCATTTAAAATAACTATCAGTTAAAAATAGGATGGACGAGCATTCTTATTGTTATAGTCATTGAAATTTAGATATGTTTGACTTTGATCCCATGCTAAAATATGGATTTCGGAATTGCACACTAAGTTTTACATGTTATTGTGAAAGATTGTACAATGTAAATAAATAATTTATTGCTTGTCTCTACTTGAACCAGCATGCCGTATGGGCGTTGATATTAATGATAAATGAATAATGATGAAGTTTTCTGTATGTTTATATTTGTGATTTTATGAATATTGTCACGTGGTAGAGTTCGAGGATTCGAAGAAAAAGACCTGCTGACTCTCTTGAAGACTTTAATCACTAACACTAGCTCACACTAGGTCACTAGGTCCAAACACTAAGCACTAGGTCCAAACACTAAGCACTAAGTCCAAACACTAAGCACTATGTCCAAACACTAAGCACTATCACTGGTTCACTCACTAAGTCACTTGTTTCTCACTTCGAAGTCGTCTTGATGATCGCTCATTCGAAACTGACTCCCAGGCCGTCTATCTGCGTATTTATATGGGCCGAGGCGAACTCCAGAAAGTTCTATGCGCGATTCACGTAAACAAGTTTTAAACGTAAACAAACCTTTCGAGAATGTGCGCGTACCTGCCTGCGCGCAGGTAAAAACATACAACTAGCGGCATCTGGTATTGAATAGGGGATTTACGCTGTCTGTGTTTTCACGATAGTAAATAGTTTCGCGGAGTTGCCGCTAGATGACACTACGTGTCCGCATTCGTAACACTACTCCCCTCTTAGAGATGCTCGTCCCGAGCATCATTGTTACTGCCATGGTAACGCGCCAGACGGTCTACGTGTATCACTTTGAATGTCCCTCTTGGTTGCTTTTGAATCCTGTAAGTCACATCATTCAATCGGGTAACCACTTTATATGGGCCGTCCCACTTGGTCTGCAACTTTGGAGATTTCCCTTTTCGACGAGTTGGGTTATGCAGCCACACCAGTGTCCCTTCTTCTCGTTTACTAACACAACAGGTGAGCACCACGGACTTGCAGACGGTTCAATAATTTTATGCCTTCTCATGTCTTCCAAAAGGCCTTCCACTTCCTTCTCCTTTGCAATTGGTATCCGTCTTGTTCGTTGACGAATTGGGTTCTCGCTTCCAGTATCTATCCTGTGCTAAACCATCGACGTTCTTCCAAGGTCGCCTTCCTGACTGGAGAAGATATTCGCGTGGCGCTGTAAAAACTTCTTAGCTTTCATGCTCTGCGAATAAGTCAGATTACTCTTGCAGTCATCGAGTAGCTCAGTCACTAATCCATTGTTGCTGCTGTTTGCTGGGTCTGCGTCTGTCGTCGAACTGCACTTTCTCATCCAGACAACTTCCTCACACTTTCCAATGACGTCACCTTTGTTCAAGCAGATCTCGTGTTCACCAAGATTCAAAACCCGGACCACAGCGTGACTGCTTCCACTAACAAGGGTTCTTGCCGTCATCAGTTTTCGTGCTGATGTCTTGGTGGGTGTGTCTTCGACCAACACGCATCTGTTAGACTTGTTCTTTCCAGCTGGCGGTAGTTTCACCAGCACCCGGGCTTCCGCTCGTCCAGGTATAATGACTTCCTTTACACACGCGACTTTCCCGCAGGCGCCTCCGAGGATGAAAATTTCTTCTTCACCACACTTGAAAACTCCGTCAGCGATATTAATTCTGCAGTTATGTTTCTTCATGAAATCCAAGCCCAAGATGCAATCATCCATTATCTCAGCCACGATAACGTCATGAGGGTATGAGGACCCCCCTACATTAATCATAACTGATATTTCTCCCAGAACGGGTATTGGCTGACCGGAGGCAGTAAGAAGCCAACAGTTAATTCTCCTCTTATGTCTCCTTGCGGCCTTTACCAGATTTGGGTTCACTATCGTTCTAGAGGCTCCTGTGTCTAGAGTCATTTTGCAATCCGTCCTGTTAATAGTCCTCTGAATCATAAGACTATTCCCGCTGCTTGCTTGGGAGACAACAGTTATTGGGGCTTCCTCCGCGTCAGCCAGTACTCGCCCCTTAGTCCTGGCTTTTATTCGTTTCCCTGCTCCCGGGCGGGGGACGATGCCCCTTGCTTCTTCAGCTCCTCTATTTGTTCAATGCGTTCCTCGAGTCTTTTCATTCTTGCCATCTGAGTCTCCTTCTGGGGGCAGTTGAGCTGAAGATAGCCCCTCTCGCCGCACTTGTAGCACATGGCTCCAAAACTTCTCTTCGTAGGAGCCTTGACCTCCTTGACTTCCTCCGAGACCTCGCGGATCTTATAGGTCTGCTGTATGTCACGCCGGACAGCCTCGACCTCTAGAGCATGCGCCAACGCTTCCTTTAGCGAGGTGTGGTGACGTAGCCTTACTGCAGCTCTGACTTCCAGGTCCCTGATTCCGTCGACAAAGGCTTGAATAGTGTTCGAGTCAACCATCTTGGAGTCTGCTCCTGGATGTGCCTTCTTGACCAGTTTTTCAATTTCCAACGCCCATTGTTGTAGTCCCTCTCCTGAGCGTTTGACTCTGTCACGAAGTTGGGCACGGAACACGTGCTCCAGGTGTCGCTCCTCGTATCTGGATTCAAGGGCCTCCATCAGGTCTTGGAACCCATTTCCTGTATGTGCTTCTAAAACCGACGAAGCTTGCCCTCTGAGCGCAACAGTGAGAGCGGTCAGGCATTGTTCGTTGGTCCATCCGTTGGCAGAAGCAACCGTCTGGAATTGCTGACGATAAGCGTTCCGAGAAGTAGTACCGTCATATGGTGGCACTTTAACTCTTGGTCCTTGTACCACTACTCCGGTAGTTCCACTCCACGTCGCGACTCCTGTGGTTTCCAGGCGCACTACTTTCTTATGTAGTTCAGTGAGGCCGGTTTTCACGCTTTCCACATCCAGTCCTAACCCGGTAACTCGTTCTTCCATTACGTCGACGTCTTTTCGAAGCTTAATTACCGTGTCACTAACATCCTTTATTGCCAATAGCGCTTTTTCTTGGAGGTCCTTTTGTTGCTCTTGAGATTCCTGCAAAGCGCCGAGCTTGCGGTCTTGTGAATCCATGATTGCCCTTTGAGCCTGAATTAATTCAATTATGCTTTCCAATTGGAGAGCCATTTGAGGGGTCGTAGAAACTACGAGCGTGGCAGGATGGATGGAGTCAGTCGACGGGGCTTGAGCAGGTGGGCCCCAGTGGGCGGGGCCAGTGGGCGTGGCCTGAGTGGGCGTGGCCTGGTGGGCGGAGCCAGTGGTCGTGGCCATGTCCAGAGTGGGCGGGGCCTAAGTGGTGTGGTCAGTGGGCGGGACCCTGTGGGCGGAGCCAGTGGGCGTGGCTTCATCCGAAGTGGGTGGAGCCTGGGGGCGTGGTCAGTGGGCGGAGCCTGGTGGGCAGGGCCAGTGGGTGGGGCCTGCCCCGCAGTGGGTGGAGCTTGGTCCCCCGTGGGTGCAGCCCATTGCGCCCTTGTCCTGACACTTCCCTCGAAGTCCTCTCTCGGAGTCAATTGTACTGCGTCCTTGTCCTCACACTCTCCTTGAACTCCTCTCTCGGAGTCAATGGCAGCAGCTCGCTGCGCCCTTGTCCTGACACTCCCCTTGAAGTCCTCTCTCGGAGTCAATGGCATCTCCAAATCCCACTTCTGACACCAGTTGTTACGTGCTAGGGTTCGAGGATTCGAAGAAAAAGACCTGCTGACTCTCTTGAAGACTTTAATCACTAACACTAGCTCACACTAGGCCACTAGGTCCAAACACTAAGCACTAAGTCCAAACACTAAGCACTAAGTCCAAACACTAAGCACTATGTCCAAACACTAAGCACTATCACTGGTTCACTCACTAAGTCACTTGTTTCTCACTTCGAAGTCGTCTTGATGATCGCTCATTCGAAACTGACTCCCGGGCCAGACTATCTGCGTATTTAAATGGGCTGAGGCGAACTCCAGAAAGTTCTATGCGCGATTTACGTAAACAAGTTTTAAACGTAAACAAACCTTTCGAGAATCTGCGCGTACCTGCCTGCGCGCAGATAAAAACATAAAACTAGCGACATCTGGTATTGAATAGGGGATTTACGCTGTCTGTGTTATCACGATAGTAAATAGTTTCGCGGAGTTGCCGCTAGATGACACTACGTGTCCGCATTCGTAACAATATAATAAAAATTATATTGACCCGTCCAAAACTTCCTTCCCCAAACGCTAGAAAATCCTCAATATGCGTATCCTTTTTCCTAGTCTTGGGCGGTTGATACCGTGTGTTTTTTTTTTTTCTCATGTCCCTGATTTTTATTCGAGGGATATTTTATGTTCTTAATAAAATTTTATACAGGACAGTATAAAATTTTATTAAGAACATAAATCCACTATGATGACACCAGATGTACTATGTCTACACACTAATTAATATTTTAACACAATATAGTAAAAATTCTTCCCTATTTTTCTTATCTTTTACAATTTCCTTTATGCTATTAACATTTATTTCTTGTCCTATTTTCATCTCCAGATCATATTTTGGCCTCGAATATATTGCGCTTTCTGTTAGAAGATGATGTACATCTTCTATTTCACTAGGATCACACCTGCACGATGGGCTCTCTTTGCACTTGAAGCGGTACAGGTACCCAGAGAGCCCACCGTGCCCGGTCAGTGTTATTTCCTTATTAAGTTTTATCTCCTTGAAGACCTCGTGAGCTGAACCTATATCCTGTGCGAACATTTTAGTGACACCTCCAGTAGTACCTTCTTTGTACCTTCGATCCCACTCGTTTCCTCACGGATTAGCTTCCTCGCGTGTGAGACCGGGCACAGGTCGTAATGGGGTCTAACCCTCAGTCTAACTGCAGCTTCTTTGGCCAGCTCGTCAGCACGCTCGTTTCCCGTTAGTCCCGCGTGTGCCTTGACCCAGAACAGAGATATCTCTCTGTTCTGGGTCAAGGCACACGCGATATTCTTCTTAGTTTGTAAGGCAACCTTATTCATAGTTCAGGCGCTGCACACGGCCTCGATTGCCGCCCTGGAATCGTTGTAATAATAATTTTGTCATTCGATGTCTCCAGAGCGACTTCCGAGGCCCTGCTCAGCACCAAAAGTTCCGCCTGATAGACTGTGCAGTAGTCTGCAAGCTTGAGCTTAAGGTGTCGCGTCTCCCGATCTCCGATACCGTGTGTTGACTATAATATCCTTAAATGGTGATGCCTAGAGAAAAATATATTTTTTTGAGTTTCTTTTATTTACGACATTGTATGCTGGTTGATCCTTAAATGGAAATACAATATTATTGTATCGGCTTACCCTATGATGGTGATGCCATAAATATTACCTATCCAAACCATCCCTCCTATAACGCGAGCTGGCTACTGTGCGTTTCCTTAGACCCAGTGTTTGCGGCTGTCCTTAACTGGTGATGCCGTGTGTTGACTAGATCCTTAATTGGTGATGCCGTGTTAGCTAGATCCTTAAATGGTGATGCTGTGTTGGCTAAATCCTTAAATGGTGATGCCGTGTTGGCTAGATCCTTCATTACCATATATCGTCATTATGTTATTGACGACGACGATCAACACGAGTATCAAGAGACTGCTACAAGTCATCGGTAATAGTTATCTACAAACTAGAGACAATTATTGTGAAGTACAACTGTGAACCTTATCTGCGAAACAACCATTGTGAACTCAACCGAAGACTATAAATAAAAGTGTTGCTGTATTTACCTGTGACTTATCTATCTCTGATAAATAATCATGAACCTCTGCCCCGTGACACCACGCGGACTATACGTACCGATTGTAGGTAATTTTAATTTTCATTCGAAGGGAACACTCAACAATTATGTAGTGTTAATTAGTATTTTCCTTGTCAATTGTAATGTTCCAAAATGTATGTACAAGGTGTAACAAAACTAAGTGATAATACTTTAGGGTAATGTATCCCTCATAGTTCACTGTGAAAGCAGCAGCGCTGAAAGAGCTGAATTTTTTTTGTGATTTGTAATTTTGTATGGGCAAATGCACCTGCGTCGTGAAGTTTTCCATACAGAGGGAAAAAAGAAAAGTTACTCTTTCAGCGCTGCCACTTTCACAGTGAACTCTATATATAGAACCCATACAAACCCTTTAAAGTATAATTATTAATTATCACTTAATTATTTGGCCTAATAGTTCGCACTCAGTACTCACAGAGGGTGTAGGTTCGATCCCGGGTGGAGGCGTGTATCAATGAGACATTTTCTGATCTCAAGTACATAATACGGACGCTCGTTCGGTGAAGAAAACATAGTGAGGAAACCCGCACTCAGTTGGTCCCAGACATATTGACTAGTTCTTTCCTCTGGACTAGGCCGACTATGTTGCGAGAATGCCGTATGTGCTTGGGCAACCATACGGACATTTTAAAAAATCTTGTCCCAGGCACTACAGTATTTGAAGAGTGGTTATTTCGCTTTGAAAATCTATATTATAAAACAAAGTCGCTTTTTTCCCTCATGTCCCTTTGTTCCCTCAAATCTTTCAAACTACGCAACGTATTTTAACCCTCGGTTGGTCACCTGGGGTCTTTAATAGCCCGGAGTTTGCGAAAACGCGAAAAAACTATATTTAAATTAATCGCAGCGACTCCGCTCTTTAGGTAGCTTCCTAAAAAAAAAATATTTTGATATAATCGCCACCAGTCTGAGTTCGCGTGCATGTGTTATATGTTACAGATGCGTTCATTGACGCTGGGGTCTTTAAAAAGACCCCAGGTGACCAACCGCGTCACTAAATGAGATTTGATATTTTCATACAGTTTTCATGCCGAAATGGATTTCTTTTGTGATTTTCATTGTATTTTTATAATAAATCAATAAAAATGTTCGTGTGTTGGTTCTTATTGTTTTATATCTATACATATAATAAAACTGTAGAAATGTGAATTCTGTACATTAAAGATATTCAAAAAATAATAAGAAGGGGGTGTTACGACATCGCTATAGAAGCCAAAACTGTGGTTAGTTTTTTGTCTGTCTGCCTGTCTGTATGTTTGTTCCACTATCACACGAAAACTACTGATCCGATTTGAATGCGGTTTTCGCAAATATATTTGTCTTCTTCCAACTTAACATCTGGTGTATAAAAATTTTCCCCCCCACCCCTCTAAGGGGACGAAAAAGGGGGTTAGATTTTGTATCAAACTTTTGCTTTAACACGAAAACTACTGATCCGATTTGCATACGGTTTTCGCAGATATATTTGCCTACTTCTAACTCAACATCTGGTGTATAAACTTTCCCCCCTAGCCATCTAAGGGGACCCAAAAGGGGGTCAGATTTTGTATTAAATTTTTTCTTTAATGGACTTACGTCATATTATTAACTGTTTTTCCAACTTAATATCAGTTTTCCCCCCACCTCTCTTAGAGGACAAAAGGGGGTGGGGGTAAGATTTTGTATCAATTACTGATGAAATAGAAATACTTTAAATGGCAAAACAAGGTTTGCTGGGTCTACTAGTTACTTATAAGAAGCTTTAGGAGCACTTTTCCAAAAATGCATATTTTGCTATTTAGATCAAAATGATGATGATTACTTTTTGGTGATGATTAGGAAGTAATTGTTTCATTCATATGCATTCAATAGTTTATAAGTTATTTGAACTTAGCCTTTCAAATTTCAGGCTTAGTTAAAGGAAATTTAACTGTTATTTCAGTTATCTTAACGTTTTGTCACAATTTTAAAATTATGTTGATTTGTTTTTAATTTTCTTATTTTACGGTCTCGAGTTGAAATTTTTTGACTCCTATTTTTAAATGATGAGTTTAAGTTATAAATATTCAAATTATTACTAATTTTTTAATTGAATCTGATTGATATTGAATTAAATATCAATAATATACAAATAAAAGTTAATAAATATATCCATTTATGCTATTTTTGTTATTTAATTTTAGGGCTTTCAAAGACCCCAGGTGACTAACGGCGTTATTTTAAAAGCGCGACCAACCGAGGGTTAGTGCTTCTTTCATTGTTAGATAGCCAATTTATCGAGGAAGGCTATAGGCTATATTTTATCACGCTAAAACTAATAGGAGCGAAGAAATAGAGGAAAATGTGGAAAAAACGGGGAAAATTATTTGAAAGGCTAACTTGAACGCGCTAATCTCAGGAACTACTGGTCCGATTTTAAAAATTATTTCAGTGTTATCCATTTATTGAGGAAGGCTATTAAATAGTCTTAGCGTGATAAAATATAGTCTATTTTATCACCCTAAGACTAATGGAGAATGTGGAAAAAACGGGGGAAATTATTTGAAAGGGCTTATCTCGCGAACTACTGGAGCAATTTTTATGTTATTTGGCACAGATATAATATAGTAGACCACGTGAAGGATCATAGGCCATCGATTTTAATCATTTTTTCAGTGGCTAATGGCTATACTATATTTTATACCATTGCGACGCCGGGCGGGTTGCTAGTTGGTTTATAATTCAAGAACAGGAAAATCTATCAAATTAACTATTAAAATCAGTTTAGCGATTTATTCGCAAATATTGAATAGACAAACAGACTGACAGTATATGAGTACGGAGGTTAACAATTTGCGAAAAACAAGGAAAAATTAGAACTCCATTTCAATGAAAACAAAAAATTATTAAATCACGTAATTAATAAAAGCCATTCAAATAATAATTAATAATTATATTTAAAAACACCTACATTAATATGATAATAACAAGGAAAAATTATACTTAAACTGCACATCTTGGTACACATTACAAAAAACTATGATAAATACATTTTTTTCAAACTTCCAAGAATATAATACTTTTTGGTAGCCTTATCAATTTTAAATCTTAATGTTATATTATACTAGGGTATAGGCAGATACGTTACGGTATCTGCCTATACCCTTTTACGTTTTTTCTCCTTGACAATTATTAATGTGCAATTATCCCGTCGATCGTTGAAAAACGAGACACAATATCTATTGTTATCGCGGTTGCATGCGACCGCTTGGGCCTTGATGAATTAATTTATTTCTTAACTAGCTTTTGCCCGCGGCTTCGCTCGCGTTAAGAAGTATTATTATTATCTCAGTCCGATCGGTTTAAAATAGACAAAGTTTCATAAAAACTTTCATCTCCTATTTTATCCCCTTGGGGGTAGAGCTGCCTACGTCATAAAATCTACCTGCATGCCAAATTTCAGCCCGATTGGTCCAGTGGTTTGGGCTGTGAGTTGATAGACTATGTCAGTAAGTCAGTCACCTTTGAGTTATATATTGTTACGGACACACAGAGCCATCTATCGTCAAATCAGCGAAACTTATCGAGGGGACACACTACACAGACAACATAAATCCCCTACTCGATACTAGATGGCGTTAGGTGCGCAAGTACATGCTCGAACTACACAAGAGCACTCTCTATTCCTTTACTCTCATAACCCAGAGGGACGGAAGACCGACCCGACTGGCGAGAGATCAGGTGCAGGACCGACTTTTTACAAGCCCATCCGACGCATGGATCATCTTACTTGTCAGACAATCAGGTGATCAGCCTGCATTGTCCTTATAACCAAACTTGGAAATAACATATTTCCAACGCGGAAATCGACCTCCGAATCAAGAGCGACGCTATAGACCACTGGACCACGGAAGCATTAGCAATTTTAGTTGCCCGTATAAGCGTACCTTTACGAGTACTTTTTTTTTATTTCTCTTGACCTTGGAGTATCCTCTTAAGATACTTAAAATAAATCGAAGAAAATCTTGCTTAGCGGACATATTATAAAGATAAAATCCCTTAAAGTTAAAAATCCATAATGCGTATTAAGATGGTTACAGTTGAAAGCTTTGCTCATCAAATACGTCAGGAAAGTTGGTTGACAAAATCATAAAGTTAATTTATGTATATATTAACTTTGTGGACAAAATATAAATAACATTTCTGTTGTTTGACATATTTTTTCTATGTTTCACTAGCATTGTCCTACAAAGTCCAAAATCAAAATGTATAAAATAGACATATCGGTTTGGGGTAGGACAGGTTTCGTTGGCTTATTTTGTGGTATGTTTTATAATAGATATTTTAAATTCATGTGCCTTTGCAAATTACATTGCAATACATAAACAATGTTTTGCTTCTTTGTATACAAAACGAAAAATACGTATCTGGTTTTGCAATTTTTTTAAGTTAACTAAAGTAGATACTTACTCTAGTCACTGACTGCTAGTCTAAATACAACAAGTGTGGTCTTTAAACCTTTTATTTAATAATTGATACTTTTCTATACGTTTTGCAAGTATAAGTTATACCTCATTCTAAACTGTAAATATATTGGGCACAAAGTAACTACTAATAAGGAAAATGATTATCCACACTAATATTACAAACGCGAAAGTTTGTCCGTCTGTCCTCTTCACGCTGAAACCGCTGAACCGATTTTGCTGAAATGTGGCATGGAGATCCTTTGAGTTCCAGGAAAGGACTTAGGATAGTTTTTATCCCGGAAAATGTACGGTTCCCTCGTGGAAAACGCGTCATCTATTTCTTGATGAATATTATGCTGTAATAGTATTGATCGTCTAGGGTTGATATTGAACGCGTCCGACTTTCAATCTTTTTGTCAATTAAACTGTTCAATAATATTGTCTATATTAATATGTTTATCGTAATCAAGAGAAGGCGTTTGCAGAATTAAATGCCTAGGACACTTTTCTACGAGATGCGTCTGCGTTGATGTCTTTTCTATGATACCACAGAATATGCTCTTTTTTTGTTTGTAAATGTAATAATTTTGTATACTAGCAACAATTAAATTTGTTTTGTTTGTTTATTTTTTATATTGTACTTATAAAAATATGCTGAAATAAAAATATAAATTAACATTTCAGAAATGAAGATGATAATAATAAAAGTTAAATTGCTTACTTGAATAATTTTCAAATTAGGAACCTTTGATTGTTTTGGCAGATTTGAATACAGTTTATTATGATTATTATCGGTCAAAAATTAACACAGAGCTTTTTTTTGATAAACATAATGTACCGTTTGAAAAAAAAAAACAGGAAAACCCTAATTTCCGTATCTGACCTTGAATTAACTTTTTGGCACAAGAAGGGACTTTTGTGGTTTTAATTACAATAATTGTGTAATTAACATCTCTACCAAATCTCGACTCTAGGCGAATTATTCCTCGGTTACGATTTTTTGCGTCTAATTAGACCGGACTAAATAACCTTGTTGTATATTTATTATTTTCAATGAAAAATTACGTGGTTTGTTATACATAATAATGAATTTTTTGCCTTTTGATGTGTATCAAAAACTATGTAAAACAATCCAAGTCGTAATAAAACATGTCTGCTTACATACCTATAGTATAATTATATGTAAACGAGCTTTTGTTAAGAAGTACTATTATTATTTAGGTATCAAAGTCTCAGCCCGATCAGTTTAAAATTGACAAAGTTTCATACAAACTTTCATCCCCTCTTTTAACCCCTTGGGGGTTAAATTAATCAAAATCCTTTCCAAGTGGATGCCTACGTCCTAGCATCTACTTGCATGCCTTTCAGCTGGATCCGCCCAGTGGTTTGGGCTGTGCGTTGATAATCACTATGTCAGTCAGTCTGTCAGTCACCTTTGAGTTATCTATACATAATATAACAAATCCGTAGAAATGAAAATTCTGTACATTAAAGATATTCAAAAAATAATAAGCGGGGGGTGTCACTACATCGCTATAGAAGCCAAAACTGTGGTTAGTTTTTTGTCTGTCTGTCTGTCTGTATGTTTGTTCCACTATCACACGAAAACTACTGATCCGATTTGAATGCGGTTTTCACAGATATGTTTGTCTTCTTCCAACTCAGCATCTGGTGTATAAAAATCCCTCCCTCACCCCTCTAAGGGGACCAAAGAGAGGGTCAGATTTTGTATCAAACTTTTTTCGTTAATGGACTTACTTCATATTATTAACTGTTTTTTACAACTTAACATCAGTTCTGGTTTTTAAATTTTTCCCCCTACCTGCACCCCTCTTACTTAGGGGACAAAAGAGAGGGTAAGATTTTGTATTACCTGATGAAGTAGAAATACTTCAAATGGCAAAACAACGTTGCCGGGACAGCTAGTATATATATTTAGATATGACGGCTGTGCTTTGTGTAAATGACGTAGCAATATTCATTGTACATTTAGGCTGGCTGCATGCACACATTTAGGCTGGCTGCATGCACACATTTAGGCTGGCTGCATGCACACATTTAGGCTGGCTGCATGCACACATTTAGGCTGGCTGCATGCACACATTTAGGCTGGCTGCATGCACACATTTTGGCTGGCTGCATGCACACATTTTCCACATTGGATTTCCTAATGTGGAATTTCGATTTAGAATTCGCACTTTTGCACTGTTCGCAGCACCGCGCGCTCCAATTCAGGGTGAAACTTCCGAAAAAATTGCGTTCCAAACTTAAACGAGGCATATGAAAATACCTATCGAAGTCGCGTAGTGCAAATATTGTCGGATTTCATTCGAACCGAATGGGCGGCGCACCGTTCACCGCACCGTGTCACGGTGGCGACGTCGTGTCGTGGCACGGTGACGTCGCCGTGCCGCGTTAGATGGGGACGCGGCCTTAGGGTCGAATCAGAGAACAACTTGACGCGTAGATGCATGTCTAAATTTATTTATTTATTTATTTATTTAACATTTATTGTACACAAGAAACTTATTCTAAAACAATTGACATGGAAAGACGACACAAAGGAACTGCTTATTTCTTAGAAATTTCTTACAGCAGTCCTACAAAGAGAGATATGACATGTAAGAAAATGGACAGAGCGTGCACAATCACAAAAAATATACCTTGAACATAATAACAAGAAAATAATATTAGATAATAATACATACAGACATACATGATAATCAGAATATAATATAATATACAATACTACAATAATTGAAACAAATACAAAATAGTTCGCCAATAATACGTACATAAATAGATACTATATGTATATTATATAATAACGATATTTATATGGATTCTTGAAGATAATGCTCTTTTAATCTTCTTTTGAATAAACTAATAGTGGAGCTATCGCGAACAGCATGGGGAAGCGAGTTCCACAATCTGACTGCATGAACGGTGAATGAGTAGGAATAAAAGTTGGTACGGTGCAGAGGGAGGGAAAGGTTCATTCTAATGCTGGATCTACATGGGATATGGAGGGGTCGGGAAAAATTGAATCGATCGACAAGGTAGGAGGGAGATAGAGGATTATACAGGATATTATATAGTAAGCTAAGGATATGGGAGTTGCGACGGAGACGGATGGGAAGCCACTTGAGTTGTGACCTATATCCTGATATGTGGTCAAACTTTTTTAGTCCAAAAATAAAACGGATACAGAGATTCTGCAGGCGTTCTAACTTTGTCAATAGTTCCTCATTCAGGTCTAAGTAGCAGGAATCGGCATAGTCGAGGATAGGGAGAATGAGGGTTTGGACAAGGAGAATCTTGGTAGGAATGGGCAAAAAATTTTGGAGGCTTCTCATCATATGCAACGAGTGGTGTACCTTTCTACTGACTTCATTAACCTGAGGTTTCCAACTGAGATTACTGTCCAAGATGATCCCTAAATTTTTAGCAGAGTCAGTATAGTCAATAACAGTACCATCATATATGACTGGAGGGACATTGCGTAACTGTTGAGTCAAGTATTTACTGCCAATTATGATGGCCTGCGATTTTCTCGGATTCACAAGCATACCAAAAGATTTGGCCCAGATGGCAATATTATGTAGGTCGATATTAATGCCAGCAATCGCAGAATTAACATCATCGATGGTACAGTGCCGATAAATTTACAGGTCGTCTGCGTATAAGTGAAAATTTGATAAGATTAATGCAACGACAATATTAATAAAAATAGAGAAGAGGAGGGGAGAGAGAACGCCACCTTGAGGAACACCCGCTTCAATATCGCCCCAATCTGAGTTGGCTTCCTCTGAGCGGACACGTTGCGAGCGTCCTCGAAGGTAGGTGTCGAACCAGTCTACCACTGAGGGAGATATGTTAAGGGAACGAAGGATGGAAAGGATGATGTCGAAGTCAACAGAGTTAAATGCGCTGCTAAAGTCAAGTAGAACTAAGATCGAAATACATTTGTTTTCCATTGCTAGACGGATATCATCCGTGACTTTTAACAGCGCTGTAACAGTACTGTGACCTGGGCGGAAACCGGATTGGAATGGAGAGAGTAATTTATTAGAGGATAGGAATTGGGAAAGCTGTTTATGGACTATGTGTTCGAGGATTTTAGAGAGATAGGGTAATATGGATATTGGCCTGAAATCGGAAACGGAAGATGGATTTGGTGTTTTTGGAAGTGGAATGATGATAGCACGCTTCCATGCCGAAGGAAAGGAACTCATTGTCAAGGAGTAGTTAAGGATATGTGTAAGGATTGGCAAGAGTTCGGGAAGGGTAAGTGATATCATACGAGGGCTCAGGTTGTCATCGCCTGCTGCACTAGATGTTATAGCCATGATGTGTTTACGTACTTCATCATCAGAGACAGGCGTGAATGAAAATGGTGTACAGGAAGGGAGAGGAAGAGAGCGAAGATGGGATATGGTTTGGGCTTTGGTGTTCTGGTCGACAACTACTGGTGGGACAGAGAAATGAGTGTTAAGCTCATTTAAGTCAACCGTGTTATTGAGGCTGGTGGATGATTTGCCAAAGCCGAGTGTTGAAAGAAATCTCCACAGTTGAGAAGGGTTGCTTTGTTCAATAGATGAGTGTATGTGACGTCTCTTAGCCTCCCTACACATACGACTGCAATAATTTCGTAGATATTTATATTTTAGGTAGTTCTCATTTGTCGGCCTTTTCTTGTACCTACACATGGCACGGTTACGTTTGGCCATGAGAGTAATAATGTCTTGCGTTAACCAGGGTGTCGGTGCATGTTTTACTCTTACCTTTTTCAGAGGAGCGTGTTTGTCAAATATCCTGGTTATAATCTCAGTTAAAACTGTCACCTTTTGTAAATTTGTATGGATTTGAAAGATTTGCAAGACGTCTCACCTGTCAATTATTCAGTACAAATTTAGAAATGCATCTACGCGTCGCGTTGCGGTCTGAATTGACCCTTAGGGTCAATTTATACTAGCCCAGAGTCGAAGCGCATCGAAGCGAATTACCAAAACTGAACAGAACAAATTCAACCTTAAATCCAAAGACTTTGGATTGATTGAATTTGGATTGAGGTGAAGTGTGCGTTAACACTTATAGTGTTCTTCTGACTTCTACTTCTGAGAATAAGGCGTATAATAGGCGTAAAACATGAAAGTAAAAAAATATAATGTCAACCAGAAAAGATTTAATAAATAACACAGCTACACAAACGCCTGTCGTATTTAAATACGATTATCACCAGAATTCCTTCAAGTTTTCATCCAGTCGCGGCAAGAGAGTTCTATCAGGGTCATACTTGTTCTCGAAAGCGTCGTATAAGTCAGGGAAATCTCTCCTCAGACTGGTGATGAAGAAGTGGGAGACGTGCTTCTGGGCGTAGTCGCATTTGTTGCAACCACTCGTCACTACTTCTGACATGTGATCTGGAAAAAAAATTGGGATTAAACCTGAGGTTCCCAAAAGAGTGTCGTGGTGTCCTCGTTGACTAACCCTAAAACGGAACCCTAACCTGCTGATTTTTTGTAAGTTGATAGGTTAATAGTTAGGAAGAAAGAAAGAAAGAAAGAAAACGTTTATTTGTGCAAGAAAACATACATAGCTTAGTTACAATAAAATATAATACATCATAAAGTGTTTTCGAGCACAAGCCGACGCAGTTCTTCAGATCTTCCGCTGGGCCGGCAGATGACATCACGGACATCAATCTGGGTTCACAGATAAAGTATATAACTTATGACACAACAATATAGAAAACAGTAAGTCACAAAAGTATAAATAAATAATGTTAAAAAATAAATAATCTATATATATAAAACTCAAAGGTGACTGACTGACATGGTGATCTATCAACGCACAGTCCAAACCACTGGACGGATCGGGCTGAAATTTGGCATGCAGGTAAATGTTATGACGCAGGCGTCCGCTAAGAAAGGATTTTGATAAATTCCCACCCCAAGGGGTTCAAAAAGGGGATGAAATTTTGTATATAATAATACTTCTTAGCGCGAGCGAAGCCGCGGGCAGAAGCTCGTATAATATAAAACTCAAAGGTGACTGACTGACATGGTGATCTATCAACGCACAGCCCAAACCACTGGACGGATCGGGCTGAAATTTGTGTTGTAAAGTAAAGTAAAAAGATGTTATGACGTAGGCATCCGCTAAGAAAGGATTTTGATAAATCCTCACCCCAAGGGGTTCAAATAGGGGATGAAAGTTTGTATATAATAATACTTCTTAACGCGAGCGAAGCCGCGGGCAAAAGCTCGTAAAAATATAAAATTGCTATAATATTGTAGGGGCTACTGCTGCAGCCTGCCTTACCCTAATATTATATTAAGAATGATATGATAAAGAAATGATATTTAAGGCAGAACGATTGCAGATGATAAAATAAAACCGCTCCCTTTGATGGATAAATGATAACTGACTTTATTAATTCACAATGCACATGATACAAATTAATATGATCCGCGACAATGCAAGCATACTCATTTTATGTACGGTTGGCAACAACCCGTACAAATATACTAAGTATAATAAACATGCAACATTAAACTATACTAATAAATATTGTGAATAGGTGAACAAAATAAATATAAATAAAATAAAAGAAACACATTCTTATTAGTTATTTAATTTAACAGTAATATTGTCCTACAAATAGAACAATCCATATTTTATGACCATCAAATCGAAATATTTGATTCTTTCTATCTGTGTTAGCTACCACTTTCTAGAATTTTCGCAGACAAAATTTTTGTTCGTCGTATCAAAATGATAGCTCTACTCACAAAAATTTGCTTGATAGATCAATCAAGCGATTTTTTTTTTTGACAATTTTTGATTACAAAATAATGTCAAAAAATGTTCTAGGGAACCTGTACTAATAGGTCCACTGTCTGCCTATGAATCTACTTCTCTGAATATAATACAAACTTTTGATGGACTGGGTGAACTCATCACAAGGTCCCTTGTCGACCAGGCAGCTGAAATATCGACGCAGCGACGCTTTGTCTTTGGCCAACACTAATTTTGTAATCCAGTTGTCATCCACGTCCTCATACGCCGCTGATAGTGAAATAAGACACAAGAGCAGCATACATCTCATATTCCTGAAAATAAAATTATACCGGGTGTAACAAAATTAAGTGATAATCTACACATATTATAAAACAAAGTCGCTTTTTTCCCTCATGTCCCCTTGTTCCCTTTAATCTTTAAAACTACGCAACGGATTTTGATGCGGTTTTCTTTAATAGATAGAGTGATTCAAGAGGAATGTTTTTAAACATAATAACATTTATTAAATTGTGGAGAAATACTGTTATTGTTGGGGTTTCTAATGTGATGTCGCAAATCATTACATTTTTTTTTCGCTTACATTGCAAACGCAGGCTGAACCCTACGAGATTTATCAAAATAATGTACCGAGTATTGTACACAATGAAAAGGTCTACAGAAAACTCTGTGATGGTATATGTCTATCTCTTATGGATATCCTATAATAACATTTTTTTGTTATTTACTTTTTACGACAAATAATGGCTAATTTTCAAAGCAATTTTAATAAATACAGCATTAATCCTTATCCAATCCAGATGTAGATCTATATGGCCCTTTACAGCATATGATTTAAATGAGGGCATGCGTCGTGGGCATACCTCACGTGCTCTGTTGACTGCGCTATGATGCATGATATTTTATAATGTGCGAAGCCGGGGCGGGTCGCTACTACTTTAATAAAAATATGAGTCCCTTACACAATCTGTAACAAAACTAAGTGATAATACTGTAGCGTGTGTATGTGTTCCTTAAATAGAGTTCACTGTGAAAGGGCAGCGCTGAAAGAGGATTTTTTTTTTTGCGATTTGTACGGGCAAGTGCCTGCGTGTTATGAATTTTTCCATACAAGACGAAAAAGAGTTACTCTTTCAGCGTTGCCACTTATACATTATACAGCAAACTCTATATATGGGACATATACACACCCTAAAGTAGTTTTGTTACATCCGAGAGAGTTCACTGTGAAAGTAGCACTGCTGAAAGACCAATTTTTTTTTCGCTTTTGTATGGGTAAGCTCGTGACGCCGCGCTGGGGCGCTTGCCCATACAAAAGTGAAAAAATTTGTCTTTCAGCGCTGCTACTTTTACTGTGAACTCTCTACAATGAATACGTACACACCCTAAAGTATAATCATTTAGTTTCGTTATACCCTGTTATCCATATACCCTCTTACTAATAAAAACTTCTTAACCATGCGTTCAACGTGTGAATAGGAGTTTTTAAGTTACACACACGTTACACAGAGTCTATACATAGAAATTTGTATGGAAATGACAGCATCGTTAACAGGCCTTATGTCAAAAAATGATTATTAGTAGAAAAATTCTTATGCACCCTCTATACACGCTGTGTAACTTTTTATTAGTAAGAGGGATGGAGTTTATTGTGAAGTAGCACAGTCGTGTAAATCACGACAGACACTACAAGTAAAGTATCCCTGTGATAATAATATTATGCTGTTTGCCAATTCATGTATTTAAATTTAAAATGGAATCTATACTTTTTAATACTATAAATACGAAAGTGTGTCTGGCTGTCTGTCTGTCCGTCTGTCTGTCCGTCTGTCTGTCCGTCTGTCTGTTTGTTACCTCTTTACGCTCAAACCGCTGCACCGATTTTACTGAAGTTTGTTAAGGAGATTCCTTGAGTTCCGGGAAAAGATATAGGACATATTATTATCTATGTAAAGTTCATGTAGTTTATTTTATCTTATATGTACAGCATGAGTGGTGAGTCAATACCGATATTTAAGGCATTTTAAGGAGAGTATTCAGTACTCGATTCTCATTATAAATATGTAATAAAATTAGGTACTTAATTTTTGACCAAATTTCCCTTTAAACAAATGAATCACGGGCAATGTAAATCACTATGCGGCCGCGCGTCATGCGCTCCCCGCGCCGGCGCGCTACCCCTCCCGCTCGCGGTGTCCATGCGTTGGGTAAATAATTAGGTATTTAACTTTAAGCTACATTTACTCAGTGATCAATTGATGTTTTTTTTTTTCAACTACTATAATAGCCAAATATCACATCCTCGAGTATTGAACAGTCATTTTTATATATTATTTTTATATTTTGTATTTTGATATTTTATATACCTATTATTTTTTCAATTATTTTTTATTGATGGTTGCCTGGTAGAAACCGCTTACAGCGGTAAGGCCGCCAATTTGCACATTTTTATAAATTGTAAATTTTATTGTCATTGTTATAATTATTGTGTTGTCATTGTTTTGTTTCTCTTTTGTTGTGTTCTAAATTGTATAAGTGCAAATAAAGGATTTATAAATAAATAAATAGGATACTTTTTGTCCCGGAAATATGTATCTTTCCCGCGCGATAAACGAGTTTTGGCGCAACGGAGTTGCAAGCGTCATTTAGCATAAAATAAGTTTATAAAGTAACACTCCAACATCGTAATTCGTTTAAACTAGCCGCATTTTGTAAAGTAAATTAAAAATAATTATTTCTTACCTGATTCCCATACTGAGCCATAGGGTGATTCGCTACTGACGATTCTGTACTTTATGCCAATATATATAAGGTGTATTTTATATTTTTTTAAGTTTAGAAAAAAAACTAATTATGTTTATGTTTAGAAAAAAAAAACAGCATTATTATAATTATGTTTAAGTTTAGAAAAAAAAACAGCATTAACATTAAATTGAATTTGCTAAACAAGATAATAATATGATTATTACTATATCCATACTAATATTATTCAGAATGCAAAGGGTCTGTCTATCTGTCTGTTACCTCTTCATGCCCAAAACGATGAACCGATTTTTCTGAAATTTGTTATGGAGATACTTTGAGTGGGCGTTAAGAGGTAACAGACGGACAGACAGACACACTTTCGCATTAATAATATTAGTATTTTTTATGAAATAAGGGGTAAGCGAGCAAACGGGTCACCTGATGGAAAGCAACTTCCGTAGCCCATGGACACTCGCAGCATCAGAAGAGCTGCAGGTGCGTTGCCGGGCTTTTAAGAGGAAATAGGGTAATAGGGGAGGGTAGGGATGGGAAGGGAATGGAATTGGGGAGGGTAGGGAAGGGAATAGGGTAGGGGATTGGGCCTCCGGTAAACTCACTCACTCGACGAAACACAGAGCAAGCGCTGTTTCACGCCGGTTTTCTGTGAGGACGTGGTATTTCTCCGGTCGAGCCGGCTCATTCGTGCCGAAGCATGACTCTCCACGTCAAAAGTATGAAATATAAATGAAAGTATGAAATTATGTATAGGCCGGTATAAATAGTCAGTACTCAAGATGCATCTCGGTCTCAAGACACGGTTCAGGCTCTGCGATTGGTTGGCTGTCAAAATTTGGACCAATCACAGAGCCGAACCGCGTCTTGAGAGCGTGTCGCATCTTAAGTACTGACTATTTATACCGGCCTTAGTGTCTGATATCTGAAAATATAAATTATAAAGTGTGATACTTCGTTAGCAACAAAGTGATCACACTTTAAACTACGAATAATAAAAACTAAGGAAACGTAACTCTGGGTGGCGGGGGCGGCGGTGATGACGTTCTCATGCGTTGACCCGTCTGAAAGTACTGACGGACTGAACGTGATCGCCTGCGCACCTCGACGACGTGTGACATTGGCGGCATCAGGTGACCGTGACATATTGAGTTACCAGTCTTTAGTTGTGATAATTCATTACGTAGATCGCTGATCGTAGACTCTGATGCCTGCAGTCTACCTCGAACTTCGGTTAACTCTTCTTTTAGGCACCTGATGTCCTTTAAGAGGGTGACAACGTCGACATGGTCCAGCGTCACGGGCGGCAGCTTGTGCAGTTGTTTCGCTATAAAAGCCTCATCCGGATCCGTCTGCTTCAGCAAGGATATTATATCCTGCACGCTTCTTTCTGTTCCATCCCTGCGTCGCGATGGCATATTCGCGCTCTGGCCGAGCATCTCATACAGTAACTGCTTTCCCTGGGCAATCTCCTCGCTGGTGAACGAGGACTTGCAGATCTGCAGTATACTGATCTCGCCCATTGTGTCGATGGCGTGCTGGATGAACGCCAGCAACTCATTCGTCACGAGCGCCATGGTGACGCGACGTGCAGCGGCAATCAGCCGCGCGATTCACGATAATATTAATTCATCAAGCCCCAATAATAGGCTATTTTTTTTCTTATTGGTAATTGAAAGACCCTTAAAAAATAGAAACATCGCTGAAAGAATGACTCTGATAGCTTAAAAATTCACCAAGATATGACAATTCAAACATCTCATAAAAATAGACCTGCCCGAAACGCTCCATACAAAGTGCTACGAAAGACTGACGTCACTCTTTCTTAGCTTGTACGCATCGGGAGAGAACTTTGTTCGATAGGTATATTAAATATTGCGTTTATGAAAGTGGTTTCATAACAAAAGTTGCTTTTAATTGCATATGTTATCGAATGGTATACAAATATTAAGAAATTTAATTAAAAAAAAATCGACTTAATTATCCAACTTTGAAGGCGCATAACAAAAAAAATACAAATGCTATCGAGCTGAAATTTTGGGAACACTTATTTTTACCGTGATTTATTTATTTTATTAACAAAATTTGCTAATCTTTGACCTTGTCATCATCCCTATTGTGTCTCGTTTTTCCACGATCGACGGGTTAATTAGTAATTAATGTTAGCTGGGTGCGCATAACTTGGAACACGACCGTCCGCTAACTCGACACATTACACACCCGTCGATCGTGGAAAAACGAGACACGATATATATCTATTGTGTCTCGGTCACCGGTGACCGTATGGGGATTGACGAATTAATGGGCTTTAAATGGTATTTTTAATTCGTAATAATTACAAAGTCCTTACAAAAAGGCTTAGGTTATTGAAAACATAATATTTGAATGTGCTAAACACTGATAAATGCAAGTGAACAACGACTCTTATTAAATACAAGGTTATTTTTTATTTGCATTAAAATAGACTACAAATCAGTCTTTTAAATGCATTTGAAATAATTTCAACACATTTTATGGTGTATAATATAATTATATTCTTATATAAACATAAAACTTGTAGACACTTAAATAACCCTTGACTCGGAGGTCGTGGGTTCGATTCCCGCGTTGGAAACATGTTATTTTCAAGTTTAATTAGGACAATGTGACCTACCTACTCAAATAATATTAAAAAATAAAATTTAAAAAGTCTTTATATTTTGGTTTCTACACTATATTTCACCTATTTTTAACCTATACTATTTTATTTCACTAACGGCCGTTAATCTCTATCCTGTAAGTTCATTTTTTAGCACGTCCTTTATTGTCCACATTTTCAAAGTTCACTTTATATTATAGAGTCACATTTTTTTACATTTCAATTGAAAGTCCAATTATTTTAAATCACAATCCACATTCCCTGTACCGTCTGCGCAGCGCTGCCACAAGGCAGCACTGGCAGGGTCGCCATGCAATGTGTGGCTTTAGGGGAGACCAAATAAAAGACACACTCAGCTATAATATATACTTCTGGTTTCAGTGTGTTTAGTACGGTATATTAATATATATTATAGCTAAATTTGTGACGGCCTTTACTGTCTTAATAACTAATTACTCTAACTTATATAGGTAATAGGAGGGAGGTAAGCCGCACACTACAAAAGAACGTTTGTGTGCCAAAGCCTATTTATTACAAGGTCAATGATTTCATAAACAATGGCACATCTTGGGAGTAGGATGGCTGCTTGATGGATGGGAGTAGGATGCTATACTTCTACATTATTATATGACTTACAATTATGTATGGATGTTGACATTGTTACAGAATATATATTAGTAGTACCAAACATTGTATAATTTTAAGTTACAATTGTTATTTTAAAAAGATTAATTTTTTCTCACTTTTTTGGTAAAAAGTGGGACCCCGTACGAGTTTCTTACGCCGGTTCTTCTAGCCGGGATAGTTCCCGAACCGGTGGTAGGCACCAGTAGTATCAACGTTCTGAAAACATTTGTTACAAATTCTATTCAGAAATAAAACAATTTTTAGGTATTTATTTATTTATTAAATATTATGTATCTTGAATCTAACTTTATCTGCTGGCTGTATGATTATTGTTATTCCGATGATGATGATGACTATTAACTCGAAACTTTAGACGCAATTCCAGAGGCCGTAAACAAAGTCCCTTTCCTTTCGTTAAAAACGATGACGAAATTCGATATCAAAATGTATGGGATTTGACATTAGTCTTCGCAAGCGAAATGTCATTTAGCGATGACTTATGTCAAATCGCATATATTTTGATAACGAATTTCGTCATCGTTTTTAACTAAAGATACATTGTCTAAGGGGGCTGATATCATTATATTTATACTTGATATTATATATTTTTTGCTGATTAAATGGCTTAGACTACTTAAAATAAAATATATTATTATATTATACTTATTACAAGTCCTTCTACAATAATTTTTATAATATTATAGGTAAGTACATAATTATTATATTCTCTAATTGATCTACTGTTTTTTTTTTTTTGCAATGTGGGAGAATCCATTCCCGTTTGCTCAATTGACTATAAACTGAGTCAATATTTTAATACATAATATTGTAAAATTGTATTAGCGAGGGACTGGACTAGCGGATTTTGAAAATCGTGTATAGTATCGAATTATTACAATTTATTTTGGCACCAATTAGCTATGTCCACATTGTGCCCTTTCATCTTTAATTTTCATAATCTTTTGACATTTCGAATGTCAAAAGATTATGAAAATTGAAGATGAAAGGGCACAATGTGGACATAGCTGCCCTTTCATCTTCAATTTTCATAATCTTTTGACATTTCGAATGTCAAAAGATTATGAAAATTGAAGATGAAAGGGCACAATGTGGACATAGCTATTCCGCGTCGTTCGTATTCACCTGGCATAATATGAATGTTGGGCGTAAAAGTGAAAAAACAAGGATAATTTTTATTTTTTTTTTGCTTTATTCGTAACATAACTTCGCACATTATTAAAACTAAACTGCTTTATAATTTACTACTTTGGCATAATATCATCATTCATCCTGCATAATGTTTATCCATTAGACGGGATTTCTACTTCTATTCCTAAATCCGTGGTAGGACAATATCAAAATTATTATTTTTGGAAATAAATTGAACATTTTTTTTTTAATTTTTTTATTTTATTTAAAATCAAAAGTGCTTGTTCACATTATTTATCTAAACTATAATAGAGTAGCAGCTATCCCCCCGATGGTTGCTCGCCTTGTCGTGGCGGTGGGGCTCTAGTAACCGCGGCTTGGGCAACCGCGGTGAAGCGAAGAGGCAACCAGGGCCGGCCGGTGTCGCCGCCTGGCCCGAGGAGGGCCGCAGTCCGCTGCGGATGCGCACCGAGGTAGGGCCGCAGAGGAAGAGGCAAGTAGGTATTACGGTGCGCCGCTTGCCCTATCCTCTGCGGCCGAGGTGTGGTCGGTGGCAGAGCCACAGACCTGATCTGCCACATGGCTTCCAAGTAGCAGACTCGGGGGGCGTCTGCTACAGCCCTGGTGGGGGCCGAGGAGGAGGGCGCACGTGTTGTGTGGTCATCGTGGAGTCTTCGGACCGCTGGCGGGGTCGCGGATGTGTGTATCGTTCCCGTGGCCCCGTCAAAAGGCGGCGTGGCGGAAGATGGGGGGGGGGGGGGGTTTAGTGGGTATACCGTAGCTACGGGAGTCCCACATCACCGCTCGGGTCACCCCCTGCGCCTGGGCGGTATGCGTAATGCATTTCCCCCTCCGGGAAAAAAAAAAGCAGCTATGCTCAAAGCGTGCTTCGCAGAGCCCTGGGGCAAAGGCCTCCACGAACATCAATGGTTTTTAGAAATGTCATCAGTCATCAACTCATCACTAATCAAGGCTTGTATCACGAAACCGTTTTGAGACTCAAATAATCGAACGAGAATGCCGCGTCCCACTCTAACAAACGTAAAATGACGTTGTTAGAGCAGGACGCGGCATTCTCGTCCGAATGTTTGAGTCTCAAAACCATTTCGTGGTAGGTCTACAGACATGAGACACCAGCAGGAACAATTCATTCAAAGACAAAACATTTTTGAGGGTACGTCAATGTAAAAAAATGTAACTTTTAGGGTCAAATCAGACCTAAACGCGACGCGCAGATGCACTTTTTTTTAATTTCTAAATTTGTACTGAATTGACAGATTTTAATTGCATCAGACGTCTTGCAAATCTGTCAAATCCATACAAATTTATAAATGCATTTACGCGTCACGTTGCGGTCTGAATTGACTCTAAGGATTCCGCCAACAAACAAATTTGTGAACTGATTGAATATCTAATAGTCTTTAACACTCTCCTCGAATTCCGCCATGTATTTCCCCTCTGGATCGTACTTAGTTCTGAACTCATCAAAGTACTCCCTGTACTCTTCCTGATGTATCAGCTGATCCAGGATATGGCTTATGTGCTTCTGCACCGGGTCGCATTCCTTGCAATCTAAGTGTTTGTTCTTGAGTGCGTCGATGAAATGTTCTGTGAAATAAATAATAATAAAACTGTAGAAATGAAAATTCTGTACATTAAAGATATCCAAAAAATAATAAGCGAGGGGTGTAACTACATCGCTATAGAAGCCAAAACTGTGGTTAGTTTTTTGTCTGTCTGTCTGTCTGTATGTTTGTTCCAGCATCACATGAAAACTACTGATCCGATTTGGATGCGGTTTTCGCAGATATATATTTGTCTTCTTCCAACTCAGTATCTGGTGTATAAAATCCCCCCCCCCCCTCCCCACTAAAGGTCTAAGGGGACCAAAGAGGGGGTCAGATTTTGTATGAAACTTTTTGTCTATAATGGACTTACTTCATATTATTTATGTGTTTTCCAACTTAACATCTCGTCGGGTTAATTCGTGAACCGGTGCAGTGGTCGAGAACGTGTGCAATTTGTCTAGGACTCCCTTCATGACCGGCCGGTCTACCTCAATAGGGACCGGACTTCCACCAATGTTGGGGAACGCTTAGGCAAACTAAAGCGTTCCCCTCGGCGCCGAGACTAGCTAAGCCGGGCAGGTTCCCATCCTGACCCGGAGCCCCGTGGGGCGGAAGTTATTGGAGGTTCGCATAGCGACGCCTCTGCACTCCCGTCCTACGCCGCCGGCGGAGCGGAACAGAGAAAGGGTTATCCTCTCTGTTCCGCTCCGCCGCCTCTTTTTGCGAAAGGACGGTTTTGCAGAAAGAGACCGCGCCTTGTCTAGTATTCCTGGTCTATTCAGAGCCAGCCTGCCTAGCATACGCCAACGAGATATCTCACTCTACATGTTTCTCGATGTTTGATAGTTTGTATCTTCATCTCTATTGACCCTAGAATGACAAACATTTTTTCTCGCGTAGATTTATCATCGAAATAACACATTTTTATAGAGTTTTATCGAGATAATGTCGAGATTTTGACATTATGAGACGAGTAGTTTTTAATTATCTCGAGAGTGAGATATCTCGTTGGCGTATGCTAGCCCGACAGAACGCTGTCTAGAGAAAAAGTAAGTCACTTATCACCGAATATTACGGTGTCATAATCAAATTTTTATCGTAGGTAAGCCGTAAATTATCGTAGCAAGAAAAACATTTTTACTTTTAGAATGGCTCCCGAAGTCATCGCACGGGTTCTTGTCGACAATACAACCGAAATACAGCTTGATTGCTGTCGTATTGTTTAGGAATGCGTCGTAGAATGCGGGATCACTCGGCAAGTCGGTAAACGCCGCCGCCACGGATATAAACGCAAGTAGAAGAGCAATCTTCATGGCTCCTGCAAAAAGGGTTACTCTGGTTTTAATGATTTCCTATGATGTAACATAGGCATAGAGGCATAGAGGCAACCTGGCAATTATGTTAAATTCAATATATTTACAATAAATCCTAATTCAAGACGTGAGTGGAAGAATAAGGTAAGTAACATGAAAAAACTTCCCGTTTTTTTGCTTAAATGGAGGCTTTAGGGCCGGAAAAGTTATTTTATATAGAAAAACTATGATTGTATGTGTAGCCAGATATATTAACTAGGTTATGAAGTAGATAAGTTACAAGTTTTATTGAAATAATTAGGGAAAAAATGTGTTATTGTCCGTATGTTACGAAATGTTACTTATTCGATTCTTCCACTCAAGTCTTCAATTTTTATTTATTTTCTCGGTTTTGAAGCACGGCTAGTGATAAAAAATAAAAATAATAAAAAAAACTCTCACAAACAAAACAAAACAAATCGACTACTGCTGAATACAAAAACAAAACTTAAATAAAGCTGCTATGATAGTAATAAACAATACCTAATGCATTATGCAACAAAGAAAGAATTACATAAATCGGACTTGTAGTTCCGGAGATAATTATTATGCGAACACAAACATGAAAACATATTACATATCACATAGTAGGTACATACACTTTTGAATTTTGGCACATATTTTGTTTAGACACTGAAATAGACTAACAAATACAAAAAAAGCGGCCAAGTGCGAGTTGGACTCGCCCATGAAGGGTTCCGCAGCAGCAATAAGGTTTATTTTTATGAAATTAAAAGGTTTTTGATTTATTTTTATATTTCAGTCGATTTAATGAAATTTAGATCAATGTTTACCATTTATGACGTATAAAAAAAACTACTGGCTAGATCTCGTTCAAACCAATTTTCGTTGGTAGTTTTTATAGAAATCTACATCATATATTTTTTTTAGAATTATCATGCCCCTACTTTAGAAATTAGAGGGGGGACACACACATTTTACCACTTTGGAAGAGTCTCTCCCGCAAACTATTCAGGTTAGAAAAATATGATATGAGAAACCTCAATATGATTTTTGGAGACCTATCCATAGATACCCCACACGCATAGGTTAGATGAAAAATTTTTTTTTTGTTTCAGTTGTACCTATGGGGACCCCTAAAATTTTTGATAAATTTTCCATTTTTGCATCAAAATCTTAATGCAGTTTACAGACTACATCTACTTACCAAGTTTCAATAGTATAGCTCTAATAGTTTCGGAGAAAAGTGGCTGTGACATACGGACGGACGGACAGACAGACAGACAGACAGACATGACGAATCTATAAGGGTTCCTTTTTGCCATTTTGGCTACGGAACCCTAACTAGGCAGTTCTGGAAATATTACATGCATACGCGTCGAATTGATATTTAACCTCCTTTTTTTGGAGCCGGTTAAAAATGCATATCTTGGGGTGTGAGTTGTGATTAAAGTTATCTAGATTCTAGCCTACATAAATACCTGAATTTATTTTCCGTTTTATCCGATTGTACCAATTGGTGACCGCTTGTAGCCAAATTTATATTATGACTAAGTGATACACTTTGTTTACAAGCATTTATAAGACAATGCATTATTATTATTAAGCTACATATTAATATCACGGATATTAAAATTAGCACGTGATCAACTTATCCAAAATATTTTATGAATATCAAAATTTTTGTTAATACAGCAATTTTAATTTCCACATATAAAATCTACAATATATATTTTTACTGACAATTTGTATTTTGTATTGTCTGGAATTGTACAGTTAGTATTGTCTTTGTGACGTCAAGTCTACAGCCATTCCTACTGTTGCAGTTGCAAGACTTTCCTACAAAGCCAGCCGGCCTAGCATACGCCAACGAGCTGATATCTCTCTCTACATGTTTCTCGATGTTTGATAGTTTGTATCTTCATCTCTATTGATGATGAATGTTTGTCATGCTAGGGCATGACAAACATTTTTTCTCGCGTAGATCTATCATCGAAATAACACATTTTTATAAAGTTTTGTCGAGATAATGTCGAGATTTTGACATTATGAGACGAGTAGTTTTTAACTGTCTCGAGAGTGAGATATCTCGTTGGCATATGCTAGGCCGGCAGGCCTATTATGTTTGAAAAAAATATATTAAAGGGAATAGAAAAATAAGGCCTAAAAAATCTTGGTTCAGGGGCCATTATCATTATCCCCCTATATATAAGAGATAGATAGATAATGGCCCCTGAACGGCTTTATTGTCCCTTTCTCTTTCGTTTTTTAGGGTTCCGTATCCAAAGGGTAAAAACGGGACCCTATTACTGAGACTTCGTTTTCTGTCCGTCTGTCTGTCTTACTCCAGACTGTATCTCAAGAACCGCTATAGCTAGACTTCTGAAATTTTCACTTGGTCGTAAATTTTGGTTGAAATGAAATATAGTGTAGTCGGGATACTGCACGTTTTGCAGTAGGATTTATTCTCATTACGCACATTATAAGTACAGTCAATGAGTTAATGCTTGGAAATTAGATTTTTTAAAATTGTACTCTTTGTTTTAACGTGCTCACAGGAACTCTGCATAGTCAATTTTTTTTATAAAATAAGGGAGCAAACGAGCAAACGGGTCACCTGAATATGGAAAGCAACTTCGCAGCATCTGAAGAGCTGCAGGTGCGTTGCCGGCCTTTTAATAGGGAATAGTCTAATAGGGTAGGGGAGGGTAGGGAAGGGAAAGGGTAGGGGATTGGGCCTCCGGTAAACTCACTCACTCGGCGAAATCCAGCGCAAGGGCTGTTTCACGCCGGTTTTCTGTGAGCCCGTGGTATTTCTCCGGTCGAGCCGGCCCATTCATGCCGAAGCATGGCTCTCCCACGGAAGGCGGAATCCTGTATAAGGAGCACATACCGTAAAGTATTATCACGTCTTAGTTTTGTTACACCTTTTACCATGGCCAGTCAAGTGAATGGCCGGAAAACAATATTATTGTAACAATTTTTAAAGGTTAATATTCTACTAATATTACACACTAAAAACCCAGATAACACAATCCTTCTGAATATTCCCGGCAAAACTCTTCCTTTGTAAAAGTCCTAAAAAACTTTCAACCTAAGACTGTTGTTGTTTTTAAAAAAAATTCTAGTAGATGTCAATTTGACAACATTTCAAAAATTTTAAGCCTTAAAATTAAAAATACCGTTTCTTTAGTTTCTTTTCCTGATATCAAAAAAATATTCAAAAAATTTTTATATTGCTTATTTACTGAGAAAATAAAGAAAAACTGAAAAATACGCTGTGACGTCATACTTACGGCATATCAGACATTTTTTCTTTGCCTGGTGTAAAAGCGTTTTAAAAAAACATCATGAAGCATAAAAAAACAGTCACTGTCAACAATGACATTTCTACATACGAAAGTACCACGATGACATTGACAGACGTCCTAATAAACGTAACAAACTTACACTGACACATTTTTTCTTTTGTAAACTGTAATGGAATTAACCGTTCAGGCGTAAGTATGACGTCACTTGGCGCTTACGTCTCTTTGGAATACGAAGGACTAAAATCTATTTTTTAGGTATCTTAAAAACATAATTTTGAAAAAGCAAGAAACACGTGTCGCCTTATTTTAAGTCTACTTTCTTATAAAATAATAAAAAAGCCATGTTAAAATTTTAAAATGTTGTCAATTAAAATCATGTCATGATCATATTTTATCAGTAGAGTAACATTTTACTTAAATTTAATAATTTATTCCTTTGTTTATGTCCAAAAAATTATATTAAATTGTCCAAAAAAATATACTACAACTAAATAAAAATTTGATTAGTTATTAGATTTTTTTCTGGTACTGTATGTAGGATAATCAACATTTTGGATTCTTAATACTTTATGTATTAAGAATAGGAATTTTATAGTTTAACAGCTTTGAAAATAAGTCTTTAATAACAAATTCAAAATGTAATAATTATCTGCTGTGATATTATTATTGACCGAATTCCAAAAAGAAGGAGGTAATACGTTCGGCTGTATGGCCTGTATGTATCTTTTTTTTATGTATGTTCAACGATTACTCAGCCGTTTGTGGTCCGATTTTCAAAATTCTTTTTGTGTTGTATAGGGTTTGACTCGAATTTGGTACCATGTTCATAAAAGTGGTGACCTGATGATGGGATCCATGAGTAATCGAGGGAACTCCTCAAAATTTATATGGAAACATATTGTGATTTTGATTTTGATTATGATTTTGATTTTTTCTGAAGCATTTCAGGCATATACTACCATTAAAAAAATCGGCCAAGTGCGAGTGGGACTCGCGCACGAAGGGTTCCGTACCGTTATAGAGCAAAAATAGGACAAAAATTGTGTTTTTTGTATGGGAGCCCCCCTTAAATTTTTATTTTATTTTATTATTATTCTTAAATATTGAAGTAGACATATAATTAGGGCTTTGTGAAAATATCAAGTGCCTACCTGTTGCCATTATTGATGTCGAGCAAAAAAGAAAAAAAAATCACGTTTGTTGTATGGGAACCCCCTTTAAATATTAACTTTATTTTGTTTTTCGTAGTTGTTGTTATAGCGGCAATAGATATACATAATTTGTGAAAATTTCAGAACTCTAGCTATAGCGGTTCTTGAGATACAACAGCCTGGAGAAAGACAGACGGACAGACGGACAGACAACGAAGTCTCATGAATAGGGTCCTGTTTTCACCCCTTGGGTACGGAAACCTAAAAAGTAAGATTTTGCACCAGGATGTACCCTGGTTCCGAAGGTACCCAACAGAACTTTTGAATCCTTATAGATATTATGTCTAGTACGGGACGTGCCCTAGAACAAATTCTTTTGTGATTACTAACAAGCTAATTTTTTGTGAGTAGCTACATTTTGATAAGACGAACAACATTTTTATTTTCGAAAAATCTCGAAAGTGGTAGCTAACAGAGATAGAGAGAATTTCATGCTTTGACTTGATGGTCCTAAAATATGGATTGTTTTATTTGTAGGACAAGGTTACTTTTCAATTATATAACCTACCAATATACAAAAAATCAGCTGGTTAGGGTTCCGTTTCAGGGATCTGTAATCAACAAAACTTGGTTGACTAGAGAGAGTTCACTTTAACACATGACATGATGTTTAACTCTGAGTTAAACATCATGTCATGTCATATCTGTCACTCACCAAGTCAGTGATAGAGATGACATGATGTTTAACTCGGGAGTTAACTTTAACCCAGATCTGCGCAAGTAGGCCTAGACAACAAGGCAATATTATAATATAGCCTTGTGGTCATAGGTAACTAAAAAGGGTCTACCAGCTGTCAAAAGTCGGTACCAGCTTACCTTAGCGTAATTCTATGTCAAGTATCTCAGAACTTTTCCGGGCTGGTAGCGACTTCAAAAGTACGAAGATTGTGTACAGAAATAGTTGAGGTTTAAGCGAAGTCTGAAGACGGCACTATATTATGGAATAAGAATCATTTGACTCTTTTTAGATTATTTTTAAGAATATTACATTTGTTTATACCTACCTTGGAAGTCGGTTTTAATTTTTTATTAAAAAATAATAATTATCTTAATTAACATATTATACTTGTAAATATTTTTATGAAAGTAACTAAGTATGTTATTATGTGATTTATGTCAATGCAAAAAATGATATTTTACTTTAATATTTATATTTTTTCTTTTACACAAAAATTATAGACTGCAATAATTAAAATACGAAATTTTACAAATTAAAATAATCTTTTAATATAAAATTCCTTTTTAATGGTACGAGTATTTCAAATTACGAAAAGAGGGATAAACGAATAATATATTATATCAAAATATTTTTATAGGCAATTTATTTCGCACTAAGAATTTATTTACAGGGTGAAGTAAAATGGACTTACTATTTTATTATTTCAAGCGGCAAAAAGTCCCAAAGCAACCTGTATCATTATTATTAACTGAATCACTCATTGAACATAATAATTATGGAAAATAAAGATTTTTCAGATTTTCTGTTACTCGACCCCTAAATTTACAACCCCCTCCCCCATTTCATCTAAGGCACGTAACACGAACGTTGAAAGCTAAATAATATAATGTGTACTAGTTGACCCTGCAAACGTTGTTTTGCTATTTAAAGTATTTCTACTTCATCAGTTGATACAAAATCTTACCCCCTCTTTTGTCCCCTAAGAGGAGTGGGGGGGGGGGAAATTGTACACTAATTGTACAATAATATGAAGTATAAGTCCATTAAAGAAAAAATTTTATACAAAATCTGACCCCCTTTTTGGTCCCCTTAGAGGGGGGGGGAGTTTATACACCATATGTTGAGTTGGAAGAAGACAAATATATCTGCGAAAACCGTATGCAAATCGGATCAGTAGTTTTCGTTTTAAAGAAAAAAGTTTGATACAAAATCTGACCCCTCTTTTGTCCCCTTAGAGGGGTGGGGGGATTTTTTTATACACCAGATGTTAAGTTGGAAGAACACAAATATATCTGCGAAAACCGCTTTCAAATCGGATCGGTAGTTTTCGTGTGATAGTGGAACAAACATACAGACAGACAGACAGACAGACAAAAACTGACCACATTTTTGGCTTCTATAGCGATCTAGTGACACCCCCCGCTTATTATTTTTTGAATATCTTTAATGTACAGAATTCACATTTCTACAGTTTTGTTATATGTATAGATTTACTATTTAGGCCTAATTTTAATTTTTGAAAACAAATGACACCCTGTATAAGGTATTTTAGTAATGGCTGCATATTATGAATAAATTTAGTGACATTCCATTTCGTTTTTACCTTCAATATTTGCATATATACCTTGTAACCATCTCACATTGTATACAACCAGGTACTATCTCTAATCACTACCTCCAGCTCCTAACAGGTCAGTATGAAAATTGTTAATTCGAACCGATGTTAAGTTTTGTGAATGTTGCCCGGGGTTTTGCTCAATTTTTTTTTATTAATGTAATTCGGAGCCGTCTATGGGCTTATTCGCCCATGTCCTTTTTTTGCTCTCTTTTTATATTGGTTTTTCGCACCAAGGATAATTATTGAAATAATATTATTATTTATTGTAATTGTAGTCCATCACGTCATGGACTTTACTTTGCTCAAACACCGTGTAATAGTTTCGTAAGATTTAGCTTCTTCTATACTTATAAAATCGTAGGAAATTCAAAACTATACATTGAATCTACAATCGATATCGAAACCAAAAATATAGTTTTGAGGGTTCCGTACCCAAAGGGTAAAAACAGGACCCTATTACTAAGACTTCGTTGTCTGTCCGTCTGTTCGTCTGTATGTCACCAGGCTGTAACTCAAGAACGGTAATAGCTAGAGAGTTGAAATTTTCACAGATTATGCATAAACAAAAAAATTACTATTTAAGGGGGGCTCCCATACAACAGACATGATTTTTTTGGCCTTTTTTGCTCTATATCAATAATACCAACAGGTAGGTACTTGAATTTTTCCCACAATCCTTAGTTTTATGCGTACCTTAATATGTACTAATAATATTAATATAAAACCAAAAATTAATTGGGTGCCCCATAAAAAAAACATAAATTTAGGCCTAATTTTTCTCCATAATGGTACGGAACCCTTCGTGCTTGAGTCCAACTAGCACTGTGCCGATTATTAGAATTTTTGTGTGTTTGTCCGGGCTAAACTCAAAAAGTACTGCATAGATTTACTTCAAATTTTGCATGAATATTACTAAAAGATCGTCGGGTAGAGCGGACTGCCAAATTTTGCTGTGTTTTCTAATAACTAATAAGTATTACGGTCCGGGAAGACGATCGACTTAAATGAAATTGAAATTTATTTAATTAGCCTGGGAAAATTAAGAAATTCAGACCGAATAATTCGTGTAGTTTTAATAGTTGGTATTCCTAAAGCTGGTATCCAGATGAATATTGAATATTATACTAAAAGTCCCCGAGGATGGGACACGAGCCGGCGGTGGGGGAGAGGAGGGGGGAAGGTATCTTTTTCAAGGTTTTTGCTTGTGACTCGAAAATTATTTATTTATATCTCTTTAGTGACTTCTACATTAATTATCTACAGTCTACACTAAATTTCCTATAAATTACGTCTAAACATTTTACTGTAGTAGGTACAAGTTGTTTAATGATAGTATTAATCATTAAATAACTTGCACTACTACCAAGTACCATCACACACTTTATAAAATAATGGCTAAAGGAAATATTAGTATTGTATTCAATTTTAAGTAATCCATCAAAAACATTTTTGGGACTTACGACCTTTACTTTCGTGCTATAATGCCTAATCAACAAAACTTGGTTGACTACTGTACCCTAAAACGGTACCCTAACCAGCAGATTTTTTGTATATTGGTAGGTTAATAGTTATATATAATTTAAGAGTAACCTTGTACTACAAATAAAACAATCCATATTTTAGGACCATCAAGTCAAAGTATGAAATCATTTCTATCTCTGTTAGCTACCACTTTCGAGATTTTTCGAAAATAAGAATGTTGTTCGTCTTATCAAAATGTAGCTACTCACGAAAAATATTGAAGGGCTATTGAAGGGAAGGAAATATTGAAGGAAAATGTTCAAGGGCTCCCTCACTAATAGGGCGGTGCCACCGGTGCCCAGGCACAGGGTGTAGCCTCTGGGGGGCGCAAGAATGGCGAGACCAGAGAGGCCTATACATAGCATTGCTCTGCTATAGCCTATAATATTATAATACCTATAAAAGCTCGCACAGGGCGCAAAAAAGGCTACTTACGGCTCATAGCCAGTGCTATGACGCTTGCAAAAATAATCATAATAATATTGTTATTGAAGATGCAAAACGTATTAACCATAATTAATTTTAATGTGTTCAAAGGATGTAAACGAAGCATTGCGTCAACAATCTTACTTTATATTTAAATTTTAAAGATAGTGCGTAGTGCGAGTTTTATTCGATCGAGAACGTTAACGCGAATTTGTATGGGATCAAAGTGGTATCCACGTAAGCCAGTAGGTGGCGCTGCTTTGATCCCATACAAATTCGCGTTAAAGTGACGCCATGTTAAAGTAAAAAACCGTGTTGGATGTGTTTGAGATTGCTTGTTTTCTATGCGAGGCTGGCCCGGCCTCTCATAGAAAACAAGCAATGGAACAGCAAAAAATTGAAAGGGCGTAGCGACAAAATGGTTTTTGTCGCGTAATATAAAAACCATAAATACATTTCATATAAGCTATGGACAAATTAAAGTGTATACTAGAACCAATTTATGTACAAATTTTGGAAGCTTATATCACTCTCCTCTGTTGGCAAAATAGGAATCCCTTTTTTTACAGAGGTCTTTTTGATTGATCATTCTGTGTTATAAAAGTTGACCAATCGTGTTATGCTATGGGTAATTCAAAGATAAAGACATGATGAATACTGACAGTGAACTTTAATTTCTTAGCTTTAGTCATTGCTGAGAAAAATGGACATCGCTACAGCCAAATTATCAAGGCGTCACCTTAACGTGTTCGATGCATATGATCGAATGAAACTCGCACTACACCCCCAGTTTACACCAAGACGCGATGCGACGAATGACGATGACAATTGATTTCGAATATCAGGTATAGGTCACGAGTCGACGATGTACCATCGAGGAAATTTATTCCTAGGCAGTTGACAGACCAACGTCATTTGGTCGGATCATGTCAATTCAATGTTAATTGTGTGTCGGCTGGTTTGGACATAACGCGACCAAACTACGTAGGTCCCCCATCTGCCTATGAATCAACTTCTCTGATTTCATCCATCAATAACGTTTCGATGGCTGAAATATGATAGGCTGTGGTGATAGGTGGCAAACGGGTAGACAGTTTATTAGTTTGTTATTCTTCGACAGATACAATGAAACTTCTTCTGTTGTTCGTGTCGTGCGTGGCTTTGGCTGCAGCATACCAGGACCTTGATGACAATTACTACGGGAAGATATTGAGTAGCAAAACCGCTTTAGAAAACTTCTACAAGTGCCTGATCGACCAAGCCCCGTGCGATGACTTCGGGAATCACGTAAAAAGTACGTTTTAAACCGACATAAAAAATTAAGTTCTCATAATATTATATTTACTCATTCTTACTTGCTCAATATACCCTGTATTCACTTTGATTAGTGCGAGTGATTGAGAATGATTAGTGCAGATGTTTAGTGATTGGAAGAAAAAGGACTTGCACTAATCAGTCGCTGTCCACACTTGGTCCGTATAAATGATGCGACCCGGGCTCAAGACACGGTTCGGCTCTGTGATTGGTTCAAATTTTGACAGCCAACCAATCACAGAGCCTGAACTGTGTCTTGAGACCGAGATGCATCTTGAGTAGGTACTGACTATTTATACGGGCCTTATAGACCCTGTATTCACTTTGATGAGTGTAGGTGACTACTGATTAGTAAACAGGAGAAAACCCTTAAAAACAAAAAAAACACCCATTATTATTAATACAGAGTAATTTGTACTTACTAAGTATAGAAAACTCTAGATATTATTGGAATTTCTAATATTTTCGAATAAAGCCAAAGAAAATGGCTTAAATTTTAAGGAGCTAATAATATTAGATGTCTTCATAGAGCAAGTGAACTATATTGGCACAATTTTAAACACCTGTCAGGCTCCTTCTAGTAGTAGATTATTTAGCTATTCTATTTATTTTTTTAATGTTAAATAAGTAATGTGAATGTCTCGTTTTTCAGCTCACATGGTTGAATTCTTTAAGGACGGCTGTGGAGAATGCGACGACCAACAGAAACACTTCTCTCATTTGCTGTTGATGATCGTTGAAAACGATTATCCAGACATACTAAAGGTCCTTGAAGATAAATATGACTTATCTTCTAACGCCAACAACGTGGATAAAAAGTTGAAACAATTTTAAATGGCATTCAATAAAATTTATTGTTAGTTATATATAGATTATGCACAAGTTCAAGACCGCTTGTAAAAACTGGAGAGTGGAGGGAAAAGTAGATGCTTGGGTACTATAATATTATTATCTTCCAAAACGTTCAATAGCTACCAATCACGTGCGACCGTCTGATCGCAATCTACTAATAACGACCCGTCTGATGACTGATCTACCAATAGCGCGCGCGCACCCGCCCCGCACGCTCCTCGCCCCGCCAACGAGACCTTCAACAAACACTACGCGCATTCCCCTTCCAATTTCGTCAAGTTGTCAGTTGTGCGTGACTTTTATTATTCCTTTACTTGATAATTAATACTAGGAATTACTACTGCTTACTAGATAAAAATTAATAAAATGTATTTGGCTGCTTTTATTAATTGTTTTTTATTCCTGTAAAACCCAAACATTTTGCCACATTATAAACGTTTTTATTACACCGGCGCCACACATAGCACAAATGTTTGAACACAGACTTTGTCACACATTTGAACACTTGTATGTTGAACCTGCCAGACATGTTTCACAGAGTTTCACATACATTTTCACTTCACAGTTGTTGCAAGGACGTCAAACAAGACGGACGACTGATTTGACGTGACAACTGACCACAGACAAGAATTTTTTTTTCTTATTATGGCACTTCGGCTTTAGCCATGGCCAGTGTCGAGCATAATATAATATGGCAGGAAAACAACATTTTTTATTTCAATTTTCAGCATCGTTTTCCATATTATCAGGTCTAAAGTCTAGTCAAAGTCTAAGTAAATGTCATTACAGTCAGAAAGTCAAGTCAGTCGATTCAGTAAAGTGGTAGACGCTTTACTGAAACTTTTGATGGAGTTTTGGAGGGAACACAAAATAGCACGTTTCTGGGTAGTTATTCCATTACACTAAATTTAGAAGTTCTAAATAGGATTCTAAAAAGAAGACAAATTAGAAGCTACTTATTCCACTTATGTCCTAATTTAGTAACTAAATCAGTTGCACAGATTAAAAATCAGTTGTGACGACGCGGCGATTTTGGCCAGACGTTTTCATAATGGCTCCAGTTCTGTCAAACCAACAAAAAATCAAAATAAATAAAAGGCGAAAAAGATGGTTGAAAGAATTTTTGCTCCACGAAAAATTATGAATCATGAACTTTCTGAACTACTTGGAACCAGCAGACTTTAGAAATTAATTATGAATGGATTCCAGATCGTATAACATAAAATATATTGACTTTAATACAATAAAAGGTTGAAACCATCTGGCAACACTGATTTAGTCAGTTAGAAGTTAGAACTTAGAAGCCACATTTTTGCCGATTTAGTACACTAATTAGGATCCTAGCTTTCTAAATGTTATTCCACTTCACTAAATTTAGTGACTAAATCATTTAGATTTCTAAATTTAGTGTAATGGAATAAATACTTAATGCATCACTTTCCCACACGTCTTGTGCACGATAACGAATATCTTAATGGATAATATTCTACTGCCACGGCCGCATATTATGCGTAGTGCTTCGCGCTAAAACCGATTCTGTTGGACGATCTTCTTGTATCGTCCAATAGTAGGTATCGTCTCATAGCACGAAGCTTCAGACGATAGACGCAGGTGCGGCCGGGCCCTTAGCCCTACCAATATTACACATTAAAACCCAATTAACACAATTTTAGGAGAATAATTATACAAAAACACAACATCACTCTTTCACATTCCCGGCAAAATACTTCGATCAACCACAGACTACATGACATGTAGTCTGTGGTTGTATATATTGTATTATCTATGGACTACACAGAAGTGTCAAGTGAACTTTGCGCATATGTGTAGCAGGTAAGCAAACATTTGAACATAGATCTTTGAGCTCTTTGATGTGCGCCAAAAAACCGACATCGAAGGGCAAAGTGCAAATGTTTGTACAAAGCTGTGAACAAAGTCTCAAAGTCCCGTGCTACACATGTGTACAAACAAGTGTTCAAATATGTGTTCAAATGTTTGTGCTATGTGTGGCGCCGGCCTTAGATAAATTTGTTCATAATAGAATTAGTGGTATTTGTTGGGTATATCTCAAACGCGTATACACTCGCATGCAAGAACCTGCAAACACCACCACAAGCAATAATGTTGGCAAATCCGTGCAGGGCCCCTCACCACCATGCAGGGAGCATCCAGGTTGAAAACCTCGACGCGCATCAAATATAAGTGTAAAATTATAAACAATAATAATTTTAAATGTAGTTTTTAACTGCCATATTTGAAGCAAATTAACAAATATGAATAATAATGTGAATACTCTTATGAGGTTTAATAACCTCAAGAGGAATTTGGTAAATGATTTCAAAAAAATATTTAGGTATAATAACCCTTGACGTATGAAGGTATTTTTATAGCTGCTTAATTATCCATAATTATTATTTTTGTGTGCTAGATACCTACAAACTGACAGAAACTGTGTTTTCCTCAATTTTCACTGTTCTCCTGAATCGAATGTCACAATTTAAAGGACCGAATATTGCATTTATTAGAGGACGCAATTATATTTTTGGGACATGTGAGAGCCCCTACCCCCCTCACAATATGTCCCGGCGTCAATAGAAGCTTAACCTCAAATTTGTGGGGTCGCCACCCTTGTCCCCCGGCCATCATATTATTATTATCATCGCTGCTTCCAACACAAGATGCTGCTCTGCTCTGTCACAGTCTCACAGATAAATCAAATGAATTTTTAGTCACCGTCTTCAGTTTAGTCACTGGACGGCTTGCGATTCTAATGTTTTGTATCGCAACTCGCAAGCCGTCCTTATTACCGCCTTATAAAGCTATAAAACAACGTTCACCAACAAGAGTGAGTTAAAGATGGATCAACTTCTATTCGCTGGGGCGCTTGCCCATTTATTCAAGACATTCACACCACACTACACTTAAATACAGATATTAAAAATTAAAACAAAACACACTACAACAATAAAAGGTAAAAAAAAAACATGATTAATAATGACATAAAAAAAACTTAAAAATTAACCTCGATAAACTAGGGTCTAGGTCGTAGTAGTGTAAGGCAGTGCGATGCGAACATACCGAAAAGGATTCCACTCAGGCTATGATCACGGTATAGGATACCCGTACCGTGATCCCTGGTGTTATGTGGAACCTGAGTAGTTGTCAAGCGGATGACAGACAACAAGCAGATACATATTATTATTAGAAATAATTAAATACAATATAATATTATAATGAATTACATAAAATAACATTGTGATTTAGTGTACTTAAAATATATAAAAGTGTTCAATATAAATTAAAAATATATATACATATTATAATTATATACATAATATGTAATTAAAACAATATAACAACAAGGTGGCCAATTATATTGTTCTAGTGTGTTCGCCACGTGTTCGGCGGTAATTAGGTAGAATGCTCTAAGAATGCTCGCTCGTTTAGTGTAACCCACGCAAGAGCGCTCGAGCAGTTGCCTAGAGCGTTCTTTCGTGTTCGGAGGTGCTCGCTCTTCGAGGCGTCAGGCGGTCTCTTCAAAGGGATTCCAGTGTTCTTGAAATTTTTTACTTTTTGGCGGGTTTTTTAAATTACATTAGGCTGCGTAGATTCAGAAGCTTGGCTCTACATTAGATCATTATTCTGATGTCTTTTTCACAAGGCAAACCTCTTGTGGTCGTCGAGGTAACATTAATTTACATTTTACATGAAATTTTGGTGGGATTTCAGTCCTTCTTGTAAGTTGCTACTTGCTACTTGCTAGGCTGTAGGCAGCCTCTGTATGGATAAGCATGAAAGTGTGAATTATTATAGTGTGAAAACACTTGTACCTGGTAAAGTCATACACATTCTAATATAATTTAGTGGTATATTATTTAGTAGGTATACAAACAGCACCTGTCTGGGGAACTCCGTAATATTTCTTATTGTTGACGTTCGCTTCTCAAACTGTTTGAAGACGAAGCCCTGGGGAAATCAGAGCCAGTCAATTTCTCGAAAATGAACTATTTTGGCGAGATAGAATAACCGGTAAGTATTAATATTTTACGTAACAGTAATATATCTAGTATCTACACTAGATGACGCCCGCAACTCCGTTGCGCCAAAACTCGTTTATCGCGCGGAAACCGTACAGTTTTCTGTGACAAAAGTATCCTACGTCCTTTCCCAGGACTCAAAGTATCTCCATACCAAATTTCAGAAAAATCGGTTCATCGGTTTGGGCGTGAAGAGATAAGAGACAGACACACTTTTGCATTTATGATATTAAGAAGTACCTAAGTATGGTAGTATGGACATAGAAGTATGGATTCCTGCATAATATAGTCCAATACAATTACGAATCTATATATAATATAATATAAGACTCAAAGGTGACTGACTGACATGGTGATCTATCAACGCACAGCCCAAACCACTGGACGGATCGGGCTGAAATTTGGCATGCAGGTAGATGTTATGACGTAGGCATCCGCTAAGAAAGGATTTTGATAAATTCCAACCACAAGGGTTAAAATAGGGGATGAAAGTTTGTATATACCTAATAATAGGCATTTCTTAACGCGAGCGAAGCCGCGGGCAATAGCTCGTTACGATATAAAATTGATAAGAAGGAACTGTAGTCTGTATCGTAATTAGTGTCTGGGCACAATGAGCTACGACCGTCGACCTATAATATATAATGCGAGAGAGAGAGAGAGAGAGAGAGAAACACGCGACACACACTTTCGTGTGTGATGCGACACACGACACATTTGGGTCGTTACTCGTTACAACTTTTCTTCTAGCCCCCTTTCGCAACACGCAATAAAGAATTTCGTTCCAATAAGCAAACTTAATCACAACTTAAAATGCTATAAACAATTTAATGTTTACAAAAACAAAAGCAGTTTTTGTACCGCTGAAAACTGAGCTGGTCTTGACGTTAATATTTAGCTGAGGAAATCTTTTGTCCTTAGAATTCAATGGGCCGCAAGTGAAAATCATAATAAAAGGAATAGATCGAAGATATAAAGAGTTGACTGGATGTGACTGCAGTCGGTTTAAAATTGTCAAAAGTTTCATACAAACTTTCATTCCCTATTTTATCCCCTTTGGGGGTAGAATCGATAAAAATCCTTTCTTATCGGATGCCTACTTCATAACATCTACATTCTAGCGTTGATAGATCACTATGTCAGTCAGTTCACCTTTGAGTTACATAATAAAGGCCGTCACAGACTTAGCTATAATATATATTAATATACCGTACTAAACACACTGAGACCAGAAATATATATTATAGCTGAGTGTGTGGTCACGCGAAAATTGTATAGAAAATATATAGTAATATGCCTAGCTATAAACATATTAATATATATTATTATAGCTAAGTCTGTGACGGCCTTTATATTATATTTAGATGCCTACTCGAATATTATACCTTTAGACCAGGGGTCACCAAATGGCGGACCGCGGTCCGCATTCGGACCGCTGACCCATTGTGTGCGGACCAAGCATGTTCGAAGATGATCTTCGTTCATCTCGGGACTTCAACATCTCCAGGATTTAATGTCAATATCTATAGCTTACACCAATATTTCACTCCAAACTTCAGAGAGATTATTAGCTACAAAAATGGTTACTTACTTTTATCAATGAAATCTAAAATCTAAATAAATACCTTTGTAATTTCAGTAAAATTTACCTTTGTTTAATTTTTTTTTATAAAATGTGTGGACCGCGAAGGTCATTTCATGTCTTAAAATGGACCCCGAGCGAAACAGCTATTATTGGTGATCCCTGCTTTAGATTAGACTATACCTCTACGTCTACGGTATAATTTCCGTAATATTTGCAACTCTACCTCCGTGGCGCGAACGAGACAGGTCCCAGGACATTATCAAGAGCGTTCAGCGACGGAAAATTGTTTTTCGAGAATCTACAATCTGAAACAATGGCGAGCGAAGTCAGAAGTTACACTACAGCCGTAGGTTGAGGTGACGATAGATATGGCATTATAATGTGGATGGAAGTAATTATCAAACATAAAATATTATAACAATCGATCGAAGATACCAATCAACCAGACCTTATGCTGAAAACTTCATATGTTTTCAAGCAAAATGTAAGTGGAAGTTGAATGCAAGGTAATTTAATAATAAAAAGTAAATTCCAAGTTTTAGCCTGGAGGTCATGGTGTCCTAAAAATAGGTTTCATCTAGTTTTGGCACCAGTCTCCTATAACCTGTGCAAACTTTGTAAGTAGTATGTGTAAAACATAAAATTGTAGATCTATTGTTCTTGTGGTGAGATAAAATATGTACGATTATTTTTTATTGGTTTGTTTTAAAATAAAACTAATACTAAGTATTCACATACGGTTTTGCTTAATCGAGCAACACCAGCGGCTCGGGCTTTCGTCCACACATTCAGCATTGCTCGATAGTTTTTTTCTAAATCGATATATTTAATAATAATAATAATAATAATAGACATTTATTCAACAAGCTTCACAGTACACCACAATTATACAAAGCACACAACAACAAATACAAAGAAAAAAAAATTACATGTATACTAAGCCTAACCACATCTCAATGCTAACCACATATTATATATTTAAAAAGAAGAAAAAAAAAAAGGCATTGAACACTTAATTAAAATTTAACGTTGCGTTTCATATTTCACATTCTATGTACACCACCACCACCACCACAAACACATTAATATATACTTAGGTATATACTTATTATATCTGTGGTGCGGCGCGGATTGAGTGCTTCGGTATAAGGCAGTGCAGTGCGAAAAGTTGTTGAATAGGACTCCACTCAGGTAATGATCTTGGTACAGGAAACTGCACCACGATCCCTGGTATTATGTGGATCCTCGTGATTGCCAGGCGTTTGACAGACATACAACACACAGCATAATATATTACAGTCATGATCTAGATAAATATAATAAATAAGTAATAATTTATAATCTTATAATGTAAAAAAAGAAACAACATAATATTACATAATATGTAGTATAGTGCAATTACTTACATATAATATATGTGTATAAATAAATAATATGGATTTAATAATAGCATAAATAATAATTATAAAATAAATTAATAATAATAAAAAAAAACAATAATTATTTAAATGTCCAGTCTCGGGGCTACAGAATGCAGCAAGAGGCTGGCGCCACCGTGTCGCGGTCGGCCAGACAATTAATAAAAGCAGGTGATAGGTGATAGCTTAACGGAATTCCGGGCGAGATAAGGGAACGGGCGCGTGCGCTTCACTTCAGCGCGGCCCTCACGCAGAGCAGAGCTTTATTCGGCTTATATGAATTGTGTAATTATTAATAATTTAAATAACTTAAAGAAGAAAGGTTGTATGTCAACTCTGTGGCTCGAGTGAAAGAAAAACGACCAAGCTCGGACATCATATACCACCCACACCTATATGGTAATTATACACATAATAAACTAGTAATAATTATTATTGTTCTACACTACACCTATGCTATGACAAAGAATAATTGAATTGTATGCACCAAATTATACTTAAATTGATATTTCTATAAAATAGTTTGTAAATGTAACTTCCATTTATTATTATAGATATAATGCGATATAATAATAATGTCATAACTCATAAGTCATAACACAATAGAATATATGAATAATTACTAATGTTATCAATATAATTAGGTGATATTAGCGGTGATGAATCAAGGAGGCGACACATCGTGAACTTTTTGACGACTAGAACAAGAGACCACTTACCTTCGGCTTGCAAACTAAGGGTAAACGTACACTATGCATATTATTTAAAACAATTATTGAATTAGTACTTTTTTTCCAATGTCAATGTCGAAATAAATGTGAATATAAGTTAATATAATATATTATATACTTAATGTTATTATAAATGTGCATAAGATTGAAAGTATAATATATGTTAGGTACCTAATATTATGATATTATAATTTATAACCTATGATATAGTCTGTTCCCTCAGTAAATGTGTTTTGAATTTAAGCTTAAAGCTTTTTATTGTTTTTAGGGCACGAAGTGGTGGTGACAGATTGTTCCAGATTTTGCTAGCAAGATATCGGAAACTGCCCCTGAAACCGGAAGAGTGATGTGACGGCGTGTTTAGCAAATAGGACGAACCTCTGGTGGTGACAGTCAGCTTATTATCACTAGCCCATTGTAACTTGTCAAAGAGGTAGGTCGGTATTCTAAATTTAATTACTCCGAATAAAAGAGTGGCGAAATGTACCTGCCTGCGACCATCCATCTTCAGCCAACGTAATTTATTAATATAGGGAGTGACGTGAGCACGGGGTGGTATGTCACAACAGAACCTAGCACATGCGTTCTGTACCTTCTGAACAACTCGTTTAGATCTCGATAGGAGGCAGGGGCCTGTGACTACGTCCGCATAATTCAAGTTGGACAGTATCAAGGATTCGCACAGAGTGCTACGCAGATTTTCAGATATGAGGCTTCTGATGTTATATAAAACTTTAAGGCGGTAAAAGCATCGACTTGCAGTTTTTATTATGTGTTTTTCAAATTTAAGTTCCTCATCTAATAATAGTCCTAAATTACGAGCTTCACTGACTCTCTCAATATTTATGTTTTTAATATGTACTACAGGAGAGAGGGCAGTGACCTGTTTAATTTGATGTTTGGTTCCTAGGACCATAAATATTTCATTCCATCAATCCGGCTCGATCCGGTTCCATCAATCCTTCGAGCGGCTCGATGCGAGCCTTCGAGCTGTCAGTTTTGCGGTCCACACAGTAATTATTATTACTCGATTTGGAGTAAAACTATCGAGCAAAACCGTATGTGAGTAGGTACTTAGCTTAAGAGATAAAAAAACTTACGAAAGACAAAAAGCAAGTTTTAAAGTAACAAAAGGTAAGTTTTGGAGGTAGGCTAAAAGGGAAGAATGTCTACTTCTTCTGTATGTGAGTGTACTCTTTTTTTAGGGTTTCGTGTCCAAAGGGTAAAAACGGGACCCTAATATTACGGAGACTAGGCTATCTCAAGAACCGCTATAGCTAGACTTCTTAAATTTTCACAGATTGTGTATTTCTGGTTCTGCTATAACAAAAAATACTAAAAACAAAATAAATTTAATGTTTAGGGGGGCTCCCATACAAAAAACACAATTCCCCACTTTTGCTCTATAACGCGGTACGGAACTCTTAGTGCGCGAGTCCGACTCGCACTTGACCGATTTTTTTAAATAAATAAAAGAGCTGTCTGTACAATATCTACGCCTGCAATTTTACGATGTACAAAAATGTTTCATAAAACGTTTATTACTGTCCCTTATAATTATTAAAACATGAGTTATATTGCATCTAGCTTTGCTTTTGATGTAACTAATAATATGTAGGTACGTCTATAAACCATCCATGCAATAGTTGAAACGATTTTTTGCCACTACGCTAAATGACGGCCTTGAAAAATATTTTGTATAATATTAGGTAAGTATGCGGTATGCCATGTACAGTATACACTCAAAGAAACACAAATTTTGAGTTAAATAATAGGAAAACTTGTCTAATTTATGACTTCAAATTGTTAAAGGTTTAAGGCCTTCGTTTGTAACCATCATTGAATTAATGTAATACCACAGGTAATACTATACTATAACTCATCACTCACCAGTCACCATACAATAGCTTTGTCCACATTGTGCCTTTTTCTGTTCATCAAGGGCATGCCTTATAGCGCTGTCAACAGCGAACGTGAGGCATGCCCGTAACGCGCGTTGTAATCGTAGCGCGCGCTATGACACTTTTCTTTCAACGCGAGTGGATTTTGACGCGCGTCACGGGCATGCTACACTTTCGCTGTTGACTGCGCTATAAGGCATGACCTTGTTGAACAAAAAAAAGGCACAATGTCGACAAAACTATTGGACTACTGCACCACTCAATTACTGCCATCAACACGTAGCCAGGGAAACAACAATTTTATGAAGGACTACGATATTTTATAATAAGGCTAAAATACGCATTTGTTCAATGAAATTTAATATGAGTCAAGTAATCTATTATGACAATTAACTACCGGCGATTAGCGAGCGATTTGAAAGCGACGCGACCGCGCACGCAGCTTGCCTTCCGCGTTTTGGACACTCAGTAGCAAAATGGATTCTGATGAGGAAACACTACTGCTCAATCACTATCTACAATGTCACATCTCTAGACGAATGTACAAAATGGCGTCCACGCCACGCCGCGACGACGCTGCGCTGTCGCAGCGTACATGCCGCGCAATCGCGGCGTGTGCGCTGCGCAGTCGTGCGCTTTCAAATCGCTCGCTAATCGCCAGTGTGATAAGGCCGCTAGATAAAAGTCCGCCTTGGTGTGTTTTTAATTCCTAAAATTCGTTTTTATGTGGTAACTTTTAGGAGTGTAATAGAGTTCACTGTGAAAGTAGTAGAGCTAAAAGAGCGATTTTTTTGTGATTTGTATGGCAAGCGCCACAGCCACATGAATTTGCTTTAGCCCATACAAACGTAAAAAAGTTACTCTTTCAGCACTGCTACTTTCACAGCGAACTCTATATAGGGGACACATACACACCCTAAAGCAACCTTTCCCAAAGTGGGCGATAACGCCCCCTTGTGGACGCTGAAGGTCTAAAGGGGGGCGGTGCGGGAACCAGAAAAAATGGGGGCTTTGTGTAGAGGCTTGGGGGGTGATTTGTAATTTAATTTAATCTGGATGCATTTTAAATTGAAACAATGGGGGGCGCTACAACATTTTTTTTCTCAAATTGGGCAACTTTGTCTAAAATAAGTTTGGGAACCACTGCCGTAAAGTATTATCACTTAGTTTTGTTACACCCTGTATAAGATAATTGAGATATACAATTATATTTAAATCTCATACACGCTACGTATATCCCGCATAACATATTACGCCCTCATGAATATTCCCGGCCCGTCTAGATTTATTGCGGCCGCGTCCTGTCCCGGGATTTATGTTCGTCCGTCCGACAAGCGGACCGTCCGACGTTACATGTACTATCTAGGTTACGGGAATAATCTAGAAAGTTAGGTATATAGGTGTGGGTGTTTTAAAATAAGAGAGATACTTATTTTGGGCACAATGTGTGATCATATTGTCATGACCTACAGCTAAATACCTATTATCAGAGAAGTTGATTCCTATTTCCTAGGCAGATGTGGGACCTACGTAGTTTGGTCGCGTTACGTCAAACCCAGCTGACAGATCACAATTAACATTGAATTGACATGATCCGACCAAATGACGTTGGTTTGTGAACTGCCTAGGAATCAATTTCCTCGATAGTACAATACGCAAAAAAAACAAGATTTTATGGATTTTGGGAGACATAAAATCCTACATGAGATTTTGTTTTACCACAGAATATATTATAATAGGTTTTACTTTAATAACTGTGACATTTTTTTTGCCTTAAGAAGCATGTAAATATTGTAAAAATAAATATAAACATAAATACATTGAATAATAGAATATCGTAAAAATATAATAATCGGCCAAGTGCGAGTCGGAATCGCGCACGAAGGGTTCCGTACCATTATAGAGCAAAATTAGGCCATAAATTGGGTTTTTTGTATGGGAGCCCCCCTTATTTTTTATTTTATTTTAATATTATTATTAAATATTAAAGTAAACATATAACTAAGGATTTTGTGAAAAATTCAAGTACCTACCTGTATATATGTATATGATATAGAGCAAAAAAGGACAAAAAAATCACGTTTGTTGTATGGAAGCCCCCCTTAAATATTCATTTTATTTTATTTTTAGTATTTGTTGTTATAGCGGCAACAGATATACATAATGTGTGAAAATATAAAATCTCTAGCTATTACCGTTCTTGAGTTACAGCCTGGAGACAGACAGACAGACAGACAGACAGACGGACAGACAACGAAGTCTTAGTAATGGGGTCCCGTTTTTACCCTTTGGGTACGGAACCCTAAAAATGATAGGTACGGTAGTATTTTGTATTTTCATTGTTTTTTAACCGACTTCAAAAAGGAGGTTATCAATTCGATGCGCATGTACGCGTTGAGTTAAAGTTTATTATTCTTCAATTCCATAATCCATTCCAAACTAGGTATACGAGTTTATATTAAAGTCTCGTGCCCAGTGGGTATAGATCCCAAAATATTAGGTTGGAAACATCCATATCCATACATATAAATAAAATTGGAGTGTCTGTTTGTAATATTGAAAGAACCGTTTGTTACTACATAAATGCAATATGCACACCAAAACAATTTTTTTTTAATTTTTGTCTGTATGTCTGTCTGTTTGTTCCGGCTAATCTCTGAAACGGCTCGAGCTATTTTGACGGGACTTTTTTTGGTAGATAGCTGATGTAGTAGCTTCCAAAAGAAGGAGGATATATTTTACTTTGACGCGGGCGAAGTCGCGGGCAACAGCTAGTACTAAATATATCTAGATGATTATGTCGGTCGTTATGAAGTTTACACTTTACGCGTACATTTTACAGCCGTAATTTGGGAATGAGCCGTAAACGGTAATGATCGCTGGGATCCGAGCTATTTTACCAATTCCCATCCCTGAATAATTACTTGGAATAAAATTGTTGCTCTTTGTTATTTTAAACAGTGTTTTTTAACCTTTTCTTAACATGATGGTATGAAAAAATATTTTCGATCCCCACCCTTTACTTTTTTAACATAACGTATCTTATGAACATAATATTATTCTTTTGATGTTTTCGTACTTAATATATTTTTAATCTTTTTTTTAGATTCTCGAAATCGACCTTCGTGAACCACTGGTTGAAAAACACTGGTGTATAGCTTGGTTACGGAACACATCAAAATCAAATGACAGTTGGCATATACAAAGCGTCCGTGGCACAGAAATAAATCAAGATAGAACGGTTAAGCGGGTGGAGTACGCGTGTTTCAATCTTGCACAAGTGAACAAGATTCGTTGAACGTTCATTTAGTCAGCACTCAGCGCGCACGTCTGGACTTCATTACACCGGAGCGGTTGTGCAAAAATGCCTCATAGTGCAGTGTCTAATTGTAAAAACAGAATTGTACGAAAGTGAATCAGTCAAATTAAGGAGGTATTTCTTTTCACGGGTATTAGTTATTTGTTCTAACTAAAAGCAAAGCCAAAATTTACACGACCGATTCCTTAGCAACGCACGCGCGTCGCCGTTCTCTCTTGATTTATTTCTGTGGTCCATGGCCTAACCTAAGCCCGGCCGCAGACGTTCAACTGTTTCTGATCAGAACTGTCGTACAATGTGCGGCCAGGCTAATATAGGTAGACCCACAGATCAAGATAGATACCGCATGTCGCTCCATATTTTGTTATATAATATGAAAGCGAGCGTGCCACTTTTTTAAAGCTACTGTGACGTGCCGATGATAAGAAAGTGCCCATTATCTAGGCTGACGTTTCTGTTTGAAATCTTTGAATTTCTACAACTCAATACGACACTTTTAGGCATTTAGGCATTTTTAAAATTCCGAGTGACGTCCGATGCCTATAGCAGACTAAAGAACAGACTTTCGAAAGACGAGCATTTCTCGTCGTTTGAGAGCGCGATATGGCACGCAAAGTACATACATGGTACATACATACACATGCGGTATCTATCATGATATTATATTCTATGTCTGTGGGTAGACCTTTGGTTCGCACTCGTAGAGGGTGCAGGTTCGATCCCGGGTGGAGGCGTGTACCAATGAGACATTTTATGATCTCAAGTGCACAATACGGACGCTCGTACGCGGTACGGTGACGGAAAACATCGCGTCGTGAGGAAACCCGCACATAGTTGGTCCCAGACGTATTGACTAGTTCTTTCCTCTGGACTAAGATAACTTTATATGCATTTAAAGGCAGTTTTAAGCGGTATTGCATATTTTGGTAATTTTTCATTGATAGTGCATATTAAGGCGTATTATGCCCTCGTAATCTACAAACCCAAATAAAAACTCAACTCGCAGCGCGCTGCGAACAACAAAGTGAAGCCGATCGAAAGTACGCCAGCTGTGTATGTACACGCTTACGCCCACATACGCAAAACAAAAGTACGCCAGTTTTCGTCGTATATATCGCGACTCGTGACAGCAGCACGCGTTTAGAAAATAATTTGTAAACACTTCAAAACGCCGAGCTGTGTTATGAAAGGGTATAAATATTATATTATACTTATTTCATCGATTTTAGGGTAATTTGAATAACATTGCAACACTAGCCCATACAGTGCGCGGCGCGCAACATGCTTAAAAAACCTGCTTCACTTTGTTGTTCGCAGCGCTCTGTCTTGAGTTTCTATTTGGTCTGAGTCTACAAACTAGCTAATTAGCTATCATGGTACACGCCGAGGCCACGAAACAAAGGTAAAATACTTCAAATATAATATTATGAACACTATTTAAAAACTTCTGTGATATAGGTACGGTATACCCGGTATTTGCATGCCTATTTCTATACCGTGCATTATTAATTTTTATACCGTGCAAATAAGTCAATGTTTACTTAGACGTCCTATAAGCTTTATAGTGATATAGAAGAAATAATAATAATAATAACTCCCACACCGGTTTCGGTGACGGTGGCCGGCTTCATTGAATACCAGGCCAGTTACGCAGAAGTAATTTTATAGTGTTCAAATGTGTGCGCAGTACACAAGAGCAATCTCTATTCCTTTTACTCTCATAACCCAGTGGGACGGAAGACCGACACGACCGGCGAGAGATCAGGCGCAGGACCGACTTTTTACATGCCCATCCGACGCATGGATCATCTTACTTGTGACAATCAGGTAATCAGCCTGCATTGTCCTAACCAAACTTGGAAATAACATGTTTCTAACGCAGGAATCGAACCCACGACCTCCGTGCCAAGAGCCACGCTCTTGACCACTGGACCACGTAGGCATCAATTAGTAATAGAAGATTGAAGAAATAAAATTGGTTAGAAGTCCCAAACAAATGGGGAATACTTATATTAAGTAGACGAGAAATTACGTGAACTGTCACGTTGGGGTACGCTGGGGGTGGGGAAAGAGGGAAGGGGGAATAGGGAATTTATGAAGTTTATAATGAAATACTCCGAACGGCTGGAGCCCGGATGAGTTTGTTATAGAGCAAGGCGCCCGAGTTTATGAAAATACAGTCCGCTTGTGCCGCGACACACTGGGAGCGTGAATTTCACGAATAGCATAGCCAAATATAGCCAAAACTTTTTCGTTATCGCTTCGTCATAGAATCGCCGATCAAAATATTATATGAAATTATGATGGAATTGACATAAGCGTTCGTTGACACTTGACATTCGACTGGTCTTAATTCAAGTCATCTACTTTGATCAGCGATTTTTATTATTAGCGGCATTAGGGGAGGGCGAAGCAGGGCGACCGTCCAGGGCAAAAAGAGGCGCCGAAGGCGAACAAAAAAGGACGCCGCAGTTACCCCTTTTGTTAGCACTATAGCACCACCATGGGCGCCCAAGAAATCTCGCCTAGAGCGATGGTAGTGCAAAACCGGCACTGTCTATTTCGATAGCTTTTGATATTCTGCTTGAGTACATCTGGGTAAACTACTCGATACCTACTCGATATAAGTGTAGGTATGATCGACATTCATAATCCAACTCGTATTAAAAATACCTACAAATGGTGGGAAAGTACCCGTATAAGAAAATAAGTGTGGTACTCGGGGACTGCCGCGGTAAAGCTATTGCATAGCAGTAGCTAGTCTACACGCATAGTCGCACACACACAAACACCGTGCCGAAGTCTGCTGAACTGAAACTACGTTAGACGATGTGTTACGGCGCGTTCAGACGTGCGCTTTTTTTGCGCTATTGTGCGCGCGCGGATTCAGCTCGCGTGTTTTTCCAAACGCTATTGCAGATAACGTCTGAACGCGCTGTTAGGTTTATTTTCGTTACTCGCTCGAAGCCTGCGAAAAAAATTATGCATTAGCTTAAAAACCGCCGAAGGAGTTTTTACTTTAAAAATGCTTAGTGTAACACAAGCCCGCTTCAAGAGCTTCATTGAAGCGTGAAATAGGACGGAGAGGTCGTTAACGTTTAGATCAAAAATATCAAGGAAATGATGTCGGAGTTCATCTAAAAACTATGTTTAAAAGTGAAGTAAAACACTAATGGATAGACGGGCAGAGAGTTCGCTGAAAGAAAACTAAGTATAAGCAAGTTAGGGTGTCAAGAAAAAAAGTAAGATTTTTATAGTGAGTGTCAATGCCGCTATATTTTTTTTTTAATAAGGGGGGGAGGGGATGCAAATGGGTCACGTCCTGATGGAAGCAACTACTGTCGCCTCGCCCATGGACATGGATGGAAGAGCTGCAGGTGCGTTGCCGGCTTTTTAAAGGAATACACTCTCGTTTGCAGGTCGTATTGGTCCGGAAATACTGCTGGTGACAGTTCGTTTCAGAGTTTAAAACTATGTTTAAAAGTAAAGTAGGTATAACACTAATGGATGGACGGACAGAGAGTTCGCTAAAAAAAACAAAGTTTAAGCAAGTTATGGTGTCAAGAAAAGAGCCAGACTTTTGTTGGTAATATCACAGACATGGTAATATAAAATATTATATTATATATTATATTGTATAGCTATAGCAGGGGTGGCCGACTTGAATTAGACCTAAGATCTACTGTTTATACTAACGAAACCCTGTGCGATCGAGGAAATTGATTCCTAGACAGAGGACCTTTACGTCGTTTGGTCGGCTTATGCCAATTCAATGTTAGCTGTGATCGGTTCGATGGGCGATGGACTTAGGTTCCCCATATTATGCCTAAGATTAATCTTTTTAAATTCTCTGATAGTACATACTTCTTGAACTTACACTCACCTGCAGCTCTTCTGATGTTGCGAGTGTCCATGGCCGACGGTAGTTGCTTTCCTGGTGATCCATTTGCTCCCTTATTTTATAGTAAAAAAATGTTTTGAGTTGCACTCAATTAGGTACGTTAGGAATAAGTATAGCCTCTACGTCTACTTGCAAAATGTTTAAACTTTCAGCTGAATAAAACTAATCTGCTTATGCTCCCTGGTTGCAGGTAAATCATTTTAATTAACCTGAAAGCAGTAATCGTAAAAAGTAATCCGAATACTTTCCAACTTCAATAAAAGTATAATGCGCTTCGCAAATGCTTTTACACAATTTTCAAATTAAATCTTATGCAGTTAAAAACAGTATTTCAACTCGGCGACTTTGTTGCGAGTTCGCATTTTTATTTAGTTTCAAAAATACAAATAAAGTACGGGCTTTTCTGTGCCGCACGACTTTTATTAAAAGCTCTTTAAAAGTTTTGCCTTCAGTTTGAAATTCATTGCGGCGACCTATTCCACGGAAAGCTACTGTGTATGCAATTTAGAACATTCCAGAGATTGAATATAAAATTTTATTGGACTTTTCCAAAGCACCAAGAGTTTTTACTGCGGAATAGTTGCATGTACGAGTAGTCTGGAGTTGAAGTAAAAGTGATTTGAACGGCTTTTGCGCTTACTCCTTTGAATAAAAACTTGGTAAGACACGTTCGCCCACCTACATCCATGTAGGTGGGTGTGGTGGTGGGCATTCATGTAGGTACGAACACTTTTAACTGACATAACCTTATTATTTGAAATTCTTTATAACAAAACGTGTAATTTTACCTGCGTATCAACACTAAATCTCTCACTCAGTAAAGTATAGTAGGCATAGACTTATGATAGTAGGTAGATAGGTACTTAATCTGTACCAATATAGTCTACATACTAGAGCAGGATTTTTAAACTTTTGGCTCCATGAACACCTAAAGTTTTTAGATGACAGCGAACATCTTGACTAAAACATATTCTCTTTGATCTTGACATCCAATTAGACCCCCTTTCCTTCCCTCAACTAAAAGAAGAAAATATGGATTTTATTTTAAATAAAATTAAAACGTAACATATACAGTGTAAAAAATCTTTGATATTTAATTACTTAAAATATGCTTATAGTTTTTATTATTTGTAGATGCTATATCAATGTTGTCACCTGAAATCCTACACTAGACAAAAATATGTTGTTTTAATTTCAAGCTCCAAAGCTAGATTTTTGTGGCTGTAAGCCACATAATTACAATATTTTCTTCGTTCTTTTCTGTTATACAAATTTAATCAAAGTAAAAAGCATCTGAGTGCGAGCCGCTTCTTATGATGTTTTATCGAGTCCCGTTTCTTCATTTTCATCTCCGCCGTAAAGTAAATACGCGAATTCGAGTCATTGAAGTCAGGAGTCGTTAATATGTAATCCGGGGAGTGATTCGATTTGGCCCGGCCGTAATTCCCGTCCGCCTTGTTACAACCCGGGCCGGCAATTAAGGTGAGCTCTCCGTTTGAGCATACACTGTACGGTGACAAGGTTCGGGGGGACTTCCGGAAAGTTTGGGAACTTCTGAGTTGGGCGTAGCGGACGTGTGGTAGCGGTAGTACGTATTTGCTATGGCATTTGTCTGTATGAAAACAACGACTTTATTATCTAATACGGTGGTGTTAAGAAAACACACGATTGTGTTGAAAAATATTGTAGTTATGCTGAAATGCTAGGGGTTAGGGACACAGGGGCAAGAATTTGCCCATTCAAAAATTAACCATTAAGTGTCTCTGTTAGAGACATTTAATGATTAATTAATACGTCTTATTTCATTAAATGAAGAGTCGCTAAAATGCATGAAATTTATGTCAAAATCATCATAAGATTGCAATCTTGCTTATCTTCATGAAGATAAGCAATGCAATTAAACATCTCTGAGCCTTTTAATATGTTTTATTAATCAAAATTCAAAACACATGGTCACCGTATAAAATGGTACACTCTAGCGGCAAGGATTACTATGCCTGAGGAACTCTGAGCGGTTCGGGATGTGCCACACAAATACTTAGGTACCTACTCATTGTTTTTACCTGACTTTAATCTCACTCAAATGGGTTAAGCCGAGTGAAATCAACAGTGAATGAGTATTTGAATTAGGCACCCTGTAGAGTCGCACATATCGACTCTACAGATTGTAACCATACTATGTAGTATGTGATAAAACTTTAGTGTGTATAAGTCCCGTATACATATAGAGTTCGCTGTGAAAGTAGCAGCTTTGATTAGAGTTACTTTTTTCAACTTTGTATGGAAAAATTCATGGCGTGCGGGCATTCCGTGGTCTAGTGGTATAGAGCGCGGCTCTTGACTCGGAGGTCGTGGGTTCGATTCCCGCGTTGGAAACATGTTATTTCCAAGTTTGGTTAGGACAATGCAGGCTGATCACCTGATTGTCTGACAAGATGATCCATGCGTCGGATGGGCATGTAAAGTCGGTCCTGGGCTGCGCCTGATCTCTCGCCGGTCGTGTCGGTCTGCCGTCCCACTGGGTTATGAGAGTAAAGGAATAGAGAGTGCTCTTGTGTACTACGCACACACTTTTGCACTATAAAATTACTCCTACGTAGCTGGCCTGGTTTCAATGAAACCGGCCACCGTCACCGAAACCGGTGTGGGAGCTATTATTATAATGTTACAATTTACAAATCACAAAAAAAATTTTTGCTCTTTCAGCGCTGCTATTTTCATGTTGAACTCTACATAATGGAACACAGCCGAAAGTACTACTATTATCATTTATCACTTAATTTTGTTACACCTTATAATATTATTATATTATATTTTCATTATATAGTTCAGCTATATTCAACCTGCGGCTCGCCGGGACCTGGGCTTAACTAAGGGCTCCCACATAAAACTGCGAATTCGCATAGCATCGCAATGTCATTGCGATGCCCTAAATCGTAAATCAAAGGTGTCTACTGCTAAGTGACGCTTAGGCGCTTTGCAGACGACGGGGCGGGGCGGGCCGGGCCGGTCAGTTTCGCCGCGTACGCCCGTCGATGTCTGCGGCTGCCCGCGCTGCGTACACAAAGCACACGCCGTCTGCGTTACTGCATGTAAACTGGTTTGTGCGATCCACGGCGGTCAGCCGCGGACATGCGCCGCAAGAGCCCGCCTGGCACCAGCAGCGCGGTCTTTTTGCCCACCGTGTGCGTTGGTAATATTGGATTCCCTTTGTGCTATCGTTCGCGGCGAAATTGACCGGCCCGCACCGCCCCGTCGTCTGCAAAGCGCCTTATTCATAACGTGTTACGTGACCATTCGTCTCGTTTTGAACGGGACTGCCCCTTTATCCGGTACTCCGTCCCGGTGTCCCCGCAAACAACTTGTAACTAAACTAAGTGATAATACTTTAGGGTGTGTATGTGTTCCTTGTAGAGAGTTCACCGTGAAATTTGTTCTTTGAGCGCTGCTACTTTCACAGTGAACTCTCTACACTTGGGTACGGAACCCTAAAAAGGTGAAAGAAAAACCAATATAAGTAACAAATAACATTTATTTCGACGTATCACACGAACATGAGGCGCGCATTACAAACTAACATTACTACATTAAACTATTCTAATATGGCGCTAAGAATTTAAAGACGAAATATTTTTCTCTTTCTTCATACTAATAATAATTAAAGGCGTGATAGTTAAAGCAGGGCCCGATCTAGCTAACCGCTCCGGACAAAGATCATTTTCGCCACCTTTTAAGGTGCTCCCTCACCGGGAGCATTCGCTTGTAATGTAACGTTACAGAGTCGAAAATTACCTCAGTGAGGGAGGAGAACCGAGCATTACAAACCGCACCTTGAAATGATACAAAACCGAGCATTAACAATGTGCATTTTGTAATGATACAAAACCGAACATTCCAATATGCGCACCTTGTAATGATACAGTGTGTAATAATTATCTTGATACAACTTGTAACATCATTCCGACATTTATCGTGTAATGTAACATCATTCAAAGTCGAATGTTACATTACACGCGAATGCTCGTCAGTCAGGGAGGTAGTATTGTAATGTTCGAATTCGAATCTTTAATATGTTACATTACACGTGAATGCTCGTTGGTCAGGAAGGTATTTTTGCAATGAAATATGCTTAAAACGAGTCTATAATGTTACACTACACGTGAATTTCTGTATGTGAAGGTGCTCCCTCACCGGGAGCACCTTCACATACAGAAAATCATATAATTAAGTTATGAGCAAGTTTTCTTAGGGCAATATTTATGTAAAGTACTTAAATATTTCCACTATCCAACCTAAAGTATGTTGGAAGGTAAAATTCTACTCTGGTGGTGGATGGCTAATGGTTTGGTTGGATGGTAGAAATATGTCAATTTTGCCGCCTCGAATTTTCCCCACACTTAAATGCCCGGCTCGCTCCCCCTTAGATCGGGCCCTGAGTAGAAGATGGTATAGTTAAAGACGCGAATGGAAGAACCACATATCTAACATTTTATAACATACTTATGGACAATTACTCTTTTTTTTCTCTTTCGAACAAACCTTGTAACTTATCTACTTCATCATCTGGCTACTCGTAAAATCTACAGTTTTTTAGTTTAATAATTAATTTTACCGGAAAAGCTTCCATTTGCAAAAAAACGGCAATTTTTATTTGTTACTTACGTGGTTCTTCCACTCACGCCTTCAGTTGACAGGCGTGGTGAAACAGAACGAATCTGTGTTTCGCTGAATAGCTTTGTCTACACTGTGCCTTTTTTTGTTCATCAAGGGCATACGTTATAGCGCAGTCAACAGCGAACGTGAGGCATGCCCGTGACGCGCGTTGAAATCGTAGCGCTCGCTATGACACTTTTCTTTCAACACGGGTAGATTTTGACGCATTCAATTATTGAATATGCCAAACGAAAGTTGAATAAAAAGAAGATGACGAAATTTGAAGATGAAATTGCATAATGTGGACATAGCTAATAGCAGGTTTTATTGTCAGCATAATATTTCTTAGCCTTATGGCTATTTAAATGAGGATGAAATGAATAATAGTTGATACTAAGCACAGCATAGATCATGATAGATACCGCATGTATATGTACCTCGCGTGCCATATCGCGCTCCCAAACGATGAGCAATGCTCGTCTTTCGAAAGGCTGTTCTTTAGTCTACTATCGAAATCAGACGTCAATCGGAATTTTAAAAATGCCTAAAGGCCTAGAAGTGCCGTATTGAGCTGTAGAAATTCAAATAGGAACGTTGGCCTGGATAATGGGCACTTTTTATCATCGGTACGTCACAGTAGCTATAAAAAAGTGGCACGCTCGTCGCTCATTTTCATACAAATGGAGGGACATGCGGTATCTATCTTGATCTATGTCTGTGGTACTAAGGTACTGGTTGGTTGGTACAAAAAATTGGTACTTACATAATTATTATTTTGTACATATTTTTTTTGTTTAGTACTAAAACATGTAATCTATCTGAAAATGCTTTGATTGTCGATAATATAAAAATTGCTGCATTAATGTTGGATTCAAATAACAAAATCGATGTACAGATACATAAGATAATATAGTAATCAACATATTTTAGCAGCAGTACCTTCTCTTATAGTTTCGGACATATTTTCATGATTAAAGATGGAAATAATTTGAAGCGCCATTTTGAAAGTAATTCTCACATAAAACTAAAGCGTTGATCAGAAAAATAAAGAAGAACCTCACAAAAATATTTGCAAAATTTATTTTTAAACAATTATTGCTATAATATGTAAATTATTATTTTTCTGGTCAACATTTTTTCTTCAAAATATCTCAAAACAAAAACCGCATTTATACTTATAATCTAAAATTTTATCGCATAACTCAAAATAATATCTATTTTATGCTAAATGCTAATAATAATTATAATTTTCATACAATCCACACAATATAATATTTACATAGTTCTTCCAAGTTTTAAGTTTAGACATCTTAACTATATATTTACAAAGATATGTAGGTACTTAGTACTTATCAATTTAGTTGAACATAAATGCTTAGAATTGACGACAATTTTTACCTAAATTTAAATAATATACTATTTCTAGATTTAACAAAAAGAAATGTACTGACCTGCTGTCTTGATAATTTTTATAAACCGGAACAGACCTGCAAGGATAATTCAAGGCGACATATTCACTCAAGTCTCAAAATGACGCATTGACAATTTCGGCTACGTGCAAAATAATACTTGGATGACATTGTCATGTGGATAATTTAAACAGCTCTTAGGCAAAATTAAGCCAGTGACAATTGCTGCATGGATTAGACTATATTCTCTGCAGACAATAGTCGTGTTCGTTTCGTTTTTTCAACGCGTTTTTCAACGCATTGCGCATGCGCAAAGTTGAAAATCTGTGTCAATGTCAGTGTTATGTGTCAAAATTTGACAGAAATTGATGAAAATTTAACACAATTTGACACTGACACTAATTTTCAACTTTGCGCATGCGCAATGTGTTGAAAAACGCGTTGAAAAAACGAAACGAACACGACTTATCTCTTACATGACAGGCATTGTTACGGCTTTATACGTCCTTGTAGGATTGTATGATGACAAGAAAAAACAAAAATGTATAATTTCTTCAAAGTAGAATAATAGTTCTTTGTTATTCCGAACCTTTTATCCTTAGCTTTACTAACTATAAGCGCATTATAATAACCTAACATACACTAAATCCTTATCAAAAACCTTAACTAACTTATCAATATAAACAATATTATACTACTTACGTTAAAGGTTAAAATCTTTATATAAATAATAAACTAGACATATTTTTAGTCAAAACGTAAAATAAAATGATAAAATATCCAAATGAAGTGTTAATAAATAAAACATAATTCTTCAATTTTTTGTGAACGTTTTTATAGATTTACAAAGTACAAAAATTAATAATAAATTATAATTATATACGTGCCAAGAGTCAAGACAGAAGGCAGAAGCAAAACTACAAAAATATAGGAATCACTCGTGCGAGAGCAAGATAGGTGGGTGGCGTAAAAGAGACAGCAATAATCCCGACTAAAGACTATAATAATTGAGGCATGGAATTTACAAATGGGCTAAGTGCCAAAAAAAAGCAAAATTTAAATTTTACCTTTCAAAGGATCTATGTTGTGCTGCCATTTCATGTCATAGGTGCAAAGTGCCTACAACATTTTATTCTAATTTTGGTAATTTTTCATAGATGGCGTTGGGTACAAGTGCCAAAGATTTTTTCTTTACAAATGGGTCGCGCGTGTATTTGATCGTAGTAAATGTCAAAGTCAAAATAATCGTTTGGTGGTGATTTGTCAATGAATAAAAGTTTCTTTATTCATTGTGATTTGTTTGTTTGTTAAAATTTATATAATAGAGACTAGAGAGTATTGTGAAAATGAGTGATTCTAGTAAAACTAAAAATAAAACATTAATAAGAAAATCTTTGAAAGAAAGAGGAAAGAGTTATGTTAGCAGGAAAGGAAAAGTCATGCCGCCAAAAAAACCACCTTCTATGCTGGTTAGTACATTGTTTTTGTTTCTTAAAGTTGTTTAGTTTAATAATATCTTATCTTCGCTAATCAACTATCTTTGTTGCAGAAAATATGCAAATGTAAGAACCAATGCGATACAATAGACCATGACATGAAATTAACTTTATTTGACAAGTTCTACCGAGAAGGTTTAAAAACACAAAGAACATATTTGATGGGGCTGTTGCATCTGCATAACATTAAGCGACGCCGACATGGTAATTATGATGTACCATCTGAAAGTAGACGACAAGCTACTATTTCTTATTTTATACCTAAAGGTGATGGCACATTAGTACCAGTTTGCAAAAAAACATTCATGGATGTTTTTGCGATTTCTAAAAAAGAAATAGAGACAATGATTCGTAAAAAGAAGCATGGCGATACATCATTTACTGACAAAAGGACTTCACACCAAACATCAAAATATACTGAATTAGATGTGCTGAGAATTAAAGATCACATTAATATGTTCCCCCGAGATGAGAGTCATTATACACGAGCAAAAAGCTCAAAAGAGTATCTTAGCCCTGATTTGAATATACATAGGTGTTTTAAATCCTTTAATGAAATGCACCCTGATAACCAAGTATCATATAAGTTTTACAGAAAAATATTTTTGAGAGATTTTCCTAATTTAAAGTTCAAGAGACCTAGGACTGATACTTGTAAAGTTTGTGATCGCTTGTCGGCAACAGTGCGTTCTCAAAATTCAGGTAGTCGGTCTGCAAAAATTGCTTTAGAACTACATCACCGGAAAGCAGAAAAATCCCGTGAGCAAATGGGCATAGATAGGCAGCAGTTTCAACTACCAGGTAGTACTACTGTCACACTAGCCATAGATCTTCAGCAGGTGCTCTTCGTGCCCACTCTAACTCACTCAGAGATGTTTTACAAACGGCAGCTTAGCTGTTATAACCTATGCATCAATGTGGCTGATATTGGGAACTCTTTCATGTGTCTTTGGCATGAAGGAATCTGTAGCAGAGGAGGCAATGAAATAGCGTCATGCCTACTGACTTTTATAAATAAAGGAATAATTACAAAAAAGGACCATCTTATAATATGGTGCGATAACTGTGCCGGCCAAAATAAAAACAGAATGATGCTTTTCTTATTGATGTATTTAGTGGCAAATGGCCACTTTAAATCAATCGAACAGAAATTTTTAATAACAGGTCATAGTTTCCTACAGTGTGATAGAGACTTTGGAATCATAGAAAAAAGAAAAAAGGTTATGAAAAGTTATGTACCTCAGGACCTAAAAAAAGTAATTTCTGGTGCAAAAAATACAGCAAAACCTTTCCAGGTGATTGATATGACAAGTGACTGTTTTTTTGACCTCCAAGCTGCTGCAGATGACATAATTGTGACTAAAAAACTGAATATCTCAACAGCATCTCGGTTGTTAGTAAGGGAAGATAAGCCAGGTGTAGTGCATGTAAAAGAAAATTTAGGAGACTTGGAACCATGGAAAGAAATAAATGTATTGAAAAGAGGGAAATCTATTTCAGACTTAAAAAATGTGGAGTTACGTCGACTTGTGGCTAAAAATACTATAAGCAGAGAAAAGAAGAAGGACTTAGAAAGTATGATTGAATACTTGCCAGAAAATTATCAAGAATTCTACAGGAATTTGTGTAATAACTAATTATTTCAGAATATTGGCACTTAGCCCCAACAATAATTAACATGGTAATTAGCCCATATGTAAAGCAAATATCTTGTCATTTGACCCATTTCTTTATTGATTAAAATAATATTGATTTGTTTTCAGAAATAACTTACTACTAATATTATTAAATGGTACATGTGTAAACAGTACCTATTTGATTTCTGTTTTCATATTATTAATCCAAATAAAACGTTGATTGAAAAGCTAATGCATTTTTATTCAATCTACACTACTATTATAAAGAGGAAAGATTTGTTTGTTTGTTTGTTTGTTTGAGTCGAATAGGCTCCGAAACTACTGGACCGATTTGAAAAATTCTTTTGCTATTGGAATCTCACATTATTTCTGCTGAACATAGGCTACATTTTATTTTGGAAAAAAGTAGGGTTCCGTAAGATATTTGAGTTTTTCGGACGCAAGGTGTAAAAAATCAGCTAGAAAAGTTACTTATTTTGCGTACGCTGCCTAAACTATAAAAGATAGAACCATAAAATGTTCTAAGTAATTGTAGATCTTATAAATATCTACAAAAAAGTCCGCGACACACTATACCTATCTATGTCGAGTGAGGCACAATAACCATTTATTTATTTAAAAATCCTGAATTTTTTTTGGACTAAATTTAAACGGATATATTTTACTCACTCTATTAATCCTTATCAAAATAAATTATTTTATCACTAAGTACAGTTTATGTAGATAATATTTGGTCTTTGAATGATTAAAATTGGACGTTTGGTTTTGAAATTATGGCGAAATTAAAATATTACGATAGTGGGCGTCACCAAAGCGCGAGCGGAGGTAGACAATATTCTGTTGTAGAAATGAAAATTCTGTACATAAAAGATATGAAATGACACCCGAAATTACACCTTTGTCACTACATCGCTATAGAAGCCAAAAATGTGGTTAGTTTTTTGTCTGTCTGTCTGTCTGTCACTCTTTCTGTCTGTCTGTATGTTTATGAAAAATACTGATCTGAAAAATACTGATCCGATTTGAATGTGGTTTTCGCAGATATATTTATCTTCTTCCAACTTAACATCTGGTGTATAAAATTTTTTCCCTCCACCCCTCTAAGGGGACAAAAGAGGGGGTCAGATTTTGTATCAAACTTTTTTCTTTAACACGAAAACTACTGATCCGATTTGCATACGGTTTTCACAGATTTGCATACGGTTTTCACATATATATTATATTTGTCTTCTTCCAACTCAACATCTGGTGTATAAAAATCCTCCCCCCCCCCTCCCCTCTCAACCCTCTCTGGGGACCAAAGAGGGGTCAGATTTTGTATACAACATTTTTCTTTAGTGGACTTACTTCATATTAGGTATTAACTGTGTTTTTCAACTTAACATCTGGTGTATGACCTTCCCCCCCCACACCCTCTTAGGGGACAAAAGAGGGGGTAAAACATGTATCAACTGATGATAAAATATACTTTAAATGGCAAAACAACGTTTGCCGGGACAGCTAGTTTCTCAATAATTTTATTTTGGCACTTAGCTCATTTGTAAATTCCATGCCTCAATTATAGAAAAATCAGAGAAAAAATTAGAAAGATCAGAGAAATTGATACATAGGCAGTCGACAGACCAATGTTATTTGGCCGGATCGTGCCAATTCAATGTTAATTGTGATCTGTCAGCTGGGTTTGACACATAACGCGACCAAACTATGTAGGTCCCCCATCTGCCAAGGAATCAACTTCCTGATAGTACTATCAGAGAAGTTGATTCATACGCAGATGACGGACCTACGTAAATTGGTCGCGTTTTGTCAAACCGAGCAACAGATCACGAATTATATTGGCATTATCTGACCAAATGACGTTGGTCTGTCAACTGCCTATGTATCAATTTCTTCGATGTTACAATGTTTGTCACTGTCTTACGTCACAAAAGTGGCAACGCGGACAAGAACAAAACATTGTAAGACAATCATCTGTATTACACACTGTATATTTCAATCATTGCCATATATCTATGATTTCTCATGCTCACAAATCAAATAGTACACGAACCCAATATTACATGATTATAACGATATTATTCAAATTACATTCAAAACTTAGTATATTCGGCTATATTATCTCTTTTACATGCATTGAACGTAATTTAAAATAGTTTTTTCAATTTTAAACATAAATCAAAAGATTTTCATCCATTACACTATTCATCTAATATGTTGCTCAATTTTGATGGACATTTTAATATAATATTTTATCCTTGCTGCATGATTTTATTTGAAAACTGAAAAGACTTATCAAAAAATTGTGAGACAAAATTATACCCTCATTAAAAAGCTCTCAAAATAATACCAGCATAAAAATATTACAAGATTTATCAATCAGCATAAAAAAATGTACTCACCTATATGTCTATATATATGCCTATGAATCCATTTCTTCGATGGTACCACCATCGAAGAAATGGATTCATAGGCAGAGAAGGACCTGCGTTATTTGGTAGAGTTATGTCAATTAAGGCGCTTTGCAGACGACGTGGCGGGGCGGGCCGGTCAAATTCGACCTTCGATTCGATCAAACGATAGCACAAAAGGAATCGTATATTACCAACGCAGACGGCGCGGCGGGACAAAAAGACCGCGCCGCAGGTGTCCGGCGGGCACTGGCGGCGCATGTCCGCGGCTGACCGGCCCGCCCCGGCCCGCCCCGCCCCGTCGTGTGCAAAGCGCCTCAATGTTAGTCGTGATCTGTCGACTGGGTTTGACATAAAGCGACCAAATTACGTAGGTCCGCCATTTGCTTATGAATCAACTTCTCTGATAGTACAATCAAACCTCACAATATAGTATTATCATTTTAGATTTACTAATCATACCTAGTGGTCCACATTTTGTTATATTTTACTAGTTTAATTTAAATTTCAGTATTACCTGTCTCTGTCCATTTTATATATACCATATCTTCGGGTTCCAAGCTAGAAGGCCGTATAAAATTGTTTTTTAAGAATAAAATAGACTTCTAAGCCCGGCCGCACATTGTCCGAATTTTGATCAGAAACAGTTGAATTCTGCCGGACCGCCACCCCGCACATAATCCGAAATATCCTTCCGGCGAGTTCTAGCTCACTCGGCTCAGTACAAAATGTAAGGGACAGCGCGGACGTTCAACTGTTTCTGATCAGAAATGTCGTACAACATGCGGCCAGGCTTCAACTGGGAATTTGCATGTGTCTATGAAATTACTTCCTTAATAAGTGAAATCATCTTTTGTATTTTAACTATTCCAAAACTCCCAGTATTGCACTTGCATCTATTTTTTTTTGAAGTGAAACTTCTCAAGGCGCGTTGAGACTTGAGAGTTGAAAGTAAAATTTTAAGGTCGCGTCATATAATACCGTCACGGAGTAAGACGACGGATCTTGACTAAGTTTCATTTCTGACACGTGTGCTCGGCACACACGCACTTTTTCTTAAAAAAACGTCTTTTTTATACCTCCTGGCATAAAGCCCGCGATATGTGTGACAGCGATCTAATTAATAAGCAGAGACAAGTGATGCTCGCACATTAGAAATTGAGTGACCGTGGTTTGAGGGCCGTCTTCCGAAGATACTGATGCGCCATCATGGTCAGGCTGACTTGATCTGTCGTCTTGCCAAACACTATTTTCTCCCAGTTGGTGTCGCACTGTAACATTACAATTTTAAGTTGTTTAATATGTGTAGAATAAAATTGTTTTCTGCGCTTTTATTGGTTAGGCAGCAAATCATTGTTTAAAGTAAACTAAAGTCATGATAACTTAAGGTGGCATCGGCGGTCTTTGACCTTTCTAGTCTAGGAGCTATGTGAAAAATACTCGCACTGCATTCTGTTAACTTAAGAATAAAATTGAATTCTTGTAAAGAAACAGACCATTATACTTTCATCGGAATCGGTAACTCTTTGTATGATAATGTCCAACAATTTTTGAGTTTCAAGTCATCTATTTCATACCCTGTTCACATCATAGATCGTATGTGTGATGTGTTTTTTTATGCCATCCAAGCAACGCCCCTAATGGCTATATTTGTAATTTTTTCTACTATTCCTTTGTTTTTCATACTTATTAAATCCAATAAATGAAACCCGTATGTGATACTTACCATAATAAATGCAGGTTTTTCCTCAATCGTAGGTTCCTGGTCGAACTTTATGGAGCGTACGGCTGATTTTTTCAGTACTACAGGCTCATCCGTCATACCTTTTACCTGTAATATATGGATTAGGGACTGTTGTACTAAACTGCAGTTACTAAATTGTTGAAATTTTTATCTAAAACTGTGTGTTGTAACATAGAACAAATAATAAGTAAGTAAGTAAGCACATCTTAGCTGAAGACAATACTCCAGATGACAATCGCACATCGCACTAGACTATTGTTTATATAAACAGATATTGCAGGATACATAAAAAAAAGTAAGTAAGTGTACTTACTTTGTGTCTTTACTTTCATAACCGACTTCAAAAAAAGGAGGTTATCAATTCGACGCGCACCTATGTAAGTATGTAAAATTTCCAGAACTGCCCAATTTTCGTATATGTTAGTCTATATCAGCGTCTGAACAAAATATGTGCCCAATTTCAAAAGGGTATGTACTATGTATGTAAGTACCTATGTATGTATGTTTTTATGTTTGTGTTCTCATATCTCTGGAACTACCATACCGATTTCAGTAATTCTTTTTTGTTTTACTAGGTATTGTTCAACTTAGGGAATAGTGCAAGTTTCATCAAAATCGGTTCAGTAGTTTTAATAAATAATTAAAAGATAGTCTTAATACTCAATTACGTACAATTTTGAAGTCGGTTTTATCATTTTAAAATACAGTTATTTTACTTTAAAATTAAAGTCATATTTCATTCTTTATAGTTCATAACTATCATATCACCCATAATTTTCAAATATAAATATATTCTGCATGTTTTACCATTTCTATTTTCTTTATATCTGTTAACTTACCATAAAGGACAAAGTGTTCGATTTGGGACAAAATTGTAGATTTGAAACTGAATGTTCAGAGTTAAATAGCCTCTGTTCTATATACCAACGACTTATCACTATAATATCACTATGAGTGTGATTCTCTAAATATACTTTTTACAATACAACTTGTGTAATTTGTACATTTCTTCCATTATATTATCCGAACGTTACATTCATGGACCATGGTAATGTGTAGCTGTGTCTGCAATTCTGCATAAATAATATTATATTTGATTTTTGTTGGCACATTACTACAATGCCATGGGCCATAATATTTCAAGTATGGCCGGAGAAGCATAGAACATTGAAAATCTTACTTAGGTTAATTCAAGAGTTGAAAATTAAACTTACTTAACATTGACGGCCATTTAATAGCTTGTGTGTTTGACTTTCAACATTATTATATTAATATCAGCTCGAAATTATATATTCAGTGCCCCGGCTCCCGGTAAAAAAAAGCCTTTAAAAGGCTGTCACAAGCAATGAAGGCAATGTTACTTAATTTGTTTAAAAAAATTGGTAAATAAAAAAAAAACAAAATCAAGTGAGAAATACATTTATTGAAATAAAAAATGACATCGGATATCAACGGGCTTTGGATTGGAATTAACAATATTGACAGTTATAAAACAAATAAAATTACACATTGACATAATGTTACCGTACTACAATATGTAATTGCTACAAAATAAATTAAAAACAAATTTAAAAAACATAAATTAGTAACAAAATAAAAACAATATTTAACATAAATAAATAGGTATTTTAAAATAAAAGGTAGATTCAACACTGGTCTGTCAATATTGTGGGAAGGGTTGGGGTCCACGGAGAAAAGAAAAGGAGAAAAGGGAGAAAAAAAAGAAAAGGCGGGAAAAGGAAAAATGTCATTTGTTTATTTCAAATAAAAACTTTTTAAGTAACTGCCGATTTATCATTAAAATTGTTTAAATTTTAACAAAACGTGACAATAGAGAATAAATAAACGTAATTAAATTACACAAGTCCACAACCATGATGCGATTAGGTCGGATAAATTAAAAAAAGAAATGTCAAATTGACACGCAACTTACAAAGCGATTTACAATATATAGGGGGCGGGATAGGTCTAGCGGGATTGTTAGTCTGAGTCAAACTCCCTACAGCCGACAGAAATAATCGTAAATAGAATACTACACGAAACGTACACTTAACACCGATAAAAAATACTTGCTATTGTAAAAAATGCATTAGTGTTACAATATTTAAAGATGTTTTTATTATAAATTTATTTTGAGAGGCTATATTTTATTGTCACAATTTGGGCCCGTAAACCGCAATGTTAATTTTTCATCGTGCTTCTTTAAGTTTTAGATATTTTTAATTTACCCTATTATGAATTATTATTTTGGGTAAACAAAATCATCATACCAATTCATTACGACCTGCATATAAAATTTATCCACGATTTAAAATTATCCATAAGCTTAAAATAAACGACATTATTTCATTTAAAATACTTTTTTCAGGCAAGCCTCTCTTTCAGTACTCCCCAATACTAATTAAAATCATAAACAATCGTACGTAACCGTACCTAAAATTCATTTCCCTAATCTAAAAAATAATTAAATTTGGTGCACGGTAATCTTGAGGTAAACGATATTTTAAAAAACTAATTTAAAAACTATTTAAAAATCGAAATCACTCATTTGATGAAGTTGTCATCTTTGGTACCTTACTCTAATCTCAATACTTGATTCGATACTTAAATACGTAACCTAACTCTAGTGCAAATATACTTTAGGTGCCTTTGGAACGCTTATCCTAGTATCGAATAAAATCGATTTTATAAAAATCTTTTATTCGCCTTATCATAACTTTGTACATTCAAAACCTACAGATTGAACATATTGTAATAATCGTTGTACAGATCATTGGAGTCCGTCTCCCTGTTCATTTGCCACCACTGGTTTTCTTTCTCGTAATCAGTGGTGCGCCCTTGCATCTTATTGGTCAGAACCTCGTCTATTTTCGACGTGGACGGCTTCTGATTGGTCACTTTGTAGATGTGATCGACTAGGGCATTAGCGAGGACATCTTTGGGCGCAATCAACGAATTGCTATCGTGAGCTAATTCGTTGGGTGTAATTATAGTTCGGAGTCTATCCGCGTTGAGTCTAGCGAAACTCCTCGGTGACTCAACGTTAGTTAGGTCACGGAGTATGTTAGACCTGGGCAACTCTTGCTGAGGTTCGTATATACTATCGTACATTATTAAGTTTGGGTCAAGGGCGTTAGGTGGGGGATTAGTAGGGAATGAGGACCTGTGTTGTACCTTTGTCTTTTCAGTGATGACCGCCTCTATATCCATCTCTTCGTAATTGACCGGTTCTGGAGTGTTCTCCGTACTCATTAGGCTGTGGAGACTGGTAGACTCTTCTAGTAGGGAGTTTTTCACAATGGATGGTGGTGAAAACAGTACCACTGAGTTGTCACCCGCTAGTGTTTTGCTCTGTAACAAAGCAGACGAGTATGAACATCGTGTCATGTGGCTAAAGTTTGCGTTAGCGGGGCTCTAGACGGATCAATTTTATTGTGCAATAATATCACGTATTTTGCAATATTATTGGCCGTCTAGGGTTAATATTGAACGCGCGCGCCTTTCAATCTTGTTGTCAAATAAGTTGTTCAATAAATATTATGTGTGATATTGCGTAATAAATTGATGACAAGCTATACAGTACTCACCGGAGTCTCGAGGTCAGCCAGCGTGGGTATTTCCGGCACGTGCGCGCGCGGCGTGCTGGTCGCGGCACCCCACGCGACGGCCAGCGCCTTGCGCGCGCGCCGCGGCTGGTTATCACCGCGCCGGCCGCCGCTGCTGATGCCGCTGTCGTTTACCTGATAATAATGGTGATGATGAGTAACTGATGAGTAAAACTTGAGCGGTGTCAAGGGACACCTGGATGGATCGAACAGTTTATTTCTTATGTACCATCGAGGAAATTGATTCCTACGCAGTTGACAGACCAAGGTAATTTAATTTGGTCGGATCATGTCAATTTAATGTTAATTGTGATCCGTCGGCTGGGTTTGACGTAACGCGACCAAACTACGTAGGTCCCCCATCTGCCTAGGTATCAACTTCTCTGATAGTACAAAAAACCTGTACTATACACTTCACAAAAAATCATAACTGGCTTGCTTTCTATGAAAGGGAGAGAGAGAGAGAGAAAGACGCGCACGCCGCTGCAAGACTTACAACTATAGCAAAAAGCACAGACATAGATCAACATAGATACGGCATGTCCCGCGAAGTATCAGCTAGATACCGCATGTCTCGCAAAGTACATACACATGCGGTATATCTGGTGCAAAAAGTGTCGGTCAAAAAGTGTCGTCAAACTTTTTCCGTCTAGCCGCCTTTCGTAACGAGCGAAAAAGCGTCTCCCAGACAGACGCAGTCTGCGGTGGCGGTCAGTTGGATGACTGCTACCGCCACCGCGTGTGTCTGTGTCGTTCCTAGAACTCTCAAGTCATGCAACTGACCGCCGCCGCCACCGCCACCTCTGCGCGCGTCTGTCTGGGAGACGCTTATGGAACTTCGTCCCAATAAATAATATAATATGTATAATACGCCCCCACACCGGTTTCGGTGACGGTAGCCGATTTCATTGAAACCGATTCAGCTTTGCTGGAATTTTTACTCGTAAGTACTTAAATGAGTACAGTAGGTATAATATGCACACGACGACCGGTGATCATATCTTCTCGGTGATATCTTCCACCAACAGCCCGGGCTCGACGGCTCATACTTGAGACCAGACTTCTTGTTGCTTGCCCTTATTTTATATTAAAAAAACAATTTCCATCACAAACGCACCTGTCCAATATTCTCCTGGTCCGCTGTCGACGAGAGCAGGCTGTCGTTTAGCTGCAGCGTGGAGTCGGAGTTCTCCCGCTGTATCATCTCTGTAATATCTTCTACCAACAGCCCCGGGCTCGACGGCTCGTAATTGAGGCCAGACTTCTTGCCGATCTCCGCCATCGCGATTTTGAATGGCGTTGGTGTTCTGAAATTTGAAAATTGTTGGATTAAGAGATTAAGGACGCTATTACAAATATCAGCGATTTTCCGGTACCATATTAAAGAATTAGGAGTCAAACTGCGAAGATATTTTGGTTTCAAATGAAAGATAATATATTCATCTCCACGACTGTACCATAAAAATTCTATAGCCGCATACAAAATTTTCACATAAAATACGTTTTAACCATCACAATAATCGCAAAATATGAAAAAAATGGGGTCTGATTAGGTACCTTAATATCTAAATACACTGAACTGAGGAAAATAAATATACAAAAAAATTGTTGCTTATTTAGTCCTCTATAAAGTCCACTAAAAATTTTATATAAAAATAAACAACTTTTCCAGTTATAAGAAAAATAAGAAAATTTCTCAAATTTTTTCATACATTTTCGCCATATCAAGAACGCGGCGAGCGTCGTAACCGCCACTGTACAAGGCGCACTAATATAAATCTTATTTTAATGTCATTAACGTCGATATTCGTACTGACAGACATCCGACCTGCTAATTAAAAAGTTGGAGCATTCTTAAGAGGGCGAAAAAAAATCAAACATCGTCCTCTCTTCACACTCGCGCCCGTCTATCATATGCCAGGTAAAAATTCGCCCAAGTTAGTTTTTTCTTAATAACTCGATAAATATACATTTAAAAAATCCACCAGGCCAGTCCCTCGGTGATAGAATTTTATACATTGTGTTAAGAGCGTTTACGTCGAACGCATAATGTCGAGTTTCATGTAATTCAGTGCAACTTTATTCACACAGAAGCAAGTGCGTCTGTGTGCGTGAGTTGGTTCATTATAGTCAAATCAAAAGATTTTGATCCGTGCGGAATGCGGATGCAATGTCGATGCGAGTCGGTTTATTATTATTGATTTACCACTACATTTTAGCATACTATTAATCCTAAATCCACTAATGCATTATGTTGAATGTTTTAATTTTATTTTTTTATTTTTTTTATTTTATTTATTTAATGGAAAACTTACAGCTAGATAACATGGACATAATGAGTAAGATAGAACTATAAGGCCAATTACAAGTTTTCACTGGTATACAACTAAATAACAATAAACAAACAGCAAACAAAAATATCATAATATTGAAAGTACAAGAATAGAAAGCGAAAATACTTATTACTTTATAGAACATAAAATGAGTAATATGAAATTTCGGGGAAAGTAATTGTAATTTTATGTAGGTACAATAAGGTGATTGTCATAGTGATACACAATTATTATCAAATGTTTATCATTGTATTAAAATAAAAAAATCGGATTTATATTATTTATTCAAGTGTAACCCTATTAATATTATGTACGCAAAAGCTTGTATGCATGGACATATTTTGTTACTCTTTCACGCAAAAACCACTGAATGGATTTTAATGGAACTTTACAACAATATAGCTTTAAATACATCAGAATAACACGCAACAATTTATAAACCACTGATCTCTACTATACAAGTACGCTGGATAGCTGATATCCTTTGAAATGACAGCTATTCCTTGTGCCTATTTGAAGCTGAATCAACGCCCCCATTAATCGGGTAGAGAACTAAATCTGACGTAAAAATGACATTTGAAAGCCGCCATATTGGCGCTGATAGCAGTAATGAGAGTACTTGGAACTAATACTAGTGATGACAACTGTTGTTATTGGTTGTGGTTTCGTCAAATTTAGTTCTCTACCCGAATAATGAGGGCGCTGATTCCGCTTCAAATAGGCACAAAAAGCAGGTGTGTATCAGCTATCCAGCGTACTTGTATAATAGAGATCAGTGCTATAAACACATCGTGAAAATCCAAGATGGCCGCCGCCGTAGCCGGCCGGTAGTTGTAAGAAAAATTGCAGATTACACATATTTCTTATTACTACCTCAATATGGATATCAAATGAAAGGACTTGATTGGTAGAGAGGTAAAAAGCGGCCAAGTGCGAGTTGGACTCGCCCATGAAGGGTTCCGCAGTAGCAATAAGGTTTATTTTTATGAAATTAATAGGCGTTTGATTTATTTTTATATTTCAGTCGATTTTATGAATTTTATTAGATTAAGGTTTACCATTTATGACGTATAAACAAAAGCTACTGGCTAGATCTCGTTCAAACCAATTTTCGTTGGTAGTTTTTATAGTAATCTACATCATATATTTTTTTTAGAATTATCATGCCCCTACTTTAGAAATTAGAGGGGGGGGGGGGACACACATTTTACCAATTTGGAAGTCTCTCTCGCAAACTATGCAGGTTAGAAAAAAATGATATGAGAAACCTCAATATGATTTTTGGAGACTTATCCATAGATACCCCACACGCATAGATTAGATGAAAAAATTTTTTTTTTGTTTCAGTTGTACTTATGGGGACCCCTAAAATTTTTAATAATTTTTCCATTTTTGTACAAAATCTTAATGCGGCTCACAGACTACATCTACTTACCAAGTTTCAATAGTATAGCTCTAATAGTTTCGGAGAAAAGTGGCTGTGACATACGGACGGACAGACGGACAGTCAGACAGACAGACACATGACGAATCTATAATGGTTCCGTTTTTTGCCATTTTGGCTATGGAACCCTAAAAAAATGATAATATATTTTATTATTTCGCAACATAACTGAACGAAAAGCAGGCAGAAATGAGTGTAACTGAAATAATATAGAATAATTATTTAAAAATCAAAAGCACAACAGCTTTTCAATAGGTAAACTTTTTTATTTATGTTATCAGCTACATATTCCTTTTTTTCTTTTCAATTTTCATCCACTATTACGGAAATCGGAGGTTTGCATGATTTTTACGCTCTAGGCATTCCACTATAAGCCCAATAAAGAATTCTGAAAAAAAAGGGAATTTATTTGATATATTATTTTATTATGATTTATGACGGCATAGCAAAGAAAAAACTGCCATTAAAATTTAAAATACGTTCAATTCAAGGTACCTTTTCTTAGTGTTGGTTTTCACATTCATCTAATATTCTTATTGTTTTTACCTTGGAAGTCGGTTTAAATTTTTTGTTAAAAAAAATAATTTCACCCTTTTTAGTTTTTTAAATATTAAATAACATAAATGTCAGTTGCAGATAGATATAATTTAGGCATGAAACTAGCACCTATTAACTGTACTTAATTTTGGAAGTCGGAAGTCGGTAAAAAAAAAAATTCTGCTATTCAAATACAATTCAAGGCACCTTTTCTTCGTGTTGGTTTTCACATTCATCTTTTTCCGTTGTTGTTTCTTCAGTTGATTTACTTTTATATTGCCTGAAATAAAAACACAAATAGAAAGCACACAAAACACGTTATTTCTAAGTAATTAAATGAAAAAATAAGTTGAAGTAAGGATAACAGTGATAATAGCAACCTTTTAGCCATTCTTGCCTTTTCCAAGATTTCCAAATTTTCTACATTTTTGCGCTTTCTTTTCTTACTTAAAAATATATTCGTTTTGTTTCCCATTAGTTCTGTAATGTAATGTGTTTTAATAGTAAAATTATTTTCCGCCATAAAAATACATACATAAAATGTATTATATTACTTACTAACAAAATAAAATATTTACTTACCAAACAATCAAGATTTTTCGATCACGCTATAAATGTTCACTACTCTAGTGTGCGCGACAAAGGTCAACAGAGTTCATGCGCAGCAGGGAGCGATACGTCCACCCTCCAGCAAGCCTCGCGGCGGTCTGATTTCAATTGCTTTGCGCGCAGCGATTTATAGTAAGTTTTAAAATATTTGTAGAAAAAAAAATAACAAAGTATTTGTTGATAATTAAAAAGTATACTTTTAATTAAAGTGTTCTTCTATCATATGAAGCTATTATTATATTGAAATAAGTAAGATAAATAGGTAAAAATAAGGTTTAAAATCCTTGATATTTCTCATTCTTTGAATTTAAATTACTTATAGTTAAATACCTAAATGAAATATTTTTTTCTGATAACTATTTGCTTAAGGATCTTGTCAATAGGTTATTATTTTTTTCTAATTAGATCTGTCGCTGGTTTCGTAAATTTGAGGCTTCGAAACTGATACTATAACGGAATTTAAGAAAACCCTTGATATGGTATCGAGATTTAATGTATAAATACTCTATAAATCGTATTTTTTTCTCTGATAACTATATAGACAGTGAAATTTCCTATAAAAGTAAGTTACCAACATTTTTATAAAGATAAGTGGTTAATGATTTTTTCAAGTTTGAAAAGTACAGTTTTAAGCCAAATTGAGCGTGAAAGGTGTAAACGCTCTTAAAATATTTACATTTAATGCACGATTTTGGCAATATACGAAAAAATTGTAATTGCAATATTATATGAAAAATTCGTAAAAATTAGGTGCATCAATTTTTCCGTCTAGCCCCCTTTCGCAACGCGCGATGAGGAACTTCATTCCAAAAAAGTTTAAAGTAAACTCACTTGGGCGTATTCCTGTGCTGGCTGCCGCCCGGCGTGATGGCCGGCGTCGGCGTCTGCAGCAGAGGACTTATACCCGGCTCCTGAAATGTTACAGTATAACCTTATAAAACGTGACGATAGGAATGTGGATGTTGACAAGGTCAAAGATTAGCACGCACTAAAAATTACAAAATAATTCGGACATTTAATTGATGACTCAAGTTTTCCCTTTGCCAAATCTTCATTAGATCGCAGGTATGACACATTTGTGATTAAAAACACCTATGCGAAATGGTTATAATTAATGTAGTCTTCTTTATTAAATATTTACTATGATTTATTTTGAAAGAGAACGTGGAGCGTTTTGTCCAAAAAGAGTAAAGTTTACATAACCGCTCCACACTTTCTTTATCGCAACGGAGTTGCGCGCGTCATCCAGTAAATAAGCAAATGCAAAATATTACCTTCATACTGGGTCCCTGTCTAAGCGGTGTGGAATCGAAAGCGGGGAACGATATTCCGGCCGGCGAGTTGAGGAACTGCGACGGACTGAAGGGCAGAGCTTTGATCGGCGTCGCGCCTTCTAGAGCCTTCGATACTGACTCCGACCACGCCTGGAAATATTTTAATAATATTTAGTATTACAATCTCAAATCGAAGATTTGAAAAATTATTTCAGTATTAGATAACTCATGTATCGAATCACGCTAAGACTAATAGGAGCGAAGAAACGGAGGAAAATGTGGGAACGGGGAAAACTATTTCACGAATTCCTGGAGCAATTTTTATTGTTTTTAAACACTTTAAAATTCATAACACAACGTGAAGCATAGATATATTTCTAAATTTGTATTGATTTGACAGTTCAATTGCGTGAGACGTCAATATGTAAATCTGTTAATTACATAAGAAATGCATCTACGCGTCGCGTTGCGACTTGCGGTGTGAATTGACCCTAAAGCGAAAGCGTTTAAAAATCTGTCGGATAAGTGGGCTCCAATCAATTTTATTGTGCAATAGCATTGAACAATTTATTTGACAATAAGTACGAGCCTTTCGTTCAATATCAACCCTAGACGATCAATGATATTGCACAATACGTGATATTGCACGAAAAAATTTATCGTCTAGGGGCCTGCTCACTGCTGACATAACACAAGTAACAAAACGCGATATAATACAACTCACACTGTGGTTGGGAGTGGCTCCCGTCTTCCTCACTCGGCGGCGTAATATGGGAGGGGGACTGTTCGTTTCGAGCCTCTTCTTAGGCGAGGTATACACTGACGGGGCTACTACTGAGGGTACTATTATCTCCTTACTCGCTTCACCTTGCAGGTCGAATGTCACTGGAAATAGATATTGTAGGTGTTGTAGAATAGTTTATTCGACAATGATATACTGAAACCTATGGAATGTGGTTACATTATTTTAAAAGTGTAAAAATTATACATCTTAAAGTATTTTTTTAATTTTAAAAGATATCGAGCCATTTACAGTCTGTCAAGGAGTACAAAATTTTCTAATCGTAATCACGCCCAAAAGAACTTTCCACAGAGAACGCTTACACACTTTAAATATATCACCTTGCACATTTTTATCTCGATTTAATAAGGTGTTCATATTTTTTGTGGTTTCAAAATTGTGTAGGTACATACATTAACAGCGTCTACTCTTTTTTGACAAGCTATATTATCGTTGTCAGTATTAAATTATATTACAACATTAGCATCCAATATTCAGAACACGAAATAACGTAATATGTAATAACATTTTAATTTTTAGCCTGTTAATTTATACTTTTAGTTAGAGGTTCGGGTAGCAGCATTTTTGTGTCTAGCAAATATTAATTACCTGCACTTTGTGAGTTATTGTCGTTCGGAACTCGACTCAAGAAACTTTTGATGGGCGAATCCTCTGGTAGTGACTCAATGTTCACAAATCTGTAATAAAATCACATTTATTTTTATTCAAACCTTATAAAAACTCTACGTCGTTTGGTCGGCATAAGTCAATTCAATAGCTGTGATCGTTCGGTCATATTAGTTAGGTCCGCCATGTGCCTAGGAATCAATTTCTCTGATAGTAAAGGACCGTGTAAAAAATGTAACTCACTTGAACGGGGATTGCAGTATCTCTACGCTGTCCGCTTGCTCCAAGTCTCCGGGTCTCTCTCTCTCGACTCTCTCTCCTCTCTCCGGGGACGCTATACGGTGCAGTTTCTCCTGTAAAAGCCGCCTGAAGTGTTGCACGTTGCGGGAAGGGGCGCTACCACTGGACGACGACTGTATTGAGTCGTTGAGCACGTCCGAGTTCCACGTCTGGAAATTATTGCGAGATTGAAGTTTAATAATAATAAATTCTCGTGTCACAGTGTATGTGCGCGAACTCCTCCAACTTGTGAAATACAGCAAATGGTAAAAATAATCGGCCAAGTGCGAGTCGGACTCGCGCACGAAGGGTTCCGTACCATAGATCATACATAGACCAAAAATTGTGTTTTTGTATGGAAGCCCGCCTAAGGACCGCGCTACACCATAATGGCAGCGGCGAGGCGAGCACTTTCAGTGTCATATGATTTTAAACTTTATCTTCATTATTGTAATACGTTACGTTACGTACTTCATTATTATAATCGCTTGAGAATTCCACGGCAGCTCGTGGCCGCTCGTGGCCGCTGGCGGCCGCGATTTCTCAAGCGATACTATGTTTTACAATAATGATGATAATTGATAAAGTTTAAAATCATATGACACTGAAAGTGCTCGCCTCGCCGCTGCCGTTCTGGTGTGGCGCAGCTCTTAATGTTTATTTTATTATAATATTATTATAAATTATTGAAGAAGACATAATTAGGCCTTTGTGAAAATATCAAGTGCCTACCTGTTGTCATTGTTAATATCGAGCAAAAAGTGATAAAAAATCACGTTTGTTGTATGGTCTATAGTCTGGCTATAGCAGTTCTTAGAATAATTAATGGAGACAGACAGACGGACAGACAACAAGGTCTTATAATAGGGTCCCGTTTATACCTTTTATGTATGGAACCCCAAAAATAATGTTTGTAGTGTAAATGCACTTTATATACAAGTGCCAATGAGTAACGTCATTTGAAACTTAAAAAAAAAGATTAAAATAAAAATTAAAACATAAGATCAAATAAAGTAAAAGAAACCAAAAACAAAATTACATCGTTATAATATGCTATCTGCACCTTCTCTTGGGACTGATCCATTCTCTTGGTCTTGGCATTCTTTTTCCGTATCGTTTCAAATCTGTCCAGCATTTCCGGCTCATATTTCCTCCTCATAGTAGAATTCCAGTGGTTCTTTATTGCATTGTCCGTCCTGAAACATGCAATGTAATGTTTTATATATTATTTCGTGTTCTGTATCGGTGAATAGAGGCCGTAGAGGTGTCATATTGCATCATTTTCTATAATATATTATACGGTATACCGCGATTGACAATGAATTTAGTGTCAGATGTTTCTAGTCTAAGGGCGATATCGTATTTCGCATACTCGATGTTAACTCATAAAAGGTTGGAGATTATCATCAACATAAAGTTACCAAGAGGTTTTCCGATGAATCTATTATTTTATAATAATCTCTGTCTTTATAAGAGGTCAATTTTTTCTTAACTGAATACAGTGCGAGCATTTTACATATTATAACTCTTGGACTAAAAAGGTCAATGACCGCTACCGCCTCGACTTACCGGGTACACTTTGTTGTGACAAATCTATACACGAATCTAATTTGATAACCTCCTTTTTTGAAGTCGGTTAAAAGTATACACAATACTCACCGTCCTGGCAACAGCTTGGCTATCATGGCCCACTGGTTGCCGAGCTGCTTGTGCGCCTGGTATATGATCCTGTCCTCGTTCTCTGTCCACGCAGTCTTCTTTATAGAAGGGTTTAGGTGGTTGTGCCATCGCTCTCTGAAAAAAACAGTTGTCATATAATGTAAGGGCGATGGGTATACCTAATGTCTAGACATTAGAGCAAGACCTATAATAATTGATAACCAATTTTTTTTATGAAAAAAGGGGGCAAACGAGCAAAACGGGTCACCTGATGGAAAGCAACTTCCGTCGCCCATGGACACTCGCAGCATCAGAAGTGCTGCAGATGCGTTGCCGGCCTTTTACGAGGGAATAGGGTTATAGAGTAGGGGAGGGTAGGGTAAGGGAATAGGGGAGGGTAGGGAAGGAAATAAGGGAGGGTAGGGAAGGGAAAAGGGTAGGGGATTGGGCCTCCGGTAAACTCACTCACTCGGCGAAACACAGCGCAAGCGCTGTTTCACGCCGATTTTCTGTGAGCCCGTGGTATTTCACCGGTCGAGCCGGCCCATTCGTGCCAAAACATGGCTCTCCCACGGTAAAATTTAATTACTATGTTTACGGTTTTTACTTTTTAGATTCAATATCTTACCTGCATTGTTTGCCTATTCGGCCTTTTAGGTGTCTTGCTATGAGTGTCCATTTCTTAGGGCCATATTTAGCGACTAACTCCATTACCTTGTCGTCTTCCTATAAATAAAAAAATCATCAATAAAATATACTATAATAAGTAATGTGTAAGTTGTGGCATTTAACTTAGGTCTTTGATCAAGACAATAGGTAAGTTTTTAATTAGTTCTAACAGTTCTTGTGACTTGTGTAATAATGATCCCTATATATTATACTAGCTGTCCCGGCAAACGTTGTTTTGCCATTTAAAGTATATTTTCTACATCATCAGTTGATACATGTTTTACCCCCTCTTTTGTCCCCTAAGAGGGTGTGGGGGGAAGGTCATACACCAGATGTTAAGTTGAAAAATACAGTTAATACCTAATATGAAGTAAGTCCACTAAAGAAAAAAGTTGTATACAAAATCTGACCCCACTTTGGTCTCCAGAGAGGGTTGAGAGGGGAGGGGGGGGGGCAGGATTTTTATACACGAGATGTTGAGTTGGAAGAAGACAAATATAATATATCTGTGAAAACCGTATGCAAATCGGATCAGTAGTTTTCGTGTTAAAGAAAAAAGTTTGATACAAAATCTGACCCCCTCTTTTATCCCCTTAGAGGGGTGGGGGGAAAAAATTTTATACACCAGATGTTAAGTTGGAAGAAGATAATATAATATCTGCGAAAACCACATTCAAATCGGATCAGTATTTTTCGTGTGATGTTGGAACAAACATACAGACAGACAGAAAGAGTGACAGACAGACAGACAGACAAAAAACTAACCACATTTTGGCTTCTATAGCGATGTAGTGACAAAGGTGTAATTTCGGGTGTCATTTCATATCTTTTATGTACAGAATTTTCATTTCTACAACAGAATATTGTCTTCCTCCGCACGCGCTTTGGTGACGCCCACTATCGTAATATTTTAATTTCGCCATAATTTCAAAACCAAACGTCCAATTTTAATCATTCAAAGACCAAATATTATCTACATAAACTGTACTTAGTGATAAAATAATTTATTTTGATAAGGATTAATAGCGTGAGTAAAATATATCCGTTTAAATGTAGTCCAAAAAAAATTCAGGATTTTTAAATAAATAAATGGTTATTGTGCCTCACTCGACATAAATAGGTATAGTGTGTCGCGGACTTTTTTGTAGATATTTATAAGATCTACAATTACTTAGAACATTTTATGGTTCTATCTTTTATAGTTTAGGCAGCGTACGCAAAATAAGTAACTTTTCTAGCTGATTTTTTACACCTTGCGTCCGAAAAACTCAAATATCTTACGGAACCCTACTTTTTTCCAAAATAAAATGTAGCCTATGTTCAGCGGAAATAATGTAAGATTCCAATAGCAAAAGAATTTTTCAAATCGGTCCAGTAGTTTCGGAGCCTATTCGACTCAAACAAACAAACAAACAAACAAACAAACAAACAAACAAAAAATCAAATCTTTCCTCTTTATAATAGTAGTGTAGATTACTGCAGTGTCAATAATTCGAACTTACAAATTATATTTTAAATTTGATAATGTACAAAAGATATTTAAAACATTAATTAATTTATACCCGATCTTACTTAATACGTAAAAGTCAATAACAATAATTATAGATTATCTCATAAATCAACAACATAATTTATACTTTTGGATTCGGGAAGTTCACACATTTTTTCCATTTAGAGATTCGTTATAGAATTAGTAATGGCCTCTATCGATACCTTATAGAGCCTCAGTAAAAAATATAACAAAAAGGCGTAGGCATCGTTAATTCGCAAGGTGAGCCAGAATTTGTGTGGGTGAAAAAAATTGAATCTTGTCCGTTGATTTTTTCCTTAATAGGAGCACATTTCTTTAACTCATCTCATATTGTATCCGTCTGGCAGGCTAGCTAATACCTTGTCCAACATCCTAGTCAGCTTATTTTATAAGTACCCAATATTAGGGCTAGGTTTATTGAGCAACCCTAGGTCATGGGTTCGATTCTTTTTCGATAATTACTAACTAAATGAGGGTTTTCGGTATAGCATTTGCCACCAGAGGGACGATTTTCCATCCCCCATTATAATTTGGACTAAATTAATATCAATAATAATATTATTAATTCATAAACAATATTCCTAGCTATATAACTCCATAATACCGATTAGAAAAAATCCCATGAGGTAGGTTTCTATATACATAAAGTTTATTAAACCACCCAAGAGTATCAGATTACTTTAAAAAATTGTGTCTTTAAAAATTGATTAGGTAATTTATTTGGCAAGTTTTTGTATGAATGACAAATTTGTTCTGACGTCATACCTCATGAATGGATCCTGGGTCACCCAGAGTTATTTCTGTAATCGTCTTGTGCGATCTCGTTACAATATAGCAGTGTCCTTGACAAACAACTTAAACCTCCTTGGGATTGAGCGTGTGAAACAACCTTTTAGGTTATAAAGTTTTGTGTTTATGACTCAATTAAATATATTTTGACTGTAAATTCCAATATTTAATTAAATTCTTGTGTTAAATTATTTTTGCACAATTTGTAAACATTCGCTTTACTAACTTGAATACGTCTTGATATTGCACTTTATCCTGAAATATTGTCATATCGATTTTATTTTATACTCTATTGTCAGATACATAATTATAAGTAATTTTGTTCTAGATACAAATTACAAAAAAGTCCAAATTTTTAAACTCCAATAATTTTACACTGATCGCAGTCTTCTAAAAATTCACCTATTGACCTTGTCAATTAAGTTGCATAATACCTTTGGTTTAGATTGATTTCTTTTAAAGTGGTCCTTAAGCCGTTAACATAAGGGTCTTATTAGAAGTAAAACATGTTACTCTGAGGACTGAGCCTAAATATAGTCGTCATGACATCAGCTGTTTTATTACTATTCAAATCTTTCATTCACATTCAATACACGGCAGCAATAAAACAATGGCTTCATTCATGAAATCTTAGAATGGTCATTGCGAGAATTCTTAGATGATATGGTGAGATTACACATTAGCCATGAAAAGATTATTATCGATATAAAATAACTTACAGCCCGCACGTAGAGAGTAGAGACTATCAAAGATTACCTGACTGTTATTTACTTAATTAAAAGTTTGGCCGAAAAATGTATCTCCATTAAAGTTAATGTCTCCACTCTCCATATCGCGACGAGGCACTGCGCTTGAAAGAAAAGTACCTATATGAGATGTTACGTTTAAATACGATTCATTGCAAGAGACAAGAGTCAGTAGGTACTAAGTATGCATCATTATGGTAATTTATTTGTAGAAAGATGGCCGACATACGTATTTATTCGGGTTTTATTTATTCAATTTTATTAAGATGACGCCTTGATAATTGTCAGTATTCATCATGTCTTTGTCTTTGAATTACCCATAGCATAACACGATTGGTCAACTTTTATAACACAGAATAATCAATCAAAAAGACCTCTGTAAAAAAAGGGATTCCTATTTTGCCAACAGAGGAGAGTGATATAAGCTTCCAAAATTTGTACATAAATTGGTTCTAGTATACACTTTAATTTGCCCATAGCTTATATGAAATGTATTTATGGTTTTTAAATTACGCGACAAAAACCATTTTGTCGCTACGCCCTTTCAATTTTTTGCTGTTCCATTGCTTGTTTTCTATGAGAGGCCGGGCCAGCCTCGCGTAGAAAACAAGCAATCTCAAACACATCCAACACGGTTTTTCACTTTAACATGGCGTCACCTTAATATTTCATAGTTCCACCATCTCCCTTATTTTCTCTGCAGACCTATCTAATAATCTAGCATTCTGCATTACCTACACTTAGTATTCTTAGTTATAAATGTCCAGTTTTTAATATTTTATACTTTATAGTAAACAAAATTCCCCTAATCACATTTTCCTGTACACTATCAGTGTCGGCGTAATCAGACGGAAGTGGAAGGTCCTTGTACATACAGAATTACAGATACCTAACAATATGCACTTATTCTACGCGCGAACGCATGTGACTGACCCGTGAGTCATTCTTACTAGCGGTGACAGACTGACTGTAATGAGTTTAACCTCCTGCATTTCTACTGTGGCCTTAGCATGGCGCAAGACACAGTAGAGATAAACTAAAGGTACCGTTCGTTCCGATCTTTACCACGGCTAACAGCGACCGACAAAAATTCAAATAAAATGCCAGTATGTACGTTGACTGACTACAAATAAAATGCCACGTATTCATGACATAGACTGTAGTCAAATACAAAAGACATACTTAGTCTATGTCATAAAGTGGCATTTTATTTTAATCCACCCAGCCATTGTGCCGGATAAAAAGGGGCGCTCAAGGCAAACAAAAGGGGTGCCAAATTTTTCAGCACTACCAGCAACCCTGGGCCTCGAAGAAATCTCGCCCAGGGCGCGGCTGGTAGTGCTAAAGCCGGTACTGTCTCTACTGACAGTCTGCTTACCTGCTTGGTCCAGGGACCTTTGACTAGTTCAGGGTTGACGACTTTGGTCCATCTCTGGTGGCACTGCACGTCGGAGCGGTCCGGGAACTGGGCCGCTATGAGCTCCCAGTTGTCCTTATACATCTTGACGTATGTTTTGAGCCGCTTGTCCTAAAATAGAAGGTTCTAGACTTAGACGTATCCATACTAATATAATTATAAGCTAGATGACGCCCGCAACTCCGTTGCGACTTCCGCCAAAATTCATTAATCGCGCGGGAACCGTACATTTTTCCAGGATAAAAAGTATCCTATTATATTATGTCCTTTCCGGTTACTCCTTTGAGTAACCAGAAAGGACATAGGATATTTATATTAATTTTATATAATATTTGGTATCTCCATACCAAATTTCAGAAAAATCGGTTCAGCGGTTTGGCCGTGAAGAGGTAACAGACAAACAGACACACTTTCGCAATTAATAATATCACAAGTATGGAAGTTTGAAAATTGAAAGTTTGGATGCGAAAGTGTCTGTACTCTGTATGTCTGTTACCTCTTCTCGCCCAAACCACTCAACCGATTTTTCTGAAATTTGGTATGGAGATTTTTCGAGTCCCGGGAAAGGCTATAGGATATTCTTTATCCCGAAAAAATGTACGGTTTTCGCGCGATAAACGTTTTTTGTGGCACCTATGTAATTTGGTCACGTTGTGGCAAGCCCATCACTTCGACCAAATTACGTAGGTCCGTCAACTGGCTATGAATCAATTTCTTTGATGGTACACACTTCATAGGCATCAGCAACGTCACAGTATAAACAATATGCCTACTCTCGAGAGACTCTTAAGCCAGCCAAATGCAGTTGTTTCGATCAGACCATCGCGTCGCGTCATTCAAAAAATCGGCCAAGTGCGAGTCGGACTCGCGCACGAAGGGTTCCGTACCGTTACAGAGCAAAAATATGCCAAAAATTGTGTTTTTTTTGTATGAAAGCCTCCCTTAATTTTTTATTTTATTTTAATATCATTCTTAAATATTGAAGTACACATTTAAGGCTTTTGTGAATATTTCAAGTGCCTACCTATTGCTATTATTGATATCGAGCAAAAAATGCCAAAAAAAATCACGTTTGTTGTATGGGAGCCCCCTTTAAATATTAATTTTATTTTGTTTTTAGTATTTGTTGTTATAGCGGCAACCAATATACACAATCTGTGAAAATTCCAGAACTCTAGCTATAGCGGTTCTTGAGATACACCCTGGAGACAGACAGACGGACAGACAACGTCTCATGAATAGGGTCCCGTTTTCACCCTTTGGGTACGGAACCCTAAAATGAAAATCTATTTCTATCTCAACTTGCGAATTAGGGTCAATTCAGACCACAACGCGACGCGTCGATGCATTTCTATTTGTATGGATTTGTCAGATTTGCAAGACGTCTCACGCAATTGAAATCTGTCAATTAAGTACTTTAGAATAAATATTATTAATAATGAGATGCATTAATAATTATTCTAAAGTAATCGCGTCGCGTTGCGGTCTGAATTGACCCTAACAGAACGTAAGTAAAAGATGTTACCTCCTCCTTCGTCCACCTCCCCCTGTTGATATTCTTCCTCGCCCCAGCATTTTTGGTTGTAGTCTGCACATCTTCGTACGCTGCTGCGTCCTCTAAATATTCACTCGAGTCTGAATCATATACGCTGCGTCTGGAACAATAAATAGTAGAAGTTAGACACCATTCTAGAAGAATAAGGGACTGTTTCACTACTGCCTGATAATGATCCGGATAGGCTACGCGACCATAGAATTATAACCTTAGATTTAGAAGTATTGGCATCGTTGGCTACGACCACAACTCTGACATATTGTACTCCATACTTCATCTGTCAGATAAGTTGTAGATAGCCTATCCAGAATTTATCAGTAAGTGGTGATACAGGTCCTAAAAATAAAAGAAGTGTGATGTATCCTGTAGAGTGTAGGTAAGACCTTACTCTCTACAGTCTACAGTGTAAATTGTTACAAATACCATCGAAAATAACATATATATAATTTGTAGTAAGCTAATCTAAATTAGAACAAGTTGTTTGAAGAGTGTTTAGGTAACTATAGATAAATAAAAGCCCATAATATTATGCGTTTTAGAATGAAGACAGCTTTAACACTTCTAAGTTGTAGGTAACTTGTAACGCATTTAAAATAACTTTAGAATGTAGGTTTATTTTTTTATCAAGAGAGTAGATAAAATAAGTTTACATCAAAAATCAACAATTTGCCGAGCTAATGAAGCTATAAAATCTGAAACCACCTAGGTAGGTACTTTAGCTTTGTTACAAATATTTCGGGAGAATACCGGTTCGGTATTGGCTATGGTATTGGCGCGCCGCGCGGCGTATGAACATTGAACTGTAAGAATGGACATAAATGATTGCTTTAATTTATGCATGCCACAGAAATCAGCTGACGGAAAACGTGTTTGCCATTCAAGTTGCCACGAAAATATGTAGATTGTAGATAGGTAAGGTTTGGATGAAGGCGGATCCGGTGTTTCAGTACTTGTAAGTTGTTTAAGTCCCTAGTAATAGGTTAGTAATTATTATAATCGCAAGAATAATATCCTAACCATATTTACCTACTGTAGGTACCTATACCTACAAAATGTAATATATTTGCAAACGCACTGAAAATACGCTCATCATTGTGTGATAGTTCTCTGTTCTCTCTAGTAATTATAGTTACTACTCTAGTGAGTTACGTAGTACATAAATACAATTTATTTCGAAGTACTAAGAATAAAAAGATTTAATTGTATTGTATGTTACATATATAAGTAATATGTTTTACATAATTTGGTTTTAAATAATTCTAATTAAAGAAGCGGCCAAGTGCGAGTTGGACTCGCCCATGAAGGGTTCCGCAGCAGCAATAAGGTTTATTTTTATGAAATTAAAAGGTTTTTGATTTATTTTTAATTTCAGTCGATTTAATGAAATTTTGATTAAGCTTTACCATTTTTATGACGTATAAAAAAACTACTGGCTAGATCTCGTTCAAACCAATTTTCGTTGGTAGTTTTTATAGAAATCTACATCATATATTTTTTTAGAATTATCATGCTCATCACTTTAGAAATTAGGGGGGGGGGGACACACATTTTACCACTTTGGAAGAGTCTCTCTCGCAAGCTATTTAAGTTAAGTTAGAAAAAAATGATATGAGAAACCTCAATATGATTTTTGGAGACTTATCCATAGATACCCCACACGCATAGGTTAGATGAAAAAAAAATTTTTTGTTTCAGTTCGTACTATGGGGACCCCTAAATTTTTTATTAATTTTTCCATTTTTGCATCAAAATCTTAATGCGGCTCACAGACTACATCTACTTACCAACTTTCAATAGTATAGCTCTAATAGTGCTATATAAATAGCGGAGAAAAGTGGCTGTGACATACGGACGGACGGACGGACTGACTGACAGACAGACAGACAGACAGACAGACAGACAGACATGACGAATCTATAAGGGTTCCTTTTTTGCCATTTTGGCTACGGAACCCTAAAAATGTTACCTCTCTATACCTATCAATAAGGAGTGCCGCAACTTTTTTTAAACCACAAACTAATAAATAACATTGCGTGTAGCCTTGTCAATAATAGTTCAGTTTCCCAGACTCCCAGTAATGATGTCATTCATAAAAACATTTACAATGAGGCCCCAAAACTCGCTTATGAGTACATATCTTCGAGGAACCGGAATTTTGTAAATAAGCCCCGGTCTGTTTTAAATGTCTTTGAAAGTAGATAATAAGATACAAAAGTCGTCTGCGGTCTGATAATGTATCTGGGAGACGGATCTTAGCACGAATTTTAAGCACCTTAATTAAACGTGCAAGGTGCAAGGGATACAACTTACAAGCTAGCTAAATCCTTGTAGTACAACATTTTAGGCGTTGTTAGTGCTTCAACTCACAAATTAAGGTGACGCCATGTTAAAGTAAAAACCGTGTTGGATGTGTTTTAGATTGCTTGTTTTCTATGCGAGGCTGGCCCGGCCTCTCATAGAAAACAAGCAATGGAACAGCAAAAATATAATAGCAGCATAATTTAAAAACCATAAATACATTTCATATAAGCTATGGGCAAATTAAAGTGTATACTAGAACCAATAATTTATGTACAAATTTTGAAAACTTATATCACTCTCCTCTGTTGGCAAAATAGGAATCCCTTTTTTTACAGAGGTCTTTTTGATTGATTATTCTGTGTTATAAAAGTTGACCAATCGTGTTATGCTATGGGTAATTCAAAGACAAAGACATGATGAATACTGACAATGAACTTTAATTTCTTAGCTTTAGTCATTGCTGAGAAAAATGGACATCGCTACAGCCAAATTATTCAAGGCGTCATCTTAAATATAAGTAAGTACACATGGTTGTCTCGTTTAAAGATTTGATGATTCAGCCAATTTCAACGACCAAACCTACCATCTTAATATTAGCAGCAGTATTTGAATCAATCAGCGGATTTTTAGTTACAAAGAAAAGTGAGCCTACACCGAGAAATCACAAGTACCTAACTAAAAGTAGGGAATCGATAGGTTAGGAAGAGGAACAGACATCAACATCACCCAATTTTTACAAAAGTGGTTAAAACAATGCGATGTTGAGACAAAACTACCGCCAACTTTAGTTAGATCATTAAAAATCTTAAATCCATCTTAAATCACACTTACTCATATATCATCACGACGAAAATCTATCCAAAAAAGTACACGGAATGATGAACAGATTGTTCCCCATAATTCACTTATCAACAAACACAAGTCCTCAACATTTTCCCACCAAAACCACACAACCTATTGGGCACACGCAGCAAAGAACGAAACAACACTGAAGAAAAATTTCTATCCCTTGTCACAATTATTACGCACACACTTATAATACACGCACACCTACATAACACGACGCAAATACTTGGAAGTTGGAACACAATAAGGGTGCGAAACATAAAAACCCTTGGGTATCGTCTGGACAAAGACGAAGAATAGAGTTTAGAATAGGTGCGAAAGAGACAGAATCCGAAAACAAATCGTGTCCCTACAGTGGGAATGTGTGATGCAACACATGCATGCATAGGGCAGGTGTAAGCAGCATAGGAAGAAAGTTTTTTTGGACTAGGTCAATGATTTTGTTCGTTTATTGGAATCTATTTCTTTGTAGGTAACTTTGTAAAAGAAGACTGTATGGAGTTATGGACCATGGTTGGCATGACGAATTTACTTACAAATTTCATAAATGGATCTAAGTAATTGTTTTACATGTTTACTCCAAAGTTTATTTACCTACCTTTAGATACCTACTTTAAGACAGAACACAGAACTCAAAGCTTATGAAAGACTTATTTGAGTATAATATTGTACTCGGTAAAAATTACTTGCGTAGTAAAAAGTGATAAAAATATTCTAGCAGACACATAAATAGGTAATGAATCTGCTTGCTTATAAATACATATTACAATTCATATTGTGGTAATCATGTGGTAATAGGTTTATAAATTGTTGCAAAACCAAAGCAGTTCATATATAACGGGACGTACAAAAAAGTGTCACAAAAACGTGAATGGCTCTCCTGTTACTTGCCCAAACATTTCCGAGTAGGGATTTTTTGTCCAAATTCACAGTTGCCGAAGTCAGCTGTGACAAGAAACGCTTTAAGTTTTGCGATAACTTCTGGTTATTTGGAAAACAATCTTAATGTTGACCTACGTGTAAGTCTTCGAGCAAGTCAGTTTTCTACTATGATTTTGTGAGACAAAGCTGGACTTCTACATTGACTATAACTTACTTCTTGTTTTGACAAGAATAAATGAACAAAAATAAAAAATCGGCCAAGTGCGAGTCGGAATCGCGCACGAAGGGTTCCGTAACATTATAGAGCAAAATTAGGCTATAAATTGTGTTTTTTGTATGGGAGCCCCCCTTATTTTTTTATTTTATTTTAATATTATTATTAAATATTAAAGTACACATATAACTAAGGATTTTGTGAAAAATTCAAGTACCTACCTGCTGCCATTTTTGATATAGAGCAAAAAAGGCCAAAAAAATCACGTTTGTTGTATGGGAGCCCCCCTTAAATATTCATTTTATTTTATTTTTAGTAATTGTTGTTATAGCAGCAACAGATATACATTATACATGTTCTGTGAAAATATCAAATCTCTAGCTATTACCGTTCTTGAGTTACAGCCTGGAGACAGACGGACAGACGGACAGACAACGAAGTCTTAGTAATAGGGTCCCGTTTTTACCCTTTTGGTACGGAACCCTAAAAAAGACCTGATGTTGTATCAAGTCTAGTTTTGGTTATACTTAGTCAATGTAGAATAATTAAGTTCAGCTTTGTCTGCATCAACTGCTAAATAAAGCTCGTGGCAAGGGGTATCCACGGGATCGGCAAACCATAATATTATGGCGATATGGCGATTATATGGAGCCATAAAATTCGAATAAAATATGTTTATGAAATACATGTGGTCAGAATCAGATGATTTTGACGCTAAGCAAATTAAACTTCCTGTGGGTAACTGATAAGGTTTTCAGGAATTAAGGGCAATGCCAGATATCAAGAAAATCTAATCTGATATTGATAAACGAAGGCGGCAAGGATCAAGGATTTATCCAGAAATATTAAAGGCACCTAAGTACTTACTTTTTTGAAAGGATGAAGGTTACAGAAGCACTCAAGTAACAACCTAAAATATTTACATGAGTACCTTAAAACCTAAAGACAATTAATTTATTACTGTAATAGAAGGTACTGTGGAAGTACATAGACTGTAGCCCCCATTGGCGTAATAGCCTATGTTAATTTCATGAGGGCGATGCGTGCGCGCACCTGTTATTGTAAATTTATAGAATATAAGGAAATACACCCCCAAAATTATAATGACCGTCCGTGAATTTAAATTCATGACATCATTGTTATTTTAGTACTCGTGTCATGAGAATTAAAACACCACCGCATAGGCATCACCATGAAATATCGTCATCCTTCCTTTGGACTTCGCCGAAGTAATGAAAATATGATTTTAGCGAGAAAATACTTGTAGTTTTTTTTATTTACGATTGTTCTTCCTTAATCTAGCTAGCAAAAGCGAAAGATCTGGCTTGGGTAGGTTTAAGATCTGACGAAAACTGAGAAGACAGATTGGATATCTTAATGGTAGTAAAACGACCGACCCAAAAAAGTGGGATTGGGGTTTTCTAACCATGAATAAATTTCTGACCTCGAATATAAAACACCTTGCACCATAATTAATAACAGCTGCTCTGGAGGTATCTATTGAACGTAGATTACCTTTTCAACAATTTGTCTATTTAAAGTTTTAATATGTCATGTGGCGGTAGACTTAATTTAGGCCCAATTCTTATAAGCTACAGCTGTGTATGACAAAATACCATCAACTACAAGGAGGGTATAATTGGCTCCCACAACGAACTAGGTAATCCAATTTTTGTGAACAGTGGTGTAAAATGTACAACGCGCAACGCTAGCTAGAGGCTAGCTAAAGAAGTTTTACTTCATGTTTAATGTTTATGCATAATATTTTACATATTTTGTATATTTTTTTGGTAATTTTCCATATTATCAGTGTGTTATTGATAAGCCTGAAGTTGAAAAGCTCTTATTTGATTTCCGGCTTTCTCTGTCCAATAACAAAAGTAATTAAATGTTTGGTTTCCAGATTTTATAAAACAACCATATTTGATTTATTTTAATGATCAACAATTTTATGGCCTTTTCGCCATGACTTTCTTGGACATTTTCTTTATACGTAAAGGAAGTTAGGGGTTCGCCAAGGAAGCGTCCAGTTAAGTCGAGCACACCCCATACTTCCTGTCTTATGTCCCCTATATCGCCAACTCATACTTGAAAATACTTTCTAATTTCTTCAAAACTAGTTTTAAACTCCGGCTATTTGATTCCAGAGATTGTGATGTGTTGAACGACCATGTAAGGAAATGGATAATTGTCGAGAATAGTCAAGACGAGCTTGTTGCTTAAACTCTGTAATCTGTATCCTTCAAACCGGTTTCGGTATCATCAAAGATTAGAAAAAATCTTCAAGTGTGATCTTACAATTTTAGGAAACCATTTAATGGATTTAGCAGCACCATAAAACTCATTGCTAGAGCATAATGATAATGAAAGCGTTGTTGTTTATAAAACACTCACCCTACCGGTTCTTGATAAGGATTTTTTATTTGGATGTGATACGCGAAGGATGCAGACATCGTCTTATTGCTTTTCAAATTCCATTGAAACTAGTTTCTACCTTTATGACTTGGCGGGAATCCACGTCCCACGTAACATTATATGAATGTTTATAACTCAAGAGTCAAGATGAACAAAGCGATTCTCCTTTCATTAACTTGTGCGACTAAAAATAATCATTCATTCGGAATTATATTATATATCGCAAGCATATTATGGCGTAAATTCGTAAACGTCTTGAAGAATCAAGCCTTCCAAGTATAAAATACTTTAAAGTTTAGAAAAAAAATAAAGGATTTTACATTTGGAAGTCCACGATAAATGTTTTTAAAGCCTTCTAGATTATTTTAAAATTTTGAATCCATTATGGAAACGTGTACGCATCTTAGAAATCCCCTGCAAGTCACTGCCTCTGAGTGTTTTCATCCGCTCTTCTTACCTAGTTTATCTGGCCTATCAAAGCTAGCTTATATTCAAGTATAATTTAGAATAAGGCTGTGTTTACGTTTCGCATTTCTCGAGACTGCTCTGCGGGAATATGACACCGGATTTTGTATGAGAAAATACTCCAGTGTGGCCTGTGGGTGGTTCAATAATATACCGATTTACGTAATTTTATACGTTCAGTGAAATGTAAGTAATCGCGTCCTCACTGAAACGGGTTTTATCCTGGGAAATGGGTTTTTTAGAGCTCTAGCTCGTAACAAAAAGTCAGAAGCAAATGAAGCATTAAAAATTTATAGCACCGGTCTCTTAATGACTTTAATATCTAGCTAGTCGCATATTATGTTTGCTTTAGAAACGAAGTTGACAGGTTGAAAAGGGAGATTTATTTACGGGCCGACAAATCTCTGCAAGTTCTAATCTCCAAGCTTTCCCACTTTTGTGCTTCAATCAATTTAATCTAATGTGTCTATGTTTAGGGTTGAAACAGGTTTGTCCCTTCATAGACGTAGAATAAATTGAAGTGCACGTGAGATGTAACAAAAGCGCTAGATACCGTAGGGGACGGCGAGCTTTGTCTATGACAACATTTTCTCACGCGTTGTCAGCACTTGCAATTCTTCACAGTCTTATAAGGTGGACTAAAAATACATTGTATGTCAGTTCCTTTCTAAGAAGGTAGCTCAAGCAATACCTATAGTGGTAAAGTTCTCGAACCTTTGAAAATAAACGTGTATATGAGCTACCACTAGAGCCGTTTTTCCATACAAACGTAGTCCTCCCTGGATAATACCGGTAGAGTTATAATTTTTTTTCTGAATATCTATGGCCACTATTAGCATGTCCCTAAGTTATTTTTTCATAATTTTATTACTTATTAGAAAAGATAAGAACGTTCAAAAACCAAAAAATATGGCCAGATTTTCCTCTGTGTTCAAACACCCAGAAAACAAAACTGGCTAGAATCTAGAATATACTAAAAAAAAAAACATTGTCTCTATTGCGCTCTGCGGTGGAAGACTTGCGATTGGTGAGACAGCAATACATTGTAAAATACCTATTTTCAATTTCAGGCCCTTGGTGTATCCTCATAAGGCAATAACTTACCATTTTAGGTCAAAACTCTTACATTACTAACTCAGGCCTAAAATTTTGGAGTTATAGGAGTTAAAGCTACTTCTCAAGCTACAATTAAACACCAATTTCCACAATGCGTACCCCGACAACCAGAACGCGTAGGTACAATACAAAATAATCTTAAATCAACTTCCGACTTGTTTACAAAACGGGGGGTTCGTGTTTTTGTGACCCAGCCATATGTCGCTAATGACAGGCCCAAGACACATGTGAATTTCTTGATCATCGCCTTTTGCGCCAAACATGTTTCACGACAAAGTCCAAAATTCCGAAAGCCAGTTGAGGCTGCTAATCTGGCTATTGTGAACTTGAAACTAGAGTTGGTGCGAGTTGCGACATTTTTGACATTTATCATGATTCATTGAATCGTGAAGTGATTGGATATCTGTAAATACTAATTTATACATAATAATATCTTATTTAAAACCAAAAAACCTATAAATTACTAATTATTAGTTCTGTGCACATCAAAACTTAATCAGCAAATTAAAAAAAACCACTTCTGAAAAACATTAAGGCCAAATAGGCCAGACATAATAAATCTCAAAAACTTTAAAAACAAAAAACAGTCGGATAAGTGTTTTAAGCACTTCGATGACAAAAATATAGATGCTTCACAAAATATGCCAATGGCATTTTTATTGACAATCCAGCACCCGATTCGAATAAATCCCAAATCTTAAGGGGGTTGAAAGACTCCTGTTTCTTGTGTTCTAAGGGTTGTTCACCTGGTCAGTTCCCCCAAGACTAATGTCTCGGCAGTCGGCAGCACAATGACACCCGCACATGGCCTGACATTTCTCCACCCCGCCTTTATCCCCTTGCCTTGTTATCGTTATTATGCGCACGCGCTACTAAAGGTGTTTAGAGAAAGCGCTGTTTTTTACCCATGAAAAAAAATCCTGACGACAGTAATAATTATTGATCAAATGGTTAGTTTATTTTTATGAAGCAAATAGTGAAGTATGTGTTTAGAAAAGACGTTGCAGCTGCTAGAGGTAAAATAGTGTCCTTTAATCTATTGGGTAAGATCAGGGTATCTATTGACTATTGTATTCACTAATACAGATTACAGAAGGTAATCACGGATGACGGAGGCCACAGAATCAACTTGACGACAGGAAAAGGTGGAGACAACACGTCGCGTTGCTAAGACTGAATGTAGGTAGTGGAAAACCTATAAAATTAATAAATACTTAATGAACAAATGTCTACATGAAAATATTACGTTCTACAAGCGACCATGACAGCATTGGGCAATAAAAAACTCCTAATAAATTCAGGGCATTTATTCCATACGATTTGGGAGCGAGGGGCCTCTGTATTGAGGTCATTGTTCCAGCAAGCGCCATGTGATTCAATAACAGCTTTATCCTTACATACATCATACGGCATACAGCTATACTCATAGCTTGGTACATAATGTAACTACATAAGAAGATTCGGAGCGACTACTAGGACTGGATCAGCATCTATCATCTACCCAAACAACATTTTTGAGGTAGATTTAGAATTTACCATGGTATGATCTATGATAGGTAATAGAATAGTAATTAATATACCTAGTGCCTTTACAGATAACAAGTAGTTCTTTAATGATTTAACTTTTATTTGAAACTTTGTACCCCTGACCTAACAAAATGTTATCACAAAAAAACTTTAACTACTAGAAAAACGTTAACAATGATTAGGCTACTAAGCAGTTGATCCTAATAGCTTTATCAGTCTCACTACAAAATGGCGGATCGCAAAAAGGTTTTACTGCTAGATTTCGAACTAATTGGTTCGAAAAAGGTTCTACATGTGATAAAGCGTCATCGACCCTTACGGTAGGTCGGAAGAAGCCTCCAGCAGGTGTAGGAGCATCTGGCATCCACGTGGCAATCCGCATAATATATCGATTGTCAGCAATCGGAATTTAGATCACACGAATAAACAAAAAAGTGTTATCGCGCAAACTTAGGCGCTTTATCGCATTTTATTTGACCTCTGATAATGTTGCCACATATACTGGTATTGACTATTGTTAAATGAAATCATTAGTCTGGTAGGTGAGACGATTTTAAGAGAAAAGGCAATTGGGTAGACACTAGACTCTACAGTCTACATAATATTGTTTTAAAGATGATTGATCAATGATCATTGTTGAATGAAATAATTATTAGTCTGCTAGTTGAGTCGATTTTGATTTTAAATATAATATGAGACAGGTAATAATAATTATGTAGCCTGTATTATGTACACTATTTAATATGCAGACGTAATAAATAGCAAACAATATTATAATGTAGGTCTCTAATAATAGACCCTAGCAGCTATAGGTATACTGATGATTGATAGTAAGAGGAAAAATATAAATTAAATAATTATAGTACTACAATTTACAATGCAAACACAAGAGCAAGGTATGAACTATAATAAATAATAATAATTAATAATAATATTATGGGATGACTGAAGTCAGAAATGCAAATGATCATATTCAAAATTATTCTTTATCAAGACTCGTCTTGAAGAAATATGTATGAAGTAAATCAAAAATTGTCACATTCATAGAGTAGGAAATAAAAAAAAACAAGGATATCGATCGTATTCAAATCGACGGGAGCGCGTGTACCATCTGCGCCCCCCACGCACAAATGGCGCCGCGCAGCTGCGCTTGCGCAGGGGATGCGCCTAACTTTTTTACACGCATATCCCTGGATACCGTAGTAATTGCCATCAAAGGCGTGTATTGAACTCTCAACTATTGCGTGTATATTATCACAAAACCACTTTTTCCGCGATATCCTACGGAAATATCGTCGATTTATACTTGGACGATTAACTTTTGACACATACTTACATTAGATTTCTAGATAATAGTTCTGTTACGGACAGTATTCGCCCATAGGTTTTGTCGCTGGCTCGGATCGGACTCGAAGATTCCAAGCTTCTACCGAGTTATCTTGCAGAGCGGGGGCGTAAATTAAACACCAAGTTTGAGGAGAACATTTTCCCCAAAACGCATCTTGCTTACCCGGCTCACGGCAATGCCGTAGAGAGAGCACCCCCGATTCGCCTAATCTTCCGTCTCACTTTCGCTATCGGAAGGTGCTATTTTCCTCAATTTTCCCTATTTGCCGTGAGCCAAGGTAATTAAAACGCATTTTGGGAAATTCTTTATTTATCATTTTACAATACATAACTTATTCTACGTATTTACACCTATATATAACAAAGTTATAACCATACAAAGTTAAGAGTGAAGGCAATCTACATACTTTACACACACATTTTTCCGAATATTTTCCAAGTTTCTCTAATTTTCACTACATATTTTCCGGTTCCTATTAGCTAACATACTATTTTAATAAAATAACAACTTTTTACCTCTTAGGGAGCCACAGATTTATCACAATTCACTTCTAAAGTTTATTTCTAAAAACACTTGTTTTCACTCACATATTTCACTATTATCAAGTTCGTATGCACTCACTATTGTGTCTTTCGGGTGCGAGGCCGCTGTCCTCAACATCCTCCCCCCGGCGCAGTAGCCAGGGTCTACGCAGCCTTCTCCGGTGACTGCGGGCTCGCTGTGTCCACGGTCGACTGCAGGCTGGCTGGTCTCGCTGTCGGCTGCCCGGCTGAGCGCGAGCTGTCTGAGCTCGCCGCGACTCGTTCCGGCGACTGCGAGCCGACTAGGCCCGCCGCTGGCTGCCCTGCTGAGCGCGAGCTGTCTGAGCTCGCCGCGACTCGTTCCGGCGACTGCGAGCCGACTAGGCCCGCCGCTGGCTGCTCCCCGGGTGCAGTCTGCTCCTCCTCCGGCGCCGTCTGCTCCTCCGGCGGCGACTCGATTACCGCCAGCTTTGATGTTGGCCGGCGGAACACTCCACTACGAGTGCGCACGTCCGCGCAACGCACTCGTCCGTCCGGGCCTGGGTAGACACGGTGTACGACTCCGCGCGGCCATGTATTGCGCGGCAGCGCGGGGTCCACGACGATCACCAGGTCCCCGGGGGCCAGATTGCGGCCGCTCCTCGGGGCTCCGCAGCGGGGCGTGAGCGTCGGGAGATACTCTCGCACCCACCGCCGCCAGAACTCGTCCGCCAAGGCCTGCGCGACCCTCCATGTCTTCTTGTCGGCCGGCTCGCACGGCCCGACGTATGGTTGTCCGGTGGACGACCCTATGAGGAAATGGTTAGGTGTGATCGCCTCTGGGTCGTCGGGGTCCACGGAAACGTGAACGAGCGGTCGAGCGTTCACGGAGTACTCCGCTTCGGTCATCAGGGTCTGGAGCACCTCTTCCTTCGGTGCTTTCTCGTTCAGTGTAGTGAGTAGCGCGGTTTTCACCGACCTCACCAGCCTCTCCCAGGCGCCCCCTTGGCTCGGCGCCCCTGGCGGAGTGAACTTCCATTTCATGCGGTGTGTGAGGCCCAGCTCGGTCATTGCCGGCGCCCACTCGGCGTACGCTTGCCGCAGCTCGACGTCCGCGCCTCTGAAGTTCGTCCCATTATCACTGTACATGACCGCCGGCCATCCCCGCCGTGCGGCCATTCTTCTCAGCGCCATCAATGCAGAATCGGTCGACAGCGAGGACACCAATTCCAGGTGGACCGCTCGCGTCGTCAAACAGGTGAACAGCGCTCCCCATCTCTTCTCGTGGCGCCGGCCGATGGTGACGATCATTGGGCCGAAGCAATCGAGACCACAGTAGGAAAATGGTCTCTGGAACGCCCCCAGGCGCTCCGGCGGCAGGTCTCCAAGCTGCGGGATTCTCGGGCGCGCCCTCCTCATCCGACAGAAGGCGCAGTTGTAGATGATGCTCCGCACCGTCGGCCGCAGCTTCAGGATCCAGAATTTCTGTCTTAGATCGTTCACTACTCTCTCGCGGCTCCCATGTCCGGCTCTGGCGTGCTCCCTGGCCACCAGCAGCCTCGTGAACGGGTGTCCTCCATCCAGGACAACTGGGTTCTTCATGTCTTCTGGCACCTGCGCTGCTCCGATCCTCCCGTCCAGCGTGAGCAGGCCGTCCTTGTACACCGGGTTGAGTCGGTACAAGGAGCTCCATCTTGGCACCGTCCCTCCGTTTTCCATCCTCTCTATTTCCCGTGCGAAGCTGTCGTGCTGTGATTTTCGGTACCAAAGCTGCTCCGCCTTCTCCAGGTGCCGCACGTCGAGACTGGCCCGACGATCACGACACTTCTCGACGAACAGTAGCACCATCGCCGTACATCTCACGAGGCGCTCGTATTTAGAAAAGCGACTCACGTCTGGTAGACAGTCCATTTCGCTCGCCTCCGTGGTCTGGAAGGCGACGTGCTCCTCTTGGTCTTCAATTGGGACGGGACACTCCGCGGGCCACTCGTTCACAGGCCTGCGTAGGAAGTCTGGTCCCTTGAACCAAGGATCCTCTTCGCTCTTGACGACATAGCCCGTTCGGGTGGCCATGTCGGCGATATTATTCTTCGTGCTCACCCACCTCCACTGATGCACGGATGTCAGCTCGGCGATCTCTCCCAATCGGTGTGCGACGTATGGTGTGTATTTCCTGCTTCCGTTCTGTATCCACCACAGAACCACCTGGGCGTCGGTCCAGTAGAAGACCGCATCTGTCTTCCATCTGTGTTCCTCTGCGACGGCCTTCCCAAGCCTCGCCCCAACCAGAGCGGCTTGTAGCTCCAGTCGTGGTATCGTCTGTGTCTTCAGGGGCGCCACCTTAGCCTTGGCCGTGGCCAGCATCACTCGGATTTCTCCATCTTCTTGCTCCAGCCTCCAGTAGACGGCCGCCGCGTACGCGTCTTTGCTCGCGTCACAGAACACGTGCAGCTGCCGGTTTCTCGTGGGGCTCCCCCCGTTGTAGCTCCGGGGTAGCTCGAGGTGGCTGATGTGCTCCATGTCTCTCAGCCATTGAGTGAAGTCTTCGGCCGACTCCGCCGGCAGCGGCTCGTCCCAGTCCAGCTTCTGACGCCACAGACCTTGCAGGATAACTTTGGCGGTGATGGTGTAGCAGCTCAGTAGCCCCAGCGGATCGTAGATACTCATCACCGTGCTAAGGGCTTCTCTCTTGGTAGGCGCGCGCTGCAGCTCTCGGACCTCTTTAGGGACTCTTGATAGAGAGGTGTTAAATTTCAGCTTGTCCCCCCGAGGATCCCACAGTATTCCCAGGGTCTTCTGCTCGTTCTTGGTGAGAGGCTGCGCCGCATCATCAGCCAGGCGGTCCACCGGTAGCCCCGTCAGCGCTCGTCGGTCGTTGCTCGTCCATCCCCGCAAGTGGAATCCGCCCATCTTGTGCACCCGGTCCACTTGTTCTGCGACCTGCTTGGCCTTCTCATGGTCTGGATAGCTGTCCACATAATCGTCCATGTAGTGAGCTTCGGTGATGGCGCGATAGGCTTCTGGGCACGATTCTGCGTGTTCTTCTGCATTTCGATTCCGTACCGAGTGTGCCAGGTACGGTGAACACGATGCCCCAAATATCATGACCACCATCTTGTACTTAGAGGGCGGCTCCTCTCGGCCCTCCCTCCACAGGAACATCTGCGCCGGTTGGTCTTCTTTTCTGATCTTCACGCGCAGGAACATCTCTTCTATGTCTGCTTTCACGGCCACGGCTTCCTCCCTGAACCGGAACAATATCCTGGGCAGGGATGTCAGTAGATCGGGCCCCTCCAGTAAGTGATCGTTGAGGCTCACGCCGTTCGTTCTGGCCGCCGCGTCGAAGACCAAGCGCAGCTTGCCCGGTTTGTTTGGGTTCTTCACCGGGAAGTGCGGCAGGTACCAGGTGTTCTCGCTTCCGGCCTCCGTCCCGTCGCATTTCTCCGCATATCCTTTGCGTATGAGGTTCTCCATCTGCCCATGGTACTGCACCGCATCTTGGGGGTTTCTGTCGAGCTTGCGTTCTAAGTTCTTGAGCCTCCTCAGCGCGTTGTTGTAGCTGAGGGGCAGCTTGACGCCATCCTTGCGCCACAGGAGTCCCACTTCGAATCGACCGTCTTCCGTTCTCTTGGCCGTTCTGCCAAACAGGTCGATGGCTCGCTGTTCCTCGTTGCTCAGCCTCGCCTTAGCCGCTATTCCCAAAGCGTCTATGTCGAAGTGTTTCTTCACCATTTCTTCCAGACGATCGTTTCTGGTTTCTACTGTAGATATATGCAGGATGTTTTCGTTCTCGTCCTGCCGTATGATGCGCTTGGGGATGCTGCCATGTATCACCCACCCAAGCTTCGTCTTAGAGGCTGCAGGCTGGTTCCTCTTCCCGATTCTCAGCTCCCGGGACACGATGAGCTGCCAATTGTCCGTGCCGATGAGAAGTTGGGGTTTCTCGTTCTCGTAGCAAATCTCTTCGTTCTTGAGATCGCGCAGGTGAGCGAGTTGCAGAAGGGATTCCGGAACGGATTGAGTTAAGAGATTCAACCCGTTCACAGTTCTCGCGGTGATGTCGTGTCTGGTACCGTCGCGACCTCGTACGCCCAGTTGTACGAGGCGGCTTCTCTCTTCCCTTCTCTCGGCGTTGATCCCGTGCATGCGCAGCATCTTCGGTGGACCGTCAGCGCCGATAGCCTCAGCGACGTCTTCATCCAGCAGAGTCACCGTCGAGCCCTCATCGAACAGCGCGAAGATGTCGGCTTCGCCCCGTGGCCCAACAACTTGAATTCTTCTCATCTTCAGCTTCACCGCGCGGTCGGAGGCAACCGATGCGGTGATCACGGCGTCCTCGATCGGTGGAGCGCCGCCGGACCTCTCCTCGTGTAGTAGTGGGTGGTGAGGCCGCCTGCATCCCTGGATACCGCACTGCTTCGCTCTGCAGTTGTATCTTCTGTGTCGGCTCGATAGGCACAGGAAACACAGCCCTTCTTGCTTGACTGCGTCCCATCTCTTTTGCACACTCAGTTCCTTGAAAGCAGCGCAGCGAAACAGAGCGTGGCGGTCGGTGCATATCGGACACTTCGTTGGTTCTTCGCGCCTTTTCTTTGGCTGGCCGTGGCTCGGTGTGCCTCGGTCCTCTTCTGCTATCGCGAAGACTGGTCTTCTCGTTCTCACTTCGTTCTTGGTGGGAGGTGGACGCGATGTTTCTTTTCTTGAAGCCGGAGCCGTGGTGAATCCGTAGCGCAGTGCTCTGTCCGCTTCTCTCATTAGGAATTCAGAGAGAAGGACGACGTCGGGCTCGTTCCGGTAGCGCGATGTCTCTTCTGCGTAGTCGTACCACTTGCTCTTCTCGTACGGGCTGAGCTTCTCCAGGATGTCTCTCACAAGCAACGGGTTGAAGAGGTACCCGTGCTTCAACTTCTTCAGGATGGCCACCATGTTCTGAATCTTCACCGCGAAGTGGTTGAGTTCTGCCGCCGAGCCTCCGAGCCTCGGGAGCTTCTTCAAATCTTCCATCATGCGGTCGACCATCACCTCGGGCCGGCCGAAGCATTGCTCCAAAGTCTTCATGATCTGTTCGGGCGGTGTTGCGACGCTCAGCAACGGCGCTACTGCTTCTCTAGCCTCCCCCCGAAGGCAGCTTCTCAGGCGCGCCAGGTTCTCGATCGGCTTGAGCTTGTAGAATGCGGTGGTGTCTTCCATGGCTGCTTTGAACGGCAGCCACTCCGAAGGAGAGCCCGTGAATATGGGCAACTCCGTGTGATGGCGCGGCTGTCGTTGGTTCAACAGCTTGTCTAAGGTGTCGGCAAGCTGCTCCACCCCGCTGATCCCGGCTGCAGGAGGTGTAGGTGAGCGACGACGGCTTTGTGTCGGCCGCTCGAACCTCAATCTCTGCGGCTCGCGTCTCTCTCCCGCAGGTGGTAGGTCTTCTGGCTTCGGCGCGTCCCCTTCTTCCTCTGGCACGACCCGTTCCTCTTCGTTGTCTGGACCTTGTTCGCTTAGCCAGGCTCGGACCCGTTGCTCCACCTGTTCTGAAGGCTCGTCATCGTCGGGGCTGCTGGCTTCCTCGGCGGCGGCGACATCAGCGACGAGCTTCTTCTTGATAAGTTCTGCTTCGATCTGCAGTTCCTTCTTACGGAGTGCGGCGAGTTTCTCTTCCGCCTCATATTGCATGCGCGCGACGACACTTGCTGTCGATCGACGCGACCTTATTGAAATAGCCTTCTTCCTGGCTACAGGTACTCCCGATGGCGCGGGTGTCTTGCTGGTGCCCGGCCTCGGTTTCAACACAGTTTGAAGCAGATCCGCCCTCCCCTCAGTCGGCGGCTGGCTGGTTGCGGCTGCAGACGGCGACCTGGGCGGATCCGAAAATATCCTCGGCGGCTGGTTCTCCTCGGCCCCGCTCTGACTTCTCGTGATGACCATCTTCAGTCTTCAATCTTGAATCTTCTGTGTTGAATCTTGAAACTTGAATCTTCTATGTTGAATCTTGAAACTTCTATATTGAATCTTCTATCTTCTATATTGAATCTTCTATCTTGAATCTTGAAACTTCTATATTGAATCTTCTATCTTCTATATTGAATCTTCTATCTTGAATCTTGAAACTTCTATATTGAATCTTCTATCTTCTATATTCAATCTTCAAGGATCTTCAGTAGGTTTCGTGACGAGAAATCTGTGAATCCTTGCTTCCCCTTCAGCGGTATTGACTTGTATCTTCGAGTCCAATCTTCTTCGAGTCCAGTCTTCCAAAATTTTCTAAGTCCAGTTGGCTCTTGAAATTCTTCAATGTGTCGCCTTCAGTAAATTTTTCTAAGTCCAGTCGGCCCTTGAGACTCTTCAATGTGTCGCCTTCAATAAATTTTTCTAAGTCCAGTCGGCCCTTGAAATTCTTCAATGTGTCGCCTTCAATAAATTTTTCTAAGTCCGGCTGGCTCTTGAAAATCTTCAATGTATCGACGTCTTCAAATCCGACTCGCAATGGACCAACAGCTCACTGTTACGGACAGTATTCGCCCATAGGTTTTGTCGCTGGCTCGGATCGGACTCGAAGATTCCAAGCTTCTACCGAGTTATCTTGCAGAGCGGGGGCGTAAATTAAACACCAAGTTTGAGGAGAACATTTTCCCCAAAACGCATCTTGCTTACCCGGCTCACGGCAATGCCGTAGAGAGAGCACCCCCGATTCGCCTAATCTTCCGTCTCACTTTCGCTATCGGAAGGTGCTATTTTCCTCAATTTTCCCTATTTGCCGTGAGCCAAGGTAATTAAAACGCATTTTGGGAAATTCTTTATTTATCATTTTACAATACATAACTTATTCTACGTATTTACACCTATATATAACAAAGTTATAACCATACAAAGTTAAGAGTGAAGGCAATCTACATACTTTACACACACATTTTTCCGAATATTTTCCAAGTTTCTCTAATTTTCACTACATATTTTCCGGTTCCTATTAGCTAACATACTATTTTAATAAAATAACAACTTTTTACCTCTTAGGGAGCCACAGATTTATCACAATTCACTTCTAAAGTTTATTTCTAAAAACACTTGTTTTCACTCACATATTTCACTATTATCAAGTTCGTATGCACTCACTATTGTGTCTTTCGGGTGCGAGGCCGCTGTCCTCAACAAGTTCTGTATTAGATAAACGGAGCATGGCCAGTAAACATGGCTAGGTTGTGATGGTCGACCTTATGGTTAAAGAATTTTAAAAGACCAGAGTCTCAATGGCTTAAGCTGCTGTGAGCTTAAGCCTTAAGCCAATGAAAATACGACTTTACATAAAACAATGGTACAATGCACTTATACACTACAGTACTCACTAATAATTATCATTTTTGCCTGATCCATCTTCTGACTTTCCCAAATTTTTGCACAATTTTGCATCTCTTTCGCAAGCAAAGTCGTTCAGGTCAACTAGCACAAAATTACATGTTCTATCTACTTACTAACACAACAAAGGTGGGACATGCACCACAGAAATTCCCCTTTGTCCAAATAAAAGAACCCCCTTTTTATACCGTGGGAATCTATTACCTGTATTCTTATTTGTAATTTAAGCGCTATTCTTGCAGTATGAAATGCATTTTTCATTGAGATTAAAAAATACAAATGCATAATCATTTAGTCTGTCCATTTGGGACGTCCATAGTTTTGCATGTGCTGAAAGGTGTGCAGACTGCAGACCCTCGGAAGTAATTACATAAAAAATAGTTGATGCAATGGTGCTTTACAATTTTGGTCTTTTTGCGGAAGTGTAAGGAACAAAAAAGTAAGGGAGAAGGGTAGAGGGTAGAGCAATGTCCCTTTTGTTTTTTCTTCATTAATTTGTTTTCATATCTTTTTTGCATAGCTAAGAGCAATAAGTGAAAATGTGGACAAGCAAATTTTCGCTAAGCTAATCCGAAATTATATCATTTTTAAATCTTTCATTCAAACTTATTTTGATCCTTAGTTTTTTCTTTACACGTAAAAGCTGTTGTATATCTATAATATTATTATTATTATTATATTATTATAAATAGCCGATGGTGTCCCACTGCTGGGCAAAGGCTTCCCCTCTTTCCTTCCATACGTCTCTATCCTTTGCTGTGTTTGGCCACTCTTTATCAACAGCGTCTAGCTCATCGCGCCACCTTTTCTTGGGTCTGCCCCTGTTTCGCCGACCTTTCGGTAGCCACTCCGTAACTAGACGTGCCCATCTGTCCGGGTGCATGCGAGCGACGTGCCCTGCCCAGCTCCACTTTGATGACTCGTGGTAAAACAAAAAGTTTTAAAGATAATTTTTCACATAGGATACCCAATACCCATCATATCATGCTGTGCCCGTATCAGAAGTGGGATCAAAAGAGGGTACAAGCCGTACAACCCTAACCAGACAGCAAATTAGGTTACCTCACTTACCTTTAATGAAAACGCCATTGCAATTCAAGTTAATATTAAAAATTACCATTAAAATATTTTACGAATTACGATTTCATGCATTAATGGTCATTTATATACTTTTTTCTATTGGATCATTGGATCCTATTGAATTCGTTAAAAAACTCATTAATTAATAAATGAGGGTGAAATATTATTATGATGGTCTGGACTCTGGTCTGAAGCTCATATTTTGTTCAATTCGCTGAGGTTTTTTTTGACGAACAAAGAACCCTTATAATAGACATGTTTACTTAGAACATTAAAACATTGACCGCATACGGGTTATGGAAATTTTACAAGTACCCGCATACCGACAAGAAAAGGTGTGTATGATAAGGTTTCCTTGCGGCAAACTTCCACTACTATTATAAGGTGTCGTACCGCTTGTCAAGTTTCTACTTAGGTGATCTGTGTCGTCGGCTTTAGTCCTGTCAGAGGTAAAAGTTTCAAATGTTCAACTTCAGAGAAAAGGCTATCTTTAGCAGAATTCTAATGCCTTAGATAGAATCAGGATAACCTTACAGGCATGGGCTTCTTCACACGAAATACTATATAGTTGGGAGATCTTCTATACACGTACATAATATATGGGCTTCATTGCCTTTCAGCGTCACAGCAGCTCTTCACGACCTTTGCGACATTTTACAAATGGCAAGCGAACCATTGAAAATCTTCACAAAAAGGGGCTAGACTTTGGAAATAAGCTCCCCAATGGCGACCCCTCTCATTGTGAAATTCGTACACAGAAACAGCTGTTTATTCAATATGTTTTTTATACAGCCTGTCTCAACGATATCTAAATACTCTGTCTCGTACCACGTGGACGAATTATTACCATGTTACAAAGACCCGTGTTCTTTGAAAATCGAAAGTGTAACCATTGTCTTGCTTTGTGTCTTCAAAATTAATCAAATCGGCCAAGTGCGAGTAGGACTCGCGCACGAAGGGTTCCGTACCGTTACAGAGCAAAAATAGGCCAAAAATTGTGTTTTTTTTTGTATGGGAGCCCCCCTTTATTTTAGTTAAATATTATTATTAATTATTAAAGTACACATAATATATTTAAGGCCTTTGTGAAAATTTCAAGTGCCTACCTGTTGCCATTATTGATAACGAGCAAAAAAGCCGAAAGAATCACGTCTGTTGTATGGCAGCTTATTTTGTAATAAAGTAAATTAATTAAAAAATCAAAAAACCCGACTGCAAAAAATTTTAACTAAAAAGACCGAAACAAGACCTAATTCTGCCGGAAGCTTCAAGCCATGTTTAAATTGATACGACCATTGCTTACGAGATTCATGTCAAGATGAATAGAAGGCTACATTGAAAGATATAGAAAAAAATGGACTACAAAATGCAGTCGGAGGCATATTTTATGATTTTATTAAAAGGTTTAAATTGGTGCGACATGCCTCCGACTGCATTTTGTAGTCCATTTTTTTCTATATCTTTCAATGTAGCCTTCTATTCATCTTGACATGAATCTCGTAAGCAATGGTCGTATCAATTTAAACATGGCTTGAAGCTTCCGGCAGAATTAGGTCTTGTTTCGGTCTTTTTAGTTAAAATTTTTTGCAGTCGGGTTTTTTGATTTTTTAATTACTTAATTTACTTTATTTATGTCTTTTTAGTTAAGAAAGATTACGTAACCGGATTAATTCTTTAAATGAGTTTATGTCATGTGGTTGCATCTGGATCCTATGCTAACTTCATTCTATCTTTCATTTTATCAAGGCGTATTTTACGTGAAATAGGAGATTCTGTCTTCTCTTTTGCAGCCTTAGCTCGTTTAGTCTTGCGGGATAAAGCCATGTTAGTTAGCCAAAAAAAGTAAAAAAAAATTGGAATTCACAACACAAACAAATTAACAACAAATACAATCAATTGAAATTTTAAGACAAATCTCAGCTCACCTTAACTTAATAATTAATCCTATTAGCTTTGGTAATCAGTACCAAACTACAATAATATAATATATTATAACGCCCCTTAGGGTAGTTACTACTTACTAGTTTCAATTTTCAAAAGTTAATTAAAAACTAAACCTTAAAGATAAAGATAAATGATAATAGAGAAGTATTTTTACGAGTTACGAATTAAAGTTTCAAGTTTCAACGTACAACTAATGTTTCGAACGAAATTGTAAATTTATTTATTTCTTCTTTAATCTTTATCTTTATCTTTAATCTTATAATTTATAATATATTTTATTTTATACACTATTATATTTCAATCTTACATTTTTCGTTAACAGTTATTTAACACGGACCATTACTCAGTTGTTACATCAAAAAACGTAAAGACTTTATACAAACGTGTACAGACAAGCGATAGCGCGATCTAAAGAAAGCACAGCGAAATCTATTGACGGAAGTTGGAACTAAATGTCGCTTTTTAAATACAAATCTATACATAATATAAATGCGAAAGTATATCTGTCAGTCTGTCTGTGTCTGTCTGTCTGTCTCGCTTTCACGCCAAAACTACTGAACCGATTGTTATGTAATTCTGTACACAGATAGTCTAAAAGCCTGAGAAAGGACATAGGCTACTTTTTAACTGGAAAAAGGAGTTGTAAGGGGGTAAAATGCGTAGGTAAATTTGTTCAAATTAAGTTGGAGCCGTGTGTCTTCTACATCGCACCGTCGCTTACCTAAACGTGTTTCTATAAGAGGTGGTAAGGATGGAGGAATCTTTTCCGATTAATTTGAAGAAATGTTTGAAATCTTAAGAAGTCAATGTTCGACTTCGAACTCTTCGAAGTTCGACCCCACTCCCCAATTATTAACCCCCTACGCAAAAATAATAAGTAAGAAGAGTTTTGTGTCTGTCTGTCTGTAAACATTGAAGTTTGAAGTAAGCGTACCGCGGAAGCACCTCTGTCGTGCAAATTTTGCAATTTGCAGTAATGTAGCCAATGTTCTTATTTTTATAGATTGTATATTTTATCCATGCAGGCGGGTTTTACCTGCACAGCTGATTGTCTAGGTAGACAATCAGCTTGGACGGAGGTCCGTCCATGCTTCCTCCCGCACGCGCACCCCCGCCTTGGTGACGCCCACCATCGTAATATTTTAATTTCGCCATAATTTCAAAACCAAACATCCAATTTTAATCATTCAAAGACCAAATATTATCTACATAAACTGTACTTAGTAATGGAATAATTTATTTTGATAAGGATTAAAAGAATGAGTAAATTAAACACGTTTAAATATAGTCCAAAAAAATTCAAGATTTTTAAATAAAATAATGGTTATTGTGCCTCACTCGACATAGATAGGTATAGTGTGTCGCGGACTTTTTTGTAGATATTTACAAGTTCTATAATTACTTAGAACATATTATGGTTCTATATTTTATAGTTTAGGCAGCGTACGTAAAATAAGTAACTTTTCTGGTTGATTTTTTACACCTTGCGTCCGAAGAACCCAAATATTTTACGGAACCCTATTTTTCTCCAAAATAAAATTCAGCCTATGTTCAGCAAAAATAATGTAGAATTCCAATGGTGAAAGAATTTTTCAAATCGGTCCAGTAGTTTCCGAGCCAAACAAACAAAAAATCAAATCGTTCCTCTTTGCACTATTAGTGTAGATTTATCGTTCGATTTAATAATAAAACTGCAAGTTATATACATATTTAGAATCAGTGTTTAAAATCCTTTATTTTGATACCCCACTCGATATGCTTGGTAAATTTTTATTTCTTTTTTACCTCACAATATGGCGTCAAACGTCCACCATTTTGGTTTTTTCTTCATGTCACCTATCTAAGAACACTTGGGCCATTAAGACAAATCTAACGATACCTCAAATATGAAAATCCGCTTAGCGGTTCTGAAGATACGAGGTAATAAAGAATATTACAAACATACAAGATACGCGCCAAACACATAACCCTCCTGGCAGTCGGGTAATAACCCTCCTGGCAGTCGGGTAAAAACAAAATAATATATTATTAAGGGGGGCTGCCATACAACAAACGTGATTTTTTGTTATAGCGGCAACAGATATGTACAAAATCTGTGAAAATTTCAGAAGTCTGGCTATATAGCGGTTCTTGAGATACAGCCTGGAGACAGACAGACAGACAGACAGACGGACAGACAACTAAGTCTTAGTAATAGGGTCCCGTTTTTACCCTTTGGGTACGGAACCCTAAAAAGCCTGTTATATAATATGACCCACATGTTTTAACTATGGGTTCAGGCACAGAATATATTATAATGTTCAGGCTTCAAAGTTGCAATTGAAGTAAAAGTTTCAATTATCGGTTTCAAAACTTGAATGTTTAAAAGGACTTCTTGAAAATACTGAGACGCTTTTATTATATTGCATGCAGCATGACCACCACAAGCATTTTTCATGTTTTCCTGCCATAAAAAAGTAAATGTCAAGTGTCAGCTAATGCACTGAAGCATAGAGTAAATATATTATGGTATGTCTGGTCTCTGACTGAAGTAAACATGCACCGTTCAAAGTTATTTTGTTTTTGACAGGATCTTTATTTCAAAGACATAAGAATCACTTTCATAGAAATAAAACTCTGAGCTGTAGCTGAAACAGTTGTTCAGAGTCGTGTGAATGTCTCATCATTCACCCCAATTACGACGGTATTCATAGAAAAATTTAGGCGCGACAATGTGTCGAATGTCGATATCGATAAAAATTCGGGTTATCGGAACGACCAAAAAAGATCTCGGCTCTCAATAACTAAATGAGTAATAACTAACTAATAACAGTAACTAGTTAACATTAATAAAAATTAACATTAATAAAAATCATAATTTTAATGAAAATGTACAAATTATCCAAGTAATCAGCTTTTGATTAGCAGGATCGGAATTTCACTACTAAAGTTAGAAAGTTACCTCAATTAAGAGTTTAATAACATATAAATTAAAAAATGCAGTCCCTAGAAAAACTGAAGCGAGCAGCAATAACTTAATACTTTAGCTTTCAACTTTCAATTAAAAATGTTTACCTAACAATTTATACGGGAATGGCTTAGAATATTTTTTATCGATACCCGCAAAGGTCATCACTACGTAGCACCTTGACTGCCATCTGCCGATTCACGTGAAGCAATTAACGGGGGTGCCACCCTCTGGTCGTTTACCTCAGAGGGTTGGTCAACTTGTTCTCACGTGAAACGTTCATTAGAATCGAGGGAGGCATTAAAACTTTTGTTACGTGTTTACTTAATAGGGGTAAAAAGATGCTGGTTTGACGCCGCCATGACGCCCGCAACTCTGTTGCTAAATTCGTTTATCACGCGGGAATCGTGCATTTTTCCGGGATAAAAAGTATAATATCTTTATATACCAAGTTTCAGCAAAATCAGTTCAGCGCTTTGGGCGTGAAGAGCTACCTGAGCTAGGTAGCAATTTTCGTCTGTTGGAATACTATCACAAGATCCAAAAACAACCCGCTGCCGCTCTACCTTGACTATTTTCGTACCTATTTTTAGATCTATCTGGATTCTGGATTAGTTCTTGTTTCGACCTTTTTAGATCCCTTTTTTTAACCCTGTGTAGTTTTTTTTTAAGTTAGAAAGTGACTGTCGGTGTTGATTTTCCGACAACCTTAGTCTTTTAAATTATACGGAAAAAGAATTGAATCTATTTTTTTTTTTGTGTTCTGGCTTTGCTACTTGTTGGTTTTTGCCACTTGCTCCACAATCCTCCTTGCCATCCTCATGAAGATCGGTCTGCATTTTTTATTCTTCATTATATGTTTAATTGTGTCTGTTGTTATGACTTTGTCTATTTCTTCATCTGTTTCCCTTCTGAGTGTTCCATAGATGGGACATTCTGTGAGGCAGTGCAGAACTGTTTGGGTGGTTAAGTCGTCGCATTGTGCATTGTAATCCTGTGTAGTTAGGTTACAGTTTATAACTTTTTAACCGTGACAGCATTTGGGAACAGTGACGTAATGGTATAAAACTTGATTTGTGTAAGCCTGTTCGCAATGCTCGTTTGTCTTCATAGTTCATAGTATAAAGCTTCTAGGTACCTGAGCAACCTTTCAATGATTTCTAAAATCCATTTTCTTTCGGCGTGAGGATTTTTTTAGATTAAGTTATTCCATATTTCTTTTTGCACACTTTCAAGTTACATGTATTATGTTGTAGGTAGCCTGTATACCTTGGGCGTCAATCGTCATAGGTTGAAATGATTTACTAGTTTTTATCTCTATTTTTTAAGGGCCCCCGAGACGGTCAAACGGTTTGATTCAAACCTTACGTGTTTGATGCAACCGTTTGATGTCGGTTTGAACGGTTTGTCAAACGACACTGCGCAGTTTAATTCAATACGCGCTGTCGAGTACACGTCTTGTGATGCAGACAAGATGCTCTAGAGTCTAGAATCTAGATTCTAGAACGAGGACCGCGATTTTCTTATGTTTATAACGTCAATGTCCTCTGTCGAAAAATAAAAAAATCTACAGAAAGTGCTAGAAACTACAGCTTTTTTCTTTTTTTTCTTCCAAGTTTGATCAAACGCGTCGGAACACGATCAAACGGCGCGTCAAACAAAACAAAAATATGAAATTTCATCAAACAAGCTTCAAACACGTAAATGTTTGACAAACCGTTCAAACAAGCTTTGTAAACGATCAAAATGGTTTGAGTCAAACCAAAATTTACGTGTTTGAATCAAACCGTTTGATCGTCTCGGGGGCCCTTTAGTGTTTTTTTTTTTGTTCTGATTAAATAAATGCTGGATAATTAATAGTCCCGGCCTAGTTTTAGCCAATATCCTCAGGCGCACCTCATCCAAGTTCCTGATAAATCCGACTTGCGAAAGCCAAAGTTTATACTCGTCCGATTTTAAGTAGCCTTACTTTGAAGCTCTTTCAGAGCGATTTCGCCTTTTCCGCATAATATATAAAATAAATTCCTCTTAGTTGTCGCATTCCTTCTAGATAGCATACCGTGTACTAAAATGTAATAATATTATGAGTTATTGAAATGTGAAAGTATTATAATATATTATCTCACAAGTCACAATTACCTGCTCTACTTCTACATTATACTGTGATTATACCCATAACCCAATACGAGTTTCACAATAAAATGTAAAACTCGTATTGGGTAATGGGTATTTACTACTTATAATGCATTTTTGGACATTTTGTAGTCCATCGACAGTACCTCTCTTTTCTAATACACAGTGTCTGCCTGCAGATCGCATTTAATCGAGGCTTAATAAAGTTTCTTTTGACATTTTTTATTCAAATAACGAATGCTCGCCAAATTTGAATGAGTGACCTTCACCTCGACAGGATAATCCTGCGTGCCTCACGGGACCTTGAGATCTGCCAAGGTCTCACGTACCATACCTATCTGGTGATCGGACATAGGCATAGTAAGTTAGTAACATAGTATACCCATACCTGTGTTATTGGGCCTCTAACCTGTTCGGTGTTCCTCAAATGTAAATGCTGGCTGAATCTCTCTCTACACAATATAATACTATGGTATATTTTTTCCCGTAGTGCTTGCCCCTCTTGTTCGGACATTATAATTGTCATTACAATTTGGCTGTCTCCCGCTTTGCTTGGGGAGGGAAATTGGATATCTCCTACACAGCCTACCTTTTTAGGGTTCCGTAGCCAAAATGGCAAAAAAGGAACCCTTATAGATTCGTCATGTCTGTCTGTCTGTCTGTCCGTCCGTATGTCACAGCCACTTTTCTCCGAAACTATTAGAGCTATACTATTGAAACTTGGTAAGTAGATGTAGTCTGTGAACCGCATTAAGATTTTGATGCAAAAATGGAAAAATTATTAAAAATTTTAGGGGTCCCCATAGGTACAACTGAAACAAAAAAAATTTTTTTCATCTAACCTATGCGTGTGGGGTATCTATAGATAAGTCTCCAAAAATCATATTGAGGTTTCTCATATCATATTTTTCTAACCTGAATAGTTTGCGAGAGAGACTCTTAAAAAGTGGAAAAATGTGTGTCCCCCTCTCTAATTTCTAAAGTAGAGGCATGATAATTCTAATAAAAAAATATATTATGATGTACATTACCATAAAAACTACCAACGAAAATTGGTTTGAACGAGATCTAGCCAGTAGTTTTTTTATATGTCATAAATGGTAAACCTTAATCTAAATTTCATTAAATCGACTGAAATATAAAAATAAATCAAAAACCTTTTAATTTCATAAAAATAAACCTTATTGCTGCTGCGGAACCCTTCATGGGCGAGTCCAACTCGCACTTGGCCGCTTTTTCTGATTAATTTCGTTGCGGGTCCCAAGACAGATTTAGCTTGTCCCTCGGGCACAGCCTCGGGCATCCCTGAGATCATATCAGAGGGTTTTCGTGGTTGGTTACCACTGTTGATCCTGGTGACACGGGAGTTGCAGTGGTGGGAATGTGTGGTGTGCCTTTTGCGCGATTAAAAAAATACAGTAAGTAAGTATATTGAAAAGTATATCAACATCATGGATACAGTATTATATAAATCGTCTCTATGTGATCCAATAACTTGAGATCTATCTCACGCAAGGTAAGTACAATGTAAAAGTATAAACTGCATTATTGTCTGCTTTGTTTAGATCAAAATTAAATAGAATCTGAAAAAAGTACAGCCAAAAAATAGTGTTTTCAGATAAGCTGCGTGCAGGAGCGTGCAGGGTTCATTAAACACATTCAACTTTCAGTACTTCCAAGTTTGCTTTCAGTACTTCGAGATCAAAGTGACTTCTTTAAATGGTCCCTTAATTACAATTCAGACAAACAGTATACAATATATTGTGCACCTGGGTGGATTAATTACTGAAATCTGGATTTACTCTGGTTATCTGGTTTCACAGATCTTCTCAATCCTCACATTCCCATTTTTTTCGAAGAGGTTCGAATCAAGACAATTTAAATAGGTTAGTCTTCATAGTTCGATTCCGCCTATGGTTAAGAGTGTACATAAATAAACATATTGAATAATATTGATTATGCTTGTAGTAATAACTTACTAAGGTAAGTTGTAATTATTATTGTACAAGCTACTTTTACAAGAAACTTCTCAATCTAGTGTTATTCAAGAACCTGATTCCAACGTAACTTAAGGCGCTCCCCCTACGGGGATGCCGTAGTTTACCATATTTAGAGCCTTAAAAAGCTTATAATTTGAAAGCTAAAAACTTAATAAAAATACAGCAATAATCTTCAGTGTATCAACATTCCTTTCCCTGTTTTTAATTTACTATTTTTGTTTATTATACTCATGATATTAGCATCCAAAGTAATACCAATTTAGTATTTACATACTTTCAGCATCTCCCTAGTATTTACAAATTACTTTTATTTGAAACACACGCCAAAAGATCGACAATATCATTAACTACATACCTATTCCACGTTTTAAATTTTTTTAGGTCAATTTTTTGTGCGATCTTTCATCAAGGTCGTTTGCTCCGGGGATGGCCTTAAGTTCCGAGATCAATCACATTTTCAAGTACCCCTGCTGTCAATGGAAAAAGAAAAGAATACTTACTTTTTTCGCCTGTCAGTGGAGGTTTGACTTTCTCCAATGTTGAAGGATTCCCCAAAAATCCGATATTGTAAATCATCATCTTCGTTACTTTGATATTGCATTGCTTACACTATTATGGGTGTAATACTAAACGAGCCCCCTTAACATAGCTTGATCTTAAAATCATCGTAATGTGCACATAATTAATTGGACACTCGAAAAATAAAACTAAACTAATCGCTATAATTTTGCCGATAATTTTTTTAAATTTTGATTTTCGAACGCGAATCACAGCCGTATCGCGCGCGGCGCCGAACCTAACTAACCTAACCACTTAACCAGTAACGGGGATTGGGGAACGGGGGCCGTTCCTTGCCACGCGGGGCAACAAGATCCTATGCTAGTGTCGCATGACAATCGAGTAGAGCCTACTCGATTGTCATGCGACAGTGTCTTGAGTAGAGATGGGCAACGGGTTTAAACCCGATGGGTGGAAACGGGTTTAAACCGGGTTTTTTGGGTGAAAATGGATTTAAACCCGAATAAAAACCCAAACAGCGGGTTTAAACTTTTAAACTTATATTTTGTATTCAAACGTTAAAAAAAAAGAATTCGCGTAAGTCGGCGTTCAACTTTGCATATAAATGCATATAAAATATGTTTAATTGAAACCAAAGTCTACAGAAAACAATCATTCAGAAGAAAAATGTTAAATTAAAATGTTGTAAAATAAAACAATTTACATTGTTATGGATAAAGTAACCTAAACCAATGTTATTTTGGTGTCGAAGCCTTCAGATTTATTATTCTAACAATGTTGCCTGAACAATTTGTTCAATATTATCTTGCTCATGCTTACTTATATTATACTTATCTAAGTATAAGTTCGTCAATCGTTAGCTCTTGATTGTGTAAATCTAGAAATTTAGATTAATTAATGTCATCGTCTTTGACCTCGGGATTTATTTGTTTGGTGAAATTCGCCACTTTTTGACCGACTTCCAAAAAGGAATGTGTGCTAAATTTTTATTCATGGTCAAAGGTCCAAAAATTAGTTTTTCACAAGTTTTGGCGAAACGGTAAGTTTTTTTTTATTAAAATACCTGAGATAAAAATTGTAGGCCATATAAAATTGTCTACAAAAATGTATCATTACTTTTTACATACCAGTCACCGTTTTTCACTCGAAAAGTTGTAAAAGTTGTTTTTCTCACAATTTCCATAAGTACGCCTCGTATAAAATGTATGCCTATACCAGTGTCAGATCCTTTTATGCTATAAAATATAGTATTACTTGTGTACGAATTGGCTCTTTTTTTCTCTCTCTCGCGGTCTTAAAATGGCAGCCATTTTAAATTTTTTTCGGACCTTTATTTTCATTTGACCAATACTTCTCAACTAAGGATCCCAGAAAGATGAAAAATCGGCCAAGTGCGCGTCGGACTCGCGCACGAAGGGTTCCGTACCATTATAGAGCAAAATTAGACTAAAAATTGTGTTTTTTGTGTGGGAGCCCCCCTTAATTTTTTATTTTATTTTAATATTATTATTAAATATTAAAGTACAAGTAAAACTAAGGATTTTGTGGAAAATTCAAGGGCCTACCTGTTGCTATTATTGATATAGAGCAAAAAAGGCCAAAAAAATCACGTTTGTTGTATGGGAGCCCCCCTTAAATAATAATTTTATTTAGCTTTCAGTATTTGTTGTTATAGCGGCAACAGATATACAAAATCTGTGAAAATTTCAACTCTCTAGCTATTACCGTTCTTGAGTTACAGCCTGGAGACAGACAGACGGACAGACGGACAGACATCGATCTCATGAACGTTTTCACCCTTTGGGTACGGAACCCTAAAAAGGTCGCATTTGATAGGCAAACTCATGGACTGCAATAATATAGGTAGTTTATTAAAAAAATATATTTAAAAACCTGCCAAGTGCGTATCGGGCCACACGCAATATTATAGGGTTCCGTAGTACCGCTAGTTTTTGAAAATTTTTGTATGGTCAATGAATGTACTGTACATTTATAACGTGTTTTACACTACTAACAACAAAATTTCAGTTACGTTCAAACGAATTTGAATGAAAAGTTCCTTTATACTTCACCGAATATTATTTTTTTAAGCTATTACTCAATAACTCATGAAGTCTTCGTAGCCGTGATAATTTTCCTTTTAAATTCAGCATATTTTCTACTCTGGTAAAGTTTTTCACATTTCCAGAAGCAACCTTTTAGCTGGTAGAAGGGGAAACTTTGGACTCTAACGATTTTTCCGCTTTCAAACTTCATATTTCACAAATGGATCCCTAAATCGAAAAATGATCTCTGAATATTCGAAATATTTTTAAAAAACATATCCAACGACACCCCACAGGATGGGGTTGACGCGAAAAAAATTTCATGCCCGCATGATGTGTAGGAGAGGTACCATATATTTTTTTAAAGATTTTATATACCATTTTGTCGGCATCATTAATATGTGCATTCGTGCCGAATCACAGCTTCGTAGGCCCTACAGTCTCTGAGCAAAACGGCGGACAGACAGACGGACGGACAGACCGAAACTATAAGGGTTCCTTGTTGACTACGGAACCCTAAAATAACATAGAAAAACAAAGATGAATGGAAAAAGGGACATAATATTTTAGTTTTTTTAATTAGTGGCTTTTTGTGCAAAATGCCTGATTGTGCCTGAAAATGCCTGAGTGTTATATTTAAAAAACGGAGGCTTGTAGGGAAAAATGTATTAAAACATTTTTGTAGATAATTTTATGACCTGCAATTTTTATTCAGGATATTTTTATGTAAAACTTACCGTTTTGCTGAAAATCGCGCAAAATTCTTTTTTTTTAACTTTGATTTTGACCTGGGATTTTTTGCCATAGAAGGGAATTACTGGGAGGTTTCAAATTTTATTTTTAATCATATTCTAAACAATATTTTCGATTTTCAGCTTGGTGGGATTTCATCTTAACTTCGAATTAGAGCTTCAAATTAATATTCTAAATTCTAAATTGACCGGAGTAGACAAAAGTAATTCATTATAACTTTTAAACTATGTAATTGAGAGTGAAGAAGTTGTGGAATTTATTATAGCTAGATACCTCATCTATTATTTAACATAAAAAAGAACCAGTTTGATAAGCCGGATTTTCCACAAAAAGCCAAAAATTAAAAAACAAAAATTCCTTTTTCCATTCATCTTTGTATTTCTATGTTTTTTTTTAATTATTTTTTAATAAACTACCCGTATTATTGTAGTCTATGAGTTTGCCTATTAAATACGACCTTTTTCATCTTTCTGGGATTCTTAGTTGAGAAGCATTGGTCAATTAAAATAAGGGTCCAAGAAAAAATTTAAATGGCTGCCATTTTAACACTGCGAGAGAGAAAAAAAGAGCCAATTCGTACATAAATAATACTATATTAAAACATAAAAGGATCTGACACTGGTAGAGGCAAACATTCTATACGAGGCGTACTTTCAAATTGTGAGTTTTAAACTTTTAAAACTTTTCGAGTGAAAAACGGTGACTGGTATAAATATAGTAATAATACATTTTTGTAGACAATTTCATGGCCTACAATATTTATCTGAGGTATTTTTATGAAAAAACTTACCGTTTCGCCAAAAACTGTGAAAAACAAATTTTTCGGACCTTTGACCTTGAATAAAAAATTTAGCGCACATGGGAATTCTGATTCGTAATCACTTTCTCAACAATAGGTATTACCGATTTTCAGCTTGGTGCGAATTTATGCAAGGTTACAGGGGTATTTTAAATTTTTGTCTAAGTTGACTGGGGTATTTGGGTATAAACTATTTTATATGCTACCCTGCACTGTTAGTTCATTATGTAACTTACAAAATACATTGTTTTACGTTGCTAAAATAGAAAAATTTGGCCATTTAGATAAAAACCCGAATAAAAACCCGGCGGGAGGGAATATATGGGTTTTTACTGGGTTTAAACCCAGTGATCGGGTTTAAACCGGGTCGTTTGCCCATCTCTAGTCTTGAGTCGAGACTCGAGACTGGGCGTTTTCACACTGCGGCGATAACGACACGACATCGGACAGCGACATAATACTCATAAATCATAATAATATTATTATTATATCGACGGCAAAAAGCGGAAACGGAGTAACCCACACCCACGTAATTTTTAGGGTTCCGTAGCCAAAATGGCAAAAAAGGAACCCTTATAGATTCGTCATGTCTGTCTGTCTGTCTGTCTGTCTGTCCGTCCGTATGTCACAGCCCCTTTTCCTATTAGAGCTATACTATTGAAACTTGGAGAGTAGGTGTAGTCTGTGAACCGCATTAAGATTTTGATGCAAAAATGGAAAATTATTAAAAATTTTAGGGGTCCCCATAGGTACAACTGAAACAAAAAAATTTTTTTTCATCTAACCTATGCGTGTAGGGTATGGATAGGTCTCCAAAAATCATATTGAGGTTTCTCATATCATTTTTTTCTAACCTGAATAGTTTGCGAGAGAGACTCTTCCAAAGTGGTAAAATGTATGTCCCCCCCCCTCTAATTTCTAAAGTAGGGGCATGATAATTCTAAAAAAAATATATGATGTAGATTACTACAAAAACTACCAACGAAAATTGGTTTGAACGAGATCTAGCCAGTAGTTTTTTTATAGGTCATAAGTGGTAAACCTTAATCTAAATTTCATTAAATCGACTGAAATATAAAAATAAATCAAAACCTTTTAATTTCATAAAAATAAACCTTATTGCTGCTGCGGAATCCTTCATGGGCGAGTCTAACTCGCACTTGGCCGCTTTTTTTAGGGTTCCGTAGTCAACAAGGAACCCTTATAGTTTCGGTCTGTCCGTCGGTCTGTCCGTCTGTCTGTCCGCGGTTTTTCTCAGAGACTATAGGAATTAGGACCTACAAAGCTGTAATTTGACAGGAATACACATATTAATAATGCCGACATAATGGTACATAAAATATTTTTTATGGTACCTCCCCTACACATCAAGCGGGGTAGAATTTTTTTTTCGCGCCCACCCCATCGTGAGGGGTGTCGTTGGATAGGTTTTTTAAAAATATTATGAGTATTCATAGATCATTTTCCGATTTAGAGATCCATTTGTGAAATATTTAGTTTTAAAGTGGAAAAAATCGTTAGGAGTCCAGTGTCCCCCCCCCCCCTTCTACCAGCTAAACGGTTGCTCCTGGAAATGTGAAAAAATTCACGGGAGTAGGAAATATACTGAATTTAAAAGGAAAACTATCACGGCTAAGAAGATTTTATAAGTTATTGAGTAATAGTCGATCAACTAAAAAAAAATGTATTCGGCGAAGCATAAAGGAACTTTTCGTTCAAATTCCTTTGAAAGTAACTGAAATGATATTGTTAGTAGTGTAAAACATGTTATAGGTAATAAATTAATTATACATTCATTGACCATACAAACATTTTCAAAAACTAGCGGTACTACGGAACCCTATATTGCGCGTGGCCCGACACGCACTTGGCCGGTTTTTTTATTATTACAGATCGAGTCAAAAAAAATCTGCGTCGAATGAGCTGACTCCCGTGGCTCTACGACCAATAGAAAATTTTGTACGCTTTTGCTGTAACCCACAGAAACGGATCTCAACTTCTAACTTCTGGTAGATTTTACTTATTCTTATCGATAGAAGATAATCATACAGACATAAATGTTAAAAAAATGGTGCACGTAGGTTTAATGAAAAAGGAGATTTTATCTTTTTCTGAAATCTCAAAAGTTTTTCGGCTCTGGTGTACATTTTCCATTTTGCGGGTTAAGTACGTTTTCGCTTTTTGCCGTCGATATCGTCTGCTCGGACGACAACGATATCATCCGACGATATCGACACGATATAAACCAACAGCAGTTTACGTAAGACACCCACATTTTTCAAAATGTGGGTGTCTTACGTAAATGTTTGGTTTGACAGTCAGTAAGTAAACTTTCTTCCGAACAAAGATCTTAAAATCGTTACACTTACGATTAAATCTTAAGCATACGTACAATCTGGATGAAATGGACCAAAATAGTATTTATTTTGTTAGATGAGATTTGACTTAACCCCCCTAAACACCTCACGTAATTTATGGACGCCCCCTTAGTTTTATTGCGCCAGCAAAGGTGTGTCGTCCCGATATCGGCACGACAATCTGTCGGCGACGATATCGTTGACTGCAACGACACAGTGTGAAAGCGTTTAGTAGTGATTGTATGAAACTACCAGTCCGACGATATCGTGTCGTGTCGTTATCGTTGCAGTGCAGTGTGAAAACGCCCCATACCTATTACCTAGTGATTGTATGAATCTACCAGTCCGAGGATAATATCATGTCGTGAGTCAGAGCGTTCCCAAAAAGAGACTACTCACGGTTCCTCCTTGACTATGACGTAGTCCTCCTCTGCTTCCGTGGAGAGCTTCGCCTGCAAAGCCTTTAGCTTATCGATCTGGAACTGCAGGTATGATTTGGTACCTTGTTCTTCCATTCTGCAAAAGATATTTTATACTGTACCTAAGTCTCTCCCCCCTAAACATGATAAATTTTGATTGATAAATGATAATACACGAATTAAATATCGGTATTCGGTATATTTACTAATACGAAATAAATGACTTCTATCATTACAAATTTGAAAAAAAAGTCAAGAGAATGATCATTATAGTCCGACAAGGCTTTATTATCATTGACACATTCATAATATAAAGGCTAAAGCCTTGTCGGACTATACTCAGTAAATTTTTTTAATGAACGGCGAACATAGACTTATATATTACTAAACCCCTCCCACCCCTTATATGCGAACGTATTTTATGAACGGCCCCATATCTGTTGCCGCTTGCCGCTATAACAACTTACTAAAAAATAAAAAAGTTTATTTTCAAGGGGGGCTCCCATACCAGAAACGTGATTTTTTTGGCCTTTTTATTATTAATAACTGTGGTGGTACTTTAATAATTAATCATAAAATTAAAATGAAGTAAATATTTAAGGGGGGCTCCCATACAAAAAACACAATTTTTTGTCTACTTTCGCTCTATACCGGAACGGAACCCTTTGTGCGCGAGTCTGACTCGCACTTGGCCGATTACATTTTATTTTAAGGATTTACGAGTTGTTTTCTTGTTGACACTCAAATATTATATAATAATATATATTTTATAAATAAAAGGCAAAAACTCTTCCTCTCAACAAAATCCGACCTCTTGCATCGCGTCATCCACCAGGTCGAAGCCTCACAAAGTATATCTTGCCCACATGACACAAATAATATGTAAGTTCCAAAATATTATGTATTAGGTAATCTTCAAAAGGTCCCTCCAATATGAGTGATTCAGCTGGAATTCCTCCCACACTAAATGTCTGACGTAATTTATGGAAGCCGCCTAATAATTGATAATAAGATAAGTACCTACTTACCTAATAACTAGCATTAAACTTTAAAATAAACAATATGGCTAATCACTGTGGCTAATAATAATTATTTAGTTCTCCCGTTCGTAAATACTTACCCCGAAATTCGAAAGTATCATAGTGGCGAAAATCGAGAAATTCTACGCATAGAGTAGAGCATGGCTCATAATTCATAAAACATCTCAAAAAATATAAACCATGGCTGAACATAGAAATTAGAACCTCCTCTTTTTGGAAGTCGGTTAAAAATGCTGAGGTGCTCAATCACGAAATGGTCCGTGTTTCACAATCGCGTTTAGGGCGGGAATAGACGTCCGATTTTGCTTCCGGTTGTCTGATCAGACAACCGGATCGGATTCACTCAATACACGTCCGATTTTTGCGTCCGATTTTTTCTGAACTCAGTCGCTCTCGAGCTATCTGTGAGCTTGCACGGAGCAGAAAGACAAGATTCACCCTACATGATTCCGTTTATTTTTAGGGTTCCGTAGTCAACAAGGAACCCTTATAGTTTCGGTCTGTCCATCCGTCTGTCCGTCTGTCTGTCTGTCCGCGGTTTTGCTCAGAGACTATAAGACAACAAGTTATTGAGTAATAGTCGATCAACTTAAAAAAAATGTATTCGGCGAAGTATAAAGGAACTTTTCGTTCAAATTCCTTAGAAAGCAACTGAGATGGTGTTGTTACTTGTTAGTGGTGCAAAACATGACATAATTAATGTACATTCATTGACCATACAAAAATTTTCAAATACTAGCGGTACTACGGAACCCTATATTGCGCGTGGCCCGAATTTTACAAGTAAAAGGCAGTCCGAACAACAACCATGCGAGACGTTCGTTCACTATCATGCTAGAGAATAAAGGCCGTCACAGACTTAGCTATAATATATTATACTAGCTTTCCAGACAGACAGACAGACAGACAGACAAAAAACTAACCACATTTTTGGCTTCTATAGCGATCTAGTGACACCCCCCCGCTTATTATTTTTTTAATATCTTTAATGTACAGAATTCACATTTCTACAGTTTTATTATATGTATAGATTAATAATATGTTTATAGCTAGGCATAGTAATATATATTTTCTATACAATTTTCGCGTGACCACACACTCAGCTATAATTAATATATTTCTGGTCTCAGTGTGTTTAGTACGGTATATTAATATTATAATATATTATAGCTAAGTCTGTGACGGCCTTAAACTGGCAAATCGGAAGAAATAATCGGACGTCTATTGTGTCTCCGTACAAAAGTATGCAGACTGCACCTTCAGACAATCGGAACGGCAGTAAAATCGGAAACGCTTTGACGCTGTTTCCGATTCTGACGTCCGATCCGGTTACCGGATCGGACGTGTATTATGTATTCAAATAAATGTATGGCAAGAGTGCCTTCAGGTAGTCTGATCAGACAACCGGATCAGACAATCGGATGAAAAAATCGGACGTGTATTGTCGCCCTTAAAAATACCGCGTAGAAATCTGAAATGGGCGCAATGCGCATACTTTCCTAACCTCTTTGGTCTACGATAAAATTATTTTTAAATTAGACATAATAAAGTAGGTAGGTATAATAATATTATATTTTATGTAGAGTGTTTTGTAAGTAAAACCAATATTTTATATTGAAATCGGAGTAGAATAATATCACAAGACTCGTTGCATAATAGTTTCTAGCGACATTGAACTTATTTCTGCATGACATTCAGTTCGCTTTATCTTTTTGTAGGTGGGAATAAGGTGTAGCTAAACAAAACGAAAATAAACTGTACACAGTTATCTAAAACGTCAAAATTAACTGAATATAAACTTTTAAAAACCGAATCCGTTTACCGTTAAAACATTTGAAGATCGAATTCGAAGGAAAATCGTTAGCAACGGCAATTTTGCAAATGTCGAACCTCAACAACAAACCTCGATAGACGATTATTATACCAAACCAGGCAGTTTTTTACCAAATAACAGTCCAAATGTTGGTCCATTTATTTCATATTAGCTCAAAGAAATCGTTGTAATACCTGCTAAATGGGAATAATATTTACGATGACGACATTATTGATTGTAGAGTTCGTACGCATACCTTGATTCAGCATTATTTTCCACTAAATCTTCATATTGGAATATATTAGGCCTGATTTACGTAGACATTGTAATCACTAATATATAATAGATTGTATCAATAAAATATTAAGTAAAAATTGCACATAAATTCAATAAAATAAATATAAAATCTTGGTAAAATAACCACAATTCGTTAAATATTCGTTAGAATCAAAAGCATATCTACTATTTCGTTTCTGTTAATGGATTTCGCAGTTAGTGGGAAAGAGATGCATAAATAGGACATTGAACCATAAACACGTTTACAGTTGCAGAAGAAAGAGGTTAGGCGCCATCTTTACAGGAAGTGCAAAATGAGTATAGGTAGTCTATGAGCTCAGTGTTACCACTGTAAAATAATCAAAATGATCAATGATCATAGATCAAAATATCCAAAACAAGGTGTGAAAGATGCATTGTGATGAAAATATAATAATGGCCGTTATAAACGGAGTAAGTAACTGACGTCAGTGCACAACTGCACAGGCAAGACAGCACTGACCTGCCACTGCCATCGTGTAACCGATTTCGAAAACAGTTATAATAATAATGGACAGCGCTGTCATTATTCCCGTTTTATATTTTTCGGTGCAAGTCTGCTCCCCCCGCCACCCGCGACAGCGCTACTGCTGTCCGTCATGTGTGCAGTCTTCAGCGTGCGTACTGCGTAGCGACGCGCAACGCAGCGCGCCGTATGAACACCTTGGTTATTTGTAATGTCCCGGCCGCATCTGCGTCTATCGTCCGAAGCTTCGTGCTACGAGACGATACTATTGGACGATACACGCATATCGTCCAATAGTATCTGCTTTAGCGCGAAGCACCACGCATATGCAGCTGCGGCATAATACAAAATTTAATATGTAAATGAGGTAAATACATACTATGTAAAACAACGCAACGGCAGCGCTGCGTTGACGCAAAGCTGACGCATCACGCAACGCGCCGTGTGGACTAGCTTTTAGTTCCTTTTTCGTCATGCCAACTATACTGTTTTACAGTATTAAACTGTTTTTCACTAAAATATAATATTTTTCCGTCTCGGCCGCATCTGCGTCTATCGTCCGAAACTTCGTGCAATGGCTCGCATTACACGTATCAATATTATCACGATTCCGTGATAATATTGATGGTGTAATAGGCTGAATCGCAGTATCGCAGTAGTACTTGTGATACGATACGCGTGATATTAGAATCGTGATTATATTGATGGTGTAATTCGAGCCATTGAGACGATACACGCAGATCGTCCAATAGTATCGGCTTTAGCGCGAAGCACCACGCATATGCGGCTAGGGCATTCAAAATATTGTTTTCAGCAATGATGTTTTAATAAAGATGGCGTATGTTCAAACAAATTGGCCCTCAGATTTTGTTCCTACGACATGGTTTTGAGTTGCACTTGACAGGCGCATGCGTGGATTATTCTATGACACGCGACTATCTGGCCTTATCGCACTGCAGTTGTCGTCCGTATTCTCTATCCTTTTTTAGCTTAACATAAAGCATTGAATACTTTTTCAAAAATTTTGGAAAATACCCAAATAAAATGTAATTACTACATGTTTTCCTAAACTTCCGTGTGGTACGTAACTCCTACATCTTTTTTTACCTTTGAATTATAATTTTTGCATTCTCTGAATACATAGTTTGGCATTATAAATCAAAAACGTCAGACCTCATCACTCACTCGCTGCCAACATTCAACTAATTCAAAAGACACTAATTAGGTTCATTTGGCCGCCTCAGACTGTACGGCTGTACAGTGTACGCGCTAGTGCGATATCTACCTTTTTTTAGGGTTTGCCAAAATGGCAAAAAAGGAACCCTTATAGATTCATCATGTCTGTCTGTCTGTCTGTCTGTCTGTCTGTCTGTCGTCTGTCCGTCCGTCCGTATGTCACAGCCACTTTTCTCCGAAACTATTAGAGCTATACTATTGAAACTTGGTAAGCAGATGTAGTCTGTAAACCGCATTAAGATTTTGATGCAAAAATGGAAAAAATATTAAAAATTTTAGGGGTCCCCATAGGTACAACTGAAACAAAAAAATTTTTTTTTCATCTAACCTATGCGTGTGGGGTATCTATGGATAGGTCTCCAAAAATCATATTGAGGTTTCTCAAATCATTTTTTTCTAACCTGAATAGTTTGCGAGAGAGACTCTTCCAAAGTAGAAAAATGTGTGTCCCCCCCCTCTAATTTCTAAAGTAGAGGCATGATAATTCTAAAAAAAAAATATGATGTAGATTACTATAAAAACTACCAACGAAAATTGGTTTGAACGAGATCTAGCCAGTAGTTTTTTTTTTATACGTCATAAATAGTAAACCTTAATCTAAATTATTTCATTAAATCGACTGAAATATAAAAATTAATCAAAAATATTTTAATTTCATAAAAGTAAACCTTATTGCTGCTGCGGAACCCTCCATGGGTGAGTCCAACTCGCACTTGGCCGCTTTTTTTTATAATAGAATATCATTGGTTTTCAGCATAAAAATGCAAACACTTGACGTTTACCATTTTATAATGCCGCGGCCGCATATGCGTGGTGCTTCGCGCTAAAGCCGTACAATAGTATCGTCTCATTGCACGAAGCTTCGGACAATAGACGCAGATGCGGCCGGGACGTAAGAAGAAAAATATCTAACATCTATAGCATGGTGTGTCAATTGTCAAGTGTCAAAACTATTATGTCATTTGTCAAGCAAATGCTTTCCAAATTCAAATTTTAAAATTTCCGCCCGAAAAATAAAATTAGGCTACAACAAAACAGAAATTAGAAAACTTTTCTTTGAAGCAGTTAACAGTATAAAATGTGTACAAACAAGTTATTAAAGTTTAACCTTTAAAACACAGTGTAGTTCTAATATCTGATGTTAATTTGTTTCGATAGACTTGGAAATGAAGTTCCGTGCTGTTATGATAGACGCCGGGCCTATGAGAGAATTTACAAGTAATTTTTTAGCATATTATTTATATACAATAATATGTATATTGTATTATAAAGAATTCTTAGTTTTTCTTTAATAAAATTAAATCCTAAAGTTTTTAAATGTGTCTTTCAATCTATGGATTATCTGTTCATAAATGTTTCTTACCTGTTTTGGTGCATACATTTGTAACTACAATTGTTTTAGTATAGAATTAATACTAAAACAATTATTATGTATTGTAGTTACAAATGTAATCAATATTTGTTTACATCCATACATAATACTAATGTTACAATTAATGTAAGTATGTCTGTCTGTTACCTCTCCACTCCAAAACCGCTGAACAGATTTTGCTGAAGTTTGGTTTGGACTTTGGAGTCCCGAGAAATTACATAGGATACTTTTTATCCCGGAATAAATGAATTTTGGGGCATCAGTAAAATACATATAAATTATGTTACTACTTAAAATCTTCTCCAAATCTTTATTATAACATCTGCTTACAATCTACGGGCTTTCAAATTTTACTTCTTATAATGATTTATATATGTTTTAATATCAATAAATGTTATTTTTCAGACATTGCAACAACAATATCAAAACTGTCCAAGGAATGTGTGCTTAGGTTGTCCACAGACCAATTATATTTCCTCGTGTGTGATGACGTTGGTCCGTCTGCACCTGTATTATGGTGTGAAATACCTCAAACATTGTTCTTCTCGGAGTATCAAATTGTAGGCCTTGATGCTGAACACCATGATATATATTTAGCAATTGTTTCAGGTAAACTTTACATATAGCTTGACAAAAAAGAGTACACACCGAACATTACTTTTAAATTACCTACATAAAATATTGGAAAACTTTATACCAAAAATAAAATGTGCCAGAATGACAATATTAGTTGTAGTGTACGAACATTATCAGTGATAATACAAGGCAAAAAAACCACCATTCAATACTGATTACGATTAGAAAATTTAGTTCAGAGTCTACTCTTTTTTGACAAACTGTAAAAGATATATTAACTATCTTTTTAAATATTACTAAAAATGATACGTTTTTAGAATAATAATATTATGATTTTATTTAAACAAAAATCTAATGATTTAGCCCTAAGCTTAGAATAACATTTTAAACTTTCGCGTTGCATTATAATTAAAACTTATTAATCGGGACTTAACGCAACTTATTCTAGAGTAGTAGCATTACTACTAGAATAAGTCGAGTTAAGTCCCGATTAATAAGTTCTAAGCTTAGAATGTTTCAATGATTGTGTTTTTAGCTAAAGAATAATGCATCTTCTATGCCCTGTATTCAAGTTGTGGACATAAATGCACCTTTGCTATTTCTTATTCTTCTTCTTTAAAAATGGCCTCCCATTAGGAATAGCCAGTGTCAGTAATTTGATGAGGTAAAAATTTAATAACAACTTATTTTTCAGCTAATTTATCCAAATCATTAATTACATTGAAAAGTGCCAAAAGCTTGAAAATAAAACTTACAAAGAAGCAATGCCCTTGTCTAACTCTAGAGATTGAAATGGTAAGTTATGATATTAAAGCAAAGAACTGATATAGAATAATCAAACTGCTAGTTAATAATAGTAATTGAGGAGCTGGCAAACAAAACCGGACAAGTCCATCAGAGTGCGAAAGTATATTATTTTCGGATTGAACCATCTCTTGAACCATCTGCGTCAATCACTGTTAATATTTTCAATCAAAAGCGGTTAAAAAGGCTTTTAAACGTCCATTTTCAAACAAAACAGGATTACTTCAGAAGTAGTGTAGCAGTTGATACCATGTTGGTACTAGTTTTTTGGACACTGTCAATTTTTTTCTCACGGACTAATCTGGTTCTGTTTGCCCGCTCCTCAGTTGTTAACTATTTTAAAACTGCAAAGTATAAAGAAGTCCAATCTCTTGTTTTCAGCCATCCTCAACTTCTCAAGAGACTCGTCAGGTGACCCACGACATCCCCGTGGTGGTGGTGCCGAGGAAGCTGTGGGACGACTTCCAGGAGCCGAAGATACCCCAGCCCGACGTAATTATAACTGTTCTATACAAACTTTTTTGCCTATGCCTTAACATCTTTTTAAATGTAACAGGAAGTAATAAAACTAAGCAATAATACTTTAGGGTGATGAGTGAAGAGTGTTCCTTGCAGAGAGTTCACTGTGAAAGGAGCAGCGCTAAGACTTTTAGGGTTCCGTACCCAAAGGGTAAAAACGGGACCCTATTACTAAGACTTACATGTCTGTCCGTCTGTCTGTCTCCAGGCTGTATCTCAAGAACTGCTATAGCTAGGCTTCTGAAATTTTCAAAATTTATGTATATCTGTTGCCGCTATAACAACAAAATACTAAAAACAAAATAAAATTTAAGGGGGGGGGCTCCCATACAACAAACGTGATTTTCTTGGTATTTTTTTGCTCCGTACCGTAATGGTACCGAACCCTTCGTGCGCGAGTCCAACTCGCACTTGACCGATTATTTCTGGCGTAGTACTATGTTGTCCAGTATTTTTTTATTTGTAACAGATATCAATAGAGTTACCACCGCTAAAGCAACTACGAACAACAATTGACCGCATGAGGACTATGTCATCTGATGTGGTACTTAGAGCTTCCGCCGAGGGCCGGTTCACTCTACAAATCAAAACCGACATGGCTAAAGTCTCAACTAGATTTAAAGATTTACGGGTGGAAGCTTTTGAAGGTAATTATTGCTACCTATCTGGCTTTATAAGAAGTGATAATTACTGTTAGATAGTTTATACAGGGTGTAACAAAACTAAGTGATAATACTAATAAAACACAATTTTTCGTGCACTTTTTCACTATATTACGATATAACTATAGATTTTAACAAATAACACGACCGAAAATCTATAGTTATATCGTAATATAGTAGAAAAAGGGCACGAAAAATTGTGTTTTATTAGTGTTCAACATGAATTTCCACCAAGAAACGACAGTACAATGCTCTATTTTGGTATCTCACTTGAATACTTAAAACCTTTAATTTTCAGGTCCAATAGATCATTCAGACTCAGAAACTGAGACCCAGATAAATGAAGATTTATCAAGAATGTGTTACTGTCGAGTGGATGCTAAAAAGCTGTCCATGTTTCTTAGTGCAGACCACATTTCACACCAGAGAACAGTTTGCAGTATTGTGCATAAGAAGCTTGTTGTGTTGTGCCTGTATACACAGGAGAATGTTAAGTTGCAGTGTTTTATAATGGGAATACAGTACTAAGAATTACTAAGAAGTATTATTGTATAATAATTAATATGATACTGTATAGAGATATTTTATATTATCTACAATGGACTCTATTGCTAAGATTGAGAGTCTGTCGGTATATTATACACATGATGAATTTCTGTAGCTGCCATAAGAAACACTAGACAATAACGTACTAAATTTTAAAATATTTCTCTCACCGATGGTTCATACTACTTCTGGGTTGCTTTTTATAGAAGGTAAGACCTTAACATATTATTTACATAAAAGACCAGCGGGTCTTTTAATATGCCTCAGCCTCGAATTTTGCGGGGCGGGAGCGGCGGCGCGGGAAGCCGTCTGGTAATAACGCGCACCGCTCACCGCGCCGCTGCCTTCAAGGCCAGTCTCATATAGGCTGGTTTTATCGTTAAGCGTTTCGGCAGCGCCGTCGGAGCGCGCGCGTTCGAAGATGTATGGGGGTAGTAGTTGCGTTTTAAAGTCGCGCGCACTGCTCATCGCTTGCAACGCGCCGCTACCGCGCCGCCACCTCCCCGCTGATTTCATGGCGGAGGCCTTATAGCGATAAATGTAGGATTATAGTCGCTCATATTGAGCTTTGTTTCCATTTAGAACGCGAGAAGTTTGTATGTTTTATAATTATAGATTAACTTTTAATAAAGAACTGCTACGAAGTTTGCGCCTGAAAAGGCAAAAGTTGAAAATCTTACGAAAGGAAATTACATTAACTAATCGCGCGCAAACTAAGTTTACTATTTATTAAAACACTTGATTGAAAAATACTTTTTTATTTCACAACTTTACAATTAATTATACCTACCTATGTAATTTAAATTACAATTTATCTCTGCCATTTATCAATGAAAAAACAAACATACCTTGTAACAAGCCACTTGGCGTGTGGGTTTTGTATTATTTATGTAACATATTAAGATTACTTTGCAAACTCACATCCGGTGGTGGTGGCATTCTAGAATCTAGAGTGTGTCAATGAAACATACATACAAACAATGGGGTACAAACACAGAAATGAATCAAGATAGAACGGCGTAGCGCGTGCGTTGCTAAGGAATCGCTCGTGTCAATTTTTGCTTTGCTTTTAGTTAGAATAAATAACTTACCCGTGGAAAGAAATACCTCCTTTTGACTGATTCACTTTCGTACTTCTGTTTTTACAATTAGACACTGCACAATAGGGCATTTTTGCACAACCGCTCCGGTGTAATCAAGTCGAGACGTGCGCGCTGACTGAATAAACGTTCAACGAATTTTGCCCACTTGTGCAAGTTTGAAATACGCGTACTCCACCCGCTTAGCCGTTCTATCTTGATTTATTTCTGTGTTTCTATCCCAACAAAGAATCCCATTATTGCCGGGCATCGACTACTTTTTGCCCACCATGTGCGTTGGTAATATAGGATTCCCTTTGTGCTATCGTTCGCGGCGAAATTGACCGGCCTGCCCCGCCCTGTCGTCTGCAAAGCGCCTAACAGTTTTACGAAAACAAAAAGTTCACACAGCGCGTGGCTCGAGCTGGCGCGGCGCGGCTCGTGATATTACGCGCCGCGAGAAGCTACCATTAGGCTGCGTTTCCACCAGCGATGTGGTGGGAGGAATGTGTTTTTAAAAACCAATAGAATCGCTTCATTGACATGACATCGCTCAGCGCAGCGCTTTTATTGGATCTAAAAAACACATCTCTGGTGGAAACGCAGCCTTATACACGCTTAGTTGTAAGTGAGATAGAATGATCTCTCGTTGTCTCTCCTCAACGTATCGTGTGTCGCCTTCAATGTGTCGAGCTTGTCCGTGATCTGAGCTATGGAGTTATCTATCCACTGCATCGACGACATGTGCGCGTTGAGAATACGACCGATTTGGACGATCTGAAATTGTATACAAGTAGACTGTGTACATTTTTTTCTAGAGAAAATGTATGTGTTGCTTATAGATAAAAAAAACTAAAGTTTGAGTCTGAAATCTTCTGGCTGGCTGGCTGGCTCATGAGGGGTCCCCTTTCCCATTTAAAATACCTTGCAAGTTTTTTTTCTCACATTTCCGTTTTCTCTATCTTATAGGAAATTGAATTCTCTAAAAAAACATAGTACATGCGAATGTGTGTCCGCCTATCTTCCTATTAAACCACTGAATCGATTTTGTCGGTACGGAATTTCTTAGTGTCGGGAAAGGTCAGTTTTTAGCCCGAAACAACACTTCAAATTTTGGTGCAAAGTTTGCGGCATCTAGTTTGTAACTTACAGGATCATTGCTGTCTTGACTCCTGTTGGTTTCGTTCAGATGTTCAATAACTTCCTTTAGGTCTTCTGACATCTGACGCAGCTGGGTGTCCAGGGTTTCCGCGAGAGAATACCTGAAAATGAAAATACAAACACGAATTCTTTATTCACAGAATGTAGTTTTACTACAGCTAACAGAGATAGAAAGGATTAAATATTTTGATTTGATGGTCCTAAAATTTGGATTGTTAAATTTGTAGGACAATGTTACTCTTAAATTATGTATAGGTAATATTAACCTATCAATATACAAAAAATCAGCTAGTTAGGGTTCTGTAGTCAACCAAGTTTTGTTGATTACAGAACCCTAAAATGGAATCCTAACCAGCTGATTTTTTGCACGGAACCCGGACTATATTCCATAAACAATATATTATATTTAATCAACCTATTAACTCCTCATACTAAAATATCAATAGCTGTACATACATGTGTTCTCTCTCCGGATCTCTCATCCTATCAGCCCCCTCTGTGAGCTTCTCGAGCGGGGCCAGCAACTGTTCTAGCTCCTTCTGCTGAGCGAGCACAAAGTCCAGCTCGTGTTCAAGACTCTGTTGCTCGTTCTTGACCGTCTCCACTGCATCATTGAGTTCCACTATCTGCGGATTGGATCACAATTTTATAAAGGCTTAGATTAAGTTTTTACAATATTTCACCACTAGATGACGGAAACCGTAAATTTTCCGGGATAAAAAGTATCCTTTGTCCTTTTAGCAAAATCGGTATAGCAGTTTGAACGTCAAGAGGTGACAGACAGACAGACACACTTTCGCATTTATAATATTCAAAATCGGTTCAGCGGTTAGAACGTGAAGAGGTAACAGACAGACATAGACACAGAGTGGCAGTAGGTGGCAGTCTTCCACCCTGCATTTTTCGCGTAACTTTCTGTCGCGTAATGTAAAACTCTTAAACGTACTGTCTCCAGCAGTATTTCCTATACGACCTGCAAACCTTCAAGAAAAGAGTGTATTCCCTCTTAAAAGGCAACGCACCTGCAGCTCTTCTGATGTTGCGAGTGTCCATGGGCGACGGTAGTTGCTTACCATCAGATGACCCGTTTGCTCGATTGCCTCCTTATTTCATAAAAAGACACTTTCGCATTTATAATATTTGCATGGATTGTTTCTACTGAGATCAAACAGTTACCTTCTCCCCGTTGGATATAAGCAGGCGGTCCCACGCGTTGATCTGCGTGGCCTGGCCGATGAAGGTCCGCTCCTGCTCCTCCAACTCCAGCGTCCACTTGTTGATGCTCTCCTCCAGCTGCGCGAACGTCACCGACGACACCGCCGCCGGCGCGGTTATCGCCACTGTTGTGCTGAAGATCGATACATATCCTTTTAAGGAGTGAGCACACTGAGGCGGGGCTCAGCGTGCCGGGGCGCATCGCACAAATCCGCTGCGCCCCGACACAGTGGGCGATACGCGCTTCCGCCTCCATACAAATTGTATGGAGGCGGATTTATGCGATGCGCCCCGGCACGCTGAGCCCCGACAAGGCCCAACTCAGTGTGCTCCTCCTTTAAAGGTCAATGTATACGGAATACGCCTTTCTAAGATTCCAGAAAACGTTCAAAATCTCATAATTAATATAATAATATCTATGGACGCTTCACACCACGCGCACGTCAGTCTGGCCCCGTGCTAAGTACCTGAAGGATTACAGGTACCAGACAACGTCAATATTATATTTAATACTTTTATACTATAAATATATTATTTAAGATTTTTATTTTAAGTACAAATTTAATACACATCCGTGACCTAGGAACTTTGAAAACTTTTTGTTCCGTTGGCGGAATTCGAAACAGCGACCCCCAGCTGGAGCTACCAACGCGCTCATCCACTGAACCACAGAGGTCGTCTAAAAATGTTTGTGTGTAAAACTGACTAAGTAAAACATGACTACTTACGTAGTAGCTGTGCTGAAGGTAGGCAATGCTGCGCTTGTGCTGGTTTGTCCCAGTGCTGTTATACCGGACGGTGCAGATGTTGATGCTGACAATATAAAATTCCAATAAATTTTTTAAATTGAAAAATAGAACAAACATAAACAAAGAAACAAACATGAAAAAACAAAAAAAAAAACAAAAATAAACAATCCTTTTGCACTATTGAGGAAATTGATTCCTAGGCAGTTGACGGACCTACGTCATTTGGTCGGCTTATGTCAATTCAACGTTAGCTGTAATTGGTTGGATGGGTTTGAGTTTTGACTTAACATGACCAAATTACTTAGATCCGCCATCTGCCTAGGAATCAACTTCTCTGATAGTATTTATACAACATGTTATTAGCTTCTGTTCATGATTCGCCTGTGACTTTGTGACAAAAATGGCAAACCTTGTATAGTTATTCATGAATATTATTGGTAAGCTGGAAAATTAAGGGACTGTTTCACCTCTTCCTGATAAGTGCCGGATAGGCTATATCCATCACTTAACTTGACAGATAGAGTAAGGAGAATCTATCAAATAAGTTGTGGATAGCCTATCCGGCACTTTATCAGGAAGTGATGAAAGGCCCTTAGTAAGGCGTCTCCCAGACAGACGCGGGCAGCGGTGGCGGTGGCGGCGGCGGTCAGTTGGATGACTTGAGAGTTCTAGGAACGACATAGACACGCGGTGGCGGTGGCAGTACAAACAACTGACCGCCGCCGCCACCGCTGCCCGCGTCTGTCTGGGAGACGCTTAACACAAACTGCAATGGTTGTAGTAAAAAAAAATATACTCACTTGTCCCTGAAGTAGTTGCAGTTTTGCCAAAAGACAAAGCACCTGATGTGCTAAAGCTGAGTCCTGTACTAGCCGTGGTTGTCGTGGTACCAAAACTCAGCCCACCACTGGTTGTGGTCGCCCCGAAGTTTAACCCTCCAGTGAGCGGAGCCGCGCTTGTGGTCGCCGGCTTATTGGTACCAAAACTTTGAGTCGGCTGACTCTGCGTTGCTTGTGTGGTACCAAAGCTCAAAGTGGGTTGACTCTGCGTTGCTTGTGTGGTACCAAAGCTCAAAGTGGGCTGACTCTGTGTTGTCGGAGTTGTTCCGAAGCTCGCAGTCGGTTGACTCGTTGCTGCTTGAGTGCTTGGTGCCGTCCCAAAACTAGCCGGCTGGCTAGTTTGCACCGTGGTACTAAAACTTAAACTGGGTTGAGGGGTACCAAAACTCAGGGAAGTCGGTTGACTTTGCGTGGTTGTTCCAAAGCTCGGTTGCGTCGTCGCCGCTCCGAATGACGGTTGGGTAGTTTGTGGGGTACCAAACGACAGAGCCGACGTTGTTTGTGGTTTGGTACCAAAGGACAAAGACGCTTGTGTCGTTTGTGCGCCGAAACTGGGAGCTTGGGTTGTCGGCGTGAAGTTTAACGGTTGACTTTGCGTGCTGGTAGCAAAGGTGAGTCCACTTGTGGTCTGAGGTGTGAGATTCAGGGCGGACTGGGTTGCACTAAAAGGTTGCGCCGTGGTTTGTGCGGGTTGGCCGAACTGTGGTGTTTGTTGAGCTGCGGTTGCCGGTTGACCGAACGCTGGTGGCTGTTGGGCATTTGTGGTTGCAGCTCCGCCGAAAGAAAATCCACTTGCGCCCCCAAAAGTTGGCGCTGCAATGAAAGACAATTTTTTAGGTAAGGTTCTTTATAAGTCATTTTGTATCGGAAAAAAGCAAATTCGGTATAATATTATATATTATCAACCCTAGCCGGTTAATAATATTACGCAATACGTGATATTACGCCATAAAATTGCTCTTCTAGGGGGCCTTAAATTAAAAAAATTAAAATATTTACCAGCACTAGTAGTAGTAGCGCCGCCGAAGCTAAACGCCGGCTTGCCCGCCGCCTGGCCGAAGGCCGGCGCACTACTCGTGCCTGTCCCGAGACTGAACGTGGATGTTGTCTGCGGCGCAGTAGAGGTGGGTGCCTGAAATTGGGATGTTAACGAGGTCAAAGAATAGCAGGTTTTTAAATAAAATAAAGATGTAACGGTAAAAAATCGGCCAAGTGCGAGTGGGACTCGCGCACGAATGGTTCCGTACCAGATTATAGAGCAAAATTAGACCAAAAATTGTGTTTTTTGTATTGGAGCCCCCTTAATTTTTCATTTTATTTTAATATTATTATTAAATATTAAAGTACAAGCATAACTAAGGATTTTGTGGAAAATTCAAGTACCTACCTGTTACCAGTATTGATATAGAGCAAAAAAGGCTAAAAAAATCACGTTTGTTGTATGGGAGCCCCCCTTAAATATTTATTTTATTTTGTTTTTAGTATTTGTTATAATAGCGGCAACAGATATACACAATCTGTGAAAATTTCAGCTCTCTAGCTATTACCGTTCTTGAGTTACAGCCTGGAGACAGACAGACGGACAGACATCGAAGTCTTAGTAATAGGGTCCCGTTTTTACCCTTTGGGTACGGAACCCTAAAAATAAGCATTTGCTTTAAAAAAATTTTAGCTTTATAACTTATGTATTGATTTTGTTATCAGCCTTCAAAGTTCAACCTAGCTTCAATGAAACCAGCCACTGTCATCTAAACCGGTGTGGGAGTTGCGCCAAGAACAAAATTACATAAAATCTAGCTCTATGTCAAAAGACAGATCGCAGGACAAAAGAAGTTAAAAAAAATGTATTGTGCATGCAGCCCGTATTATCGAGTTATTAGACATTGTCACGTCACAGAATAAATAATAGTACTCCGTACAGAAGTTTATCTTAGAAAATGTATCCAACGAAATGTCTTCTTTAAATCTATAAACATATGGTACCATTTAGAATGACTCAGAGTTCAGCGCCTGTTCGTTTATTTACCTACAAAAATTTATTACAAGCCAATTTCATTCTTATGCCTACGGATAACGATCCATATTACACTGAACCTATACATTGAGCGGCCCGCTCGAATGTACTATTGTGCCGCTAGGGCAGCTAGGGCTGAATGTACCAAAAAAATACCTGCGCGCATTTAATTATAAACCATAAACAACTTTTTGTGATGATTAATGGAACTTTCTTCAAATACTTATTATATTCAGTATAATGAGAGTAATTAAGTAAAAAAAAAACGAAAATGGCGTAACAGACGTGCCCATGACGTGCCAATAGAGCAACCAAAAAGATACGGGCGAAATACTTTATTGGCATTTAAGTATATTATTTTATGGAAGTGACCAAATAAGTATGCCACCATGGCAACGTCCATCGCGTATACGGCAAAACAACGGGACAGCTAGTATACTTAATAAGTATTATATTAATAAGATTTATGTTTAATGTATTACCTACATAATGTAGTAAAAGGTACCTATTCAAAGTACAAATAATACTTTGCATGAGTCATATTATATTACTTACTTTTCAGCGTCCTTAGGTAACCAAAAAAAGCGGCCAAGTGCGAGTTGGACTCGCCCATGGAGGGTTCCGCAGCAGCAATAAGGTTTATTTTTATGAAATTATAATATTTTTGATTTATTTTTATATTTCAGTCGATTTAATGAAATTTAGATTAAGGTTTACTATTTATGACGTATAAAAAAAAACTACTGGCTAGATCTCGTTCAAACCAATTTTCGTTGGTAGTTTTTATAGTAATCTACATCATATATATTTTTTAGAATTATCATGCCTCTACTTTAGAAATTAGAGGGGGGGGGGGGACACACATTTTTCCACTTTGGAAGAGTCTCTCTCGCAAACTATTCAGGTTAGAAAAAAATGATTTGAGAAACCTCAATATGATTTTTGGAGACCTATCCATAGATACTCCACACGCATAGGTTAGATGAAAAAATTTTTTTTTTGTTTCAGTTGTAGGTACCTACCCCTAAAATTTTTAATATTTTTTCCATTTTTGCATCAAAATCTTAATGCGGTTCACAGACTACATCTACTTACCAAGTTTCAATAGTATAGCTCTAATAGTTTCGGAGAAAAGTGGCTGTGACATACGGACGGACGGACGGACGGACGGACGGACGGACGGACGGACGGACGGACGGACGGACAGACAGACAGACAGACAGACAGACAGACAGGCAGACATGACGAATCTATAAGGGTTCCTTTTTTGCCATTTTGGCTACGGAACCCTAAAAAGATAAATTTGTATCGCAATCAGTTTTTAAACAATTGAATACAGCACCATACTTTTTAGGGTGTTTCTTTTTATTTTCCATTTTAATAAAAACAGGTCAAAACATAAAAAGTATGTCCGTCGCTGCTCGCTCGCGCAGCCCCACTGAATTATACCCTGCGCAAGGGCAGCCGCGCGTAGGTATATTTTCGATACCTACGCGCGGAGTGAGACAGGCCTGGTCACGTCAAAAATTTTATAAGAAAGTGGAAAATACCGTGGAAAGCTGAGGTGCAGAGAATCCGGAAGCGGGTGTCGTGAGTCCCGTGCCAGTCTTGAAAGAGAATGATGAAGCCTGCGGTGTACCAAATGGTGTCACTGTCGCTGGAATTATGCAAAGAAATTGTTTTTAACAGATTTTAAAAAAAAGGAGGTTATCAATTCGTATATGTATGTAATATTTCCAGGATTGCCCAATTTTCATACATTATGTTAGTCTATATCAGCGTCTGAACAAATGTGCCAAATTTCAAAAGTGTGTGTATGTATATTTTGTTTGTGTTCGCATTAACTACAAGTCCGATTTGAGTAATTCTCTTTTTGTTGTATGGCCTAGGATCCCTTCATAGAAGGACCTTCACCGAGCTGGTTAATGGATGAAAAGTATTTTATATTTAATTACGTATGTCAATAAATTTATTGGAAGTGGGTTGCCTAAAAAATTTCAGTCCAGAATAAAAATTAAATATATTTTTTAATATTTCTCTGGTTTGGTTAATAGACAAATTCCATACTAACGAAAGTATGTAGCCTGTAGAATATACATTAAGCATTAACCAGACCGGTGCTAGTATCAATTTACCTGCCTACCCAAGAGTTCTGACAGGAAAAAAATAGTCAACGTTTTCATATTCTACTTTCGATTGATATAGAATTTGTCTATTTACCAAACGTTCAAAAAAACTTTTTATAATAATACTGGACTGACATTTTTAGGCAACCCACTTGCAATAAATTCGTTGACATACGTAATTGAATATAAAATACTTTTCATCTATTAACCAGCTCGGCAAAGGTCTTTCTATGAAGGGATCCTAGAACAATACTAGGTATTGTTTCACTTAGGGAACACTGCGGAAATCGGTTCAGTAGTAGGGAATTTTGATCTCAATTACATACAATTTTGAAGTTGGTTTTATCTTTTTAAAATTTTCAGTTGTGTTATACCCTCAAAGTATCCAAACTAGCTATTATAATACACACCGAGGCCAAGAAACAGAGGTACAATAGATCAAAATACTTCAAATATGTGACCCTATCCCTATTAAAAGATTTCCGCAATACACCTGACCATATCTTTCTAGACAAAAAATTTGGCAACATTAGAAAAACAATTTAAACTGGAAAACTCTTCAAAAAATAATAAATTTCAATAATAAGTGACTTACTTTAATAATAAGTGCATATTTCGGCAATTTTCGTGCATATTACGGGACTTTTATCGTGCTCATAAACCAATGTCATGTTATTGGCATTACCTTGTGTAGCAGGTGCTCCAAACGCAGGAGTCTGGGTCGGTTGGCCACCACTAAACAGTGGCGTAGATTGCTGAAAAATATGAAATAGTGAAAATTAAGTTATTATTTATATCAATCTTTGTAATAATATGGATAATAATTAGCAAACTTTTTATTAAATATCATGCTTTCTGTTTCATAGTATAAAAAGAAATAGAGAAAACAATAATATGATAACATTTTATTTACATGAAAGTAATAATTCACTTTCAAACATTGCATTGTGTTAAGCATTACATAGTGAGAAATAGGCAAAATGTATACAAATATTATAATAACACTAGCTGTCCCGGCAAATGTTGTTTTGCCATATAAATTAGTATTTCACACATATTATTTTATTGAAGTGACTAAATAAGTATGGCACCATGGCAATGTCCATCACTATCCCGTCACACAAAAAATGGTCGCCATCAGACTCCATTATTTATTCAACAAATGCACTTATCAATATAAAAAGTAGGCAGTAGCCGATTCTCAGACCAATTGAATATGCATATAAAATTTGGTAAAAATGCGTATGATGCGTACTGAACGCATCATACGCAGGAGTACGGTAACTAACATTGTCACACGAGATTTTTATATAAGATCTAAAATTATTATCATTTTACTGCAAAACAAGATAAAGTACCTGTTGTGCTGGTTGTCCAAATCCAGGGCTGCCTACAGTTTGATTTGGTGGTGAAGTAAAGCCAAAACTAGGTTTAGCAGCACCAAAAGCTGGTGCTGCAGTGGTGGCAGTTGGTGTGGAAACTGAAAACATTTTGTTACTCCATTAATCCGTCGATCGCGGATTCTTGTAAATCTATTATCTATCTATTGTTATCATGGCCCACTTGGGGGTTAATGGATAAAAGTGTGCAAAAAAAAAAAAATTTTTTTTCATCAATTTCTGCAAGAATTGTTATGAGGCATTTCACCAATTTCTGTTAGTTTTAACAGCTTGTTAAAATGTCATGTCTTCTCTTTCATTCATAATATGAAAAATGATGGGAGGAAATGTGATACAAATTCGAGCATTAACTTTAACAGTCAATGAAATTGGACCTTAATATTTTAGGGGTTTGCAAAAGAAAAAACAATAAGCCTAGGTCTCATTCAGAGAAAATTGTGAATTTTAGAGTACTTAATCTATTTTTATTTAAGTTGTAAACAAAATGTGGTCACTGGTCTCCTAGGGGCTATGAATTATATTATAAGCAAATAAGAATTTTTAGCACGAAATATGACAATTAATACTTACAAAGACTTGGTGCTGCAGCAGTTTTGGCTCCAAAGGAAAAAGCACCAAAACCAGGGGTACTTGTGGTGGGACTTCCAAATAGATTCGGCTTGTTATCTAGAAAAATGGGGTTTGTATTATAACATCCCACAAGGCTGAATACGTAGAAAGTTTTATATCTATTATTATATTACTATACCATTTGAATGCTAGAAATGTTTGGTAACTAGAGGTTAGAATTTTGTTGACATTACAGCGAATTAGCGCCAATCGTTACAATAAAAAATATACAATAGATGCAATTAATAAGCGTTATTGTAGTACTATGTAGTATTTAATAAATTAAATAACTAACCAGTAGTTGTGGGAGTCCCAAAAGTATTGGCGGTTGTGGCGGCTTGCCCAAATGAGAAGCTCATTTTGGCAAATTTACGGCGTTATCACCAAACTTGACAACAAAAAATCAATCAGATGTACTTGGTATTGTATTTATTTTGTTATAGTGTATTTATTTAATAAATTTCCTAATAATTCTAAACATGAAATTAAAAATTCACTACCTACGCTCAACGAATATTTGGTTTCTATTTGACAGCTGACTGACATTGACATTACCTTTTGTTAGCGTTGTTTTTTTTTAATAGTTACGATTTGTGACGACGACGCACGAGTCACGACGACGAGTGTCGTCGTTTTCGTAATTAGATTTACCCTACGAATAATACAAACTAAGGAAACGAAACTCCCTTGATACTTCAATCGTTTTTTTGGTTCCTTTTCACACACTAAAATAATATGGCAATATAGGTCTACGAAACACTACATTCAACTGTTGACTTTATTATAATTAAAACCGTCGACAAAATATTTATAATAATTGTCACTTCTGTAATTACTAATTACCTACATACTTGCATGTATTCGGGTCTCTTTTTGCATAAAGTATGCATGTATTCGGGTCACATTTTGTAGAATCGGAACAAATTTTTTTGACATAGTTACTCTTCCTTAGTTTTTATTATTCGTAGGATTTACCTAAGTGGTTGCGGTAGGTTCTATCGTATCCACAACTCTGCCTTAAGCGATGAGTGGAGCACCATGGGGTTTTAGTGGGTAGACTACGCAGGAGTCCCACATACCCCGGATATCCCCTATTTGCCGGGGATGCGTAAAGCATTTCCCCATGTTAAAAAAAAGGATATAAGTACCTACCTAAGTGAATGAAAACAAAAAAAAATAATATTATAATAATAAAACATTAAACAACGCTATATCTAGGTCTAGGCACAAAGGGTACAGGGTTCGAGTCCGGTGTGAGAAGCAGCCTGACGTTCACATTGGCTCGCCTCCACCTGTTCCACATGACGAAGTGGTCCTTCCAAAGTAAATACACAGTGACAGAGTAGCCGCAGAGCACTATCGCCATAAAGAAGTCCATTGCCGTCTCGGTAATACGATGGGATATCCCTAAAAATAAAAAGAATATTAAGTCTGCTCGAGTAAAGAGAATAATAATAATTATAAACTACGTATACCGAACAAAAAAAATTGGGTTCCAAAAAACGAGGCGTAGAAATATGGTAGAAATAATAATATTGACATCTGTACAAATTTATAAGCAAGATCGACTGTGATTGGTTGTTATAAACGGACGAATTAGAAGAATTCTGCTCGACAAGGCTGAACGTGGCGAAAACAGGAACTAACGCAGCTCACAGCTGCCATCATACAAAAACGCCATTTTTGACAGTTCTTCTTTACCAGCAGCGCCTCCGCCCACGTTCATCTAAAGCCACACTTTATTTGGAACCCAATTTTTTTGTTCGGAAGTTTCGCGGGTTTCGCCCCCCTGACACAGACCTTCGCTCTTTCGTGCGTGTTTTGTATTATAGTTGGCGCCTTCGAAGACGAAGTATTGCGTGCCGACCACGCACACCGCCAGCAGCCCCGCCGTCACCGTCGAGAGCAGCCAGAATATCAGACAGTCTGACTGTTGGCAGAAAAATAATGATTACTTTTAAAAAAATGAAACCGACTTCAAAATTATTAAAGACGTGAGTGGAATTTAATTACGGCTCGACAAGGCTTTAAAGTATAAATGGACGTGGCGACAAAAGAAACTAACGCTTCTGTCATACAAAAACGTCATTTTTGACAGATCTCCTTTACCAGCAGCGCCCCGTCCACATTCATTTAAAGCAAAGATATATTTAAAGCCTTGGAGCACTTTAATTTAAAAATCCCCCTTAAAGATTCCGTGATATACATACACTATACAGCCCAAGTATTCTCTGGATAAACGATATTCCCGTCTAGTATTAAACCCAGCCTAATGTGAGTAAACAATAAATGATAAGGGGTGCAATATTAAGTCGCGGTTTCCTATCATTTATACCCGTCAAAGATGATGGGAAAATTCAATATGCAACATGTCGTACGTCATACGCGTTTGAGGTCTGAGCTGGGTTGCGCACACAAAACGAGCAAATACAGGCCCGTTCGGGGTTATTTTGACTTGGAATTTAGATAGATCTTATGGCTATGACATACGAATATAAGTTTTAAATAACTGTATTTTAAAAAGATCTCACCAAAAACATACCTGTTAAAACGGGGCCAAGTTCCTATTCACTAATTGTTCGCCTTAAAAAAGAGTTGAAATCCAATTCAATGCCAAGTTTAGATGCACTTCCAAATCGATCATAATCATCTTCATCAACAGCCTGATCCTAAATACTTCTAAATTTGAACTTGGCAGGTTAATTTAATCACATAGATATCTTATATTTAAATTTAAAAATTATACATTATCAAGTGCTACTAGCATGAATACCTGCCAAGTTCAAATTTAGAAGTATTTAGGATCAGGCTGTTGATGAAGATGATTATGATCGATTTGGAAGTGCATCTAAACTTGGCATTGAATTGGATTTCAACTCTTTTTTAAGGCGAACAATTAGTGAATAGGAACTTGGCCCCGTTTTAACAGGTATGTTTTTGGTGAGATTTCAATACTTTTTTTAAGGAATCATACCAATTTGTTTCTTTCCTCCACATCTTATTTCAGTGTATTTACTTGTACATATTAATTTTTATCTCAAATTCATAGATGAGCCGACTCACGCTTGACCAATTTCTCAAATTTCTTAATTTTTTGTTAATCTACATATAACAAACAACCTGTGTGCCAAATTTCATAACGCTACGACAACTGGAAGTGGCCTAGAGGTTTTGATTACCGATTTTTATCTCAAATTCATAGATGAGCCGACTCACGCTTGACCAATTTCTCAAATTTCTTAATTTTTTGTTAATCTTCATATAACAAACAACCTGTGTGCCAAATTTCATAACGCTACGACAACTGGAAGTGGCCTAGAGGTTTTGATTACCGATTTTTATCTCAAATTCATAGATGAGCCGACTCACGCTTGACCAATTTCTCAAATTTCTTAATTTTTTGTTAATCTACATATAACAAACAACCTGTGTGCCAAATTTCATAACGCTACGACAACTGGAAGTGGCCTAGAGGTTTTGATTACCGATTTTTATCTCAAATTCATAGATGAGCCGACTCACGCTTGACCAATTTCTCGAATTTCTTAATTTTTTGTTAATCTACATATAACAAACAACCTGTGTGCCAAATTTCATAACGCTACGACAACTGGAAGTGGCCTAGAGGTTTTGAAGCCGACTCACGCTTGACCAATTTCTCAAATTTCTTAATTTTTTGTTAATCTACATATAACAAACAACCTGTGTGCCAAATTTCATAACGCTACGACAACTGGAAGTGGCCTAGAGGTTTTGATTACCGATTTTTATCTCAAATTCATAGATGAGCCGGCTCACGCTTGACCAATTTCTCGAATTTCTTAATTTTCTGTTAATCTACATATAACAAACAACCTGTGTGCCAAATTTCATAACGCTACGACAACTGGAAGTGGCCTAGAGGTTTTGAAGCCGACTCACGCTTGACCAATTTCTCAAATTTCTTAATTTTTTGTTAATCTACATATAACAAACAACCTGTGTGCCAAATTTCATAACGCTACGACAACTGGAAGTGGCCTAGAGGTTTTGATTACCGATTTTTATCTCAAATTCATAGATGAGCCGACTCACGCTTGACCAATTTCTCAAATTTCTTAATTTTTTGTTAATCTACATATAACAAACAACCTGTGTGCCAAATTTCATAACGCTACGACAACTGGAAGTGGCCTAGGAATTTTGATTACCGGTCAGTGAGTCAGTGCCAAAATTAGCTATTTTTACAAGGAAATATTTCAGGATCTAACAAATCTATATGTATGAAATTTGGTATATTGCGTAAGTACTAGTATATAATTAGGTAGGTAAAATTTTATCTTTGCTCTCGCAATAGGCACTGAGATACAAGGGGGTCAAAAGTGCGTCGAAACCGTTCGTGTAAATAGTGCACGGCATGCGCGCGGCCTGCTGGAACTTGGCCGCGCACTCCGTGCGCTTTGATAAAATCGACTTCAGAATTGTACGTAATTGAGAATTAAAATCTCCTATCTCCAAAACTACTGAACCGATTTTGATGAAACTTGCACTATTCCCTAATTTGAACAATACCTAGTACAATAAAAAAAGAATCACTTAAATCGGACTTGTAGTTCCGGAGATATGCGTGCACAAACATAAAAACATTTTAAATTTTTAACACATAAACATAACATAAACAAGAATTTTAAATTTTTATCACAGTCGAGTCGACAGACGGACCAACAAGTAGCATGACATAATTATTATACAATGGAACAAATAATATTATTATTATGCTGCTATATTTATTTTTATGCTAGTACTTGGTATAGATTTATGTCGATATGTATTAATATATAAGCTTATCCGGTTTTAGACCCGGTTTTCGTCCGAAACCGGGCGAAAACCGGGTGATTTTGGCGGTTAGGGGTCTGAAATATTAGGTGATTTAAGGCACAGACACTGGAATTTCGTAATTTCTCTGTCCTAAGGGTTCAGCGCTTAAGCATTTATGTGTGTTATTTATTGGTTCATGTTATAACATATTGTTTACACACCTCATTAGTGTAGTTTAGTTAAACAGAGTGAAAACTGACAGGACCCTTTTAACCTTTTACGCATACATTCATTTTATACAAAATAAGTTTCGTCAATGTTGGTTGAGGATTTGGCATCATCATCCATACATAATGTGAAAGTGTGTCTGTCCGTCTGTCTGTTCGTCCGTCTGTTTGTCTGTCTGTCTGTTACCTCTTCACGCCTAAGCCGGTTAACGGATTTTGATGAAAGTATGGAGATGCTTTCCTCCCGGGAGGGGACAATGTAGGATACTTTTTACCCCGAAAAAACGTACGGTTCCTCGGGATACATTTTGCGCAACGGAGTTGCGGAAGTCATCTAATAAAGTGTAATATGAATTTAGGTGAACGTTTGTTAAAAAATGGAGATAGAGCTCATAGGACTATGCTAAAAAGCGAAAACGCATTGAGGTAATTAGTACAAAGAAAAAAAAAACACATTGTAAAGTGGCTTGCTTAGAATAATATACTGCGTGACTGGTGAGACATGTTCAATACTCGAGGACGTGATATTTGGCTATTATAGTAGTTGAAAAAAATATATAAAAAATATAATATCAATTGATCACTGAGTAAACGTAGCTTAAAGTTAAATAATTATTTACCCAACGCATGGACAACGTGCGCAGGAAGGGTAGTTGTGTGGTGTTTCTTTGGTAGTGCACGCCTCTGCACCGGCCGCATAGTATGCCTACTTGCCTAGCCGCGTAATTTACTTAGTATCCATGATTCATTTATTTTTGGGAAATTCGGAAAAAAATTAAGTACCTAATTTTATTACATAATTATAATGAGAATCGAGTACAGAGTACTCTCCATAAGTATCGGTACTGTCTCACCAGTCATGTTGTATTATGCGTAGTTTGGTGTTCCATATAATTTTACATTGCACGCAAGTGTATTTTATAGTCATGATCAATTTTCCAGTTTATTACGAAGTTCACATACTCCTTGCGGTTGATGTTTCTAAGAACTTAATTTTGTTTTATTTTGGATAGGCCTGAGCTCGACCTTGACAAAAAAAAAATGTATGTAAGCCTATTTTGCGTACAAACCTTGAAAACAATATATCCAATAATTAACGTGTTTAAAATACTTACGCTATAAAGGCGCATCGAGACAAAACGACCTGAAATAAACCTAAAACACCATTTTCATCTGGCAATTAATAAAGGAATGATAAAATTCTATTTTTCCATATGAACCTCAATCCATGATAAATTTTTATCGCCCACTGACCATAAACAAACACGGGCGACACAAATGGCCTTTTAAAAATCGAACACGATTGGAAACGTTCGAAAATTGTTACAAAAAAATTGGCCTGCCGACAAAAATACGTAGACGTATGGCCGACCGCAAACGGCATGGGACGAATGGGGTGACAATCGCCACTGATTTTATCAGGATTACGCTCCCAAATACGCTCCTAGTCCATATTATAAATTGTTCTATTTTGTGCGTGATGTTTTCAGTTGAAATAATATTATGGTCATCGCTTGTTTTCTGATAATAATATTCTGTTGTTATAGTATAATATGCAGGTATCTACTTAGCGTTGCGTCAGCTTAGTATTATGTTATTTCTATCGTGTAGAGCTGTTGTAGACCTGTAGGTACTTAATTATTACTTTCTATTGTTACGTAGTTTATAAATTATCCTTATTACTACATATCTAAATACTTAAGAGTTATAATGATTTTTATTTAAAAAAATCATCATATTATATTTTTTGAACAATTGCTAGGTCTACCAGAATCTGATGGCAAAAAGTGAGAAAATAAACGCTTTTATCGCGGGGTTTGAGCGCGGCGACCAAATCAAGAAATTCCGTAACGAAAAAACCTACCACCCAGTACCCACCTCCCACTCAGAGACTTCGGCCCGGTGTTTGTGTGCGTGCGACCAGACGTATGCGAAGCTATGCAATAGCGTCTTCGAGTGCCACGCGCAGTTTTTTATTATTGGCGTTTCATATTAGGTTATACTAGCTATTTGACCGAACTTTGCTCGGTATTTGATAAAACACGAATAAAATGTCATTTTCTAAAAATGATTCCTAGCTAGATCGATTTATCGCCCCCGAAACCCCCTATAAACTAAACTTCATGAAAATCGTTGGAGCCGATTCCGAGATCCCAATTATATATTATATTATACAAGAATAATTGCTCGTTTAAAGATATAAGATAATTGTTCAGTCTGGTCTAATTCCCTCAACTCTCAAGAATGTTACTTAACTCAATTTCTTTCTCGAATTAGTGTTTCTGACAGTATTTTCAATCAGAATCATTACGGAAGGTCGTCACGTAGTAAGCACGTCACTTTTGACGCTCATCCGACTCACCAGTCAGCTATTTTCGTATTAAATTTTAACCGTCCCTTTAGTTTCTAACTAACTAACTAAGTTTCATTTTTGTCAAGATGTCTGGAACTGAAAAACTCAGCTCTAGAGTTTTTCTACACTTCTTCAACAATATCCACAGACGAACGTAATATATCCTCCTCGTTTTTGGAAGTCGGTTAAAAAACAACAAAATTTTAAAAAGTAAATCATTTGAATTTCGAACTTCATACTATTCTATATTCTTATGGTGACTCTACACGGCGTACCTGCAAATGGCCTCTATTACGCGGGTTGCCGAACCACAGCCGGAGCGCCTGCAGCACCGTGTAGCGCGGCGTCCTGATCGCCGGGTAACTGAAAATCGAAACGTGTAACGGGGCGTTAATTGTGGTGAAGTGCCAAAGAATAGGGTGCCAAGTGTGTTGTTACATAATACTTTGGTATAATATTCATTTACTTCGGTACCTCGGGTGTGTAGATTTCTCGGCGATTAAAGTTTTTGAAAGTCATTATTCTATTATTAACTTTCTATGAACGACGTTAATGATACTTAATTAAAAGTGGCTGACAGAAAATTCAAGTTGGCAGAACAAACTCAGCAAGCCCCGGCCAAGATTGTTCTGCCAGCTTTTACGTGGTGGATTAGGACTTGGTTTGAAGTTTTGACGACCAGCAATACGTCCAGGATTTTATTCTTATTTACTTTATGCAGACGCGGGAGCCATAACAAAAGTATAGCTTAAGGAGTCTTGATAAGTATAAAAAAGTTTCCTAAAAGTGTCAACAAAAGACATTTTTTTATGACTTAGCACTCAGAGCGCTTTATGTTACATAAAATATGTATTAAAGCAAAGAGGCATCTGAATAAGTAAAAACGTGTTTTGTTTTTAAATTTCCTCAATTCTCATCCAAATGTTCTTTTTTATTCGACGATTTTATGTTTAGGGTTGAATGTCGATTCATTAATCGTAAAACAACTTCAAAGAAGCTTATTGGAAGCGAACTTATGGGAGCTTATGGGAGCGAAATTTATAAACATTAGGATCAAAAAGTTATCACGTGGAAATAGTTTATTTTCTATTATTTCTTCTAAAAGCCCTTTTATTCCGAATTATATGTTTTACAATTTGGTTAGTTTGGTTTTTATTATTTTGGTTTCTATTATTTCTTAGTCTTGCTTTTAAAAAATGGTTAGGTACTTAATAATGTGTTCTTAAATATAATAATATCTGCGATGTGATACCAAGTACAGAGTTTTCTTAAAGTTTCTAACTACACTTCCCTTATAGCGCAATTTCCCTGGTCGATAGGGAATCCGCATGCGGATTGCGGGAGATTTCTGAAACGCATGCCACGACCAATGAAAATGCGCCATTAGTTGTTATCTCGGCTGCAGCAGAGACTCCCCTATGCTGTATACCAGTGTTTCTCAACCTTTTTTCGCCACGGAAATCAGGCACAGTTTTCACGGACCCCCTTTTATAAAACAAACACCTAAAAATTCCGATTATGTATGGTCCAGAGATGACACCGCGGACCCCCATACATATTATGCTTGTGGATCCCCAGGGGTCCGCGGACCACAGGTTGGGAAACGCTGCTGTATACAAACGAGTTAACGACTAACGAAAATGCGCCATATAGACATACTTTAGTTTCTATGTTTCGAACACTATAAAACATGTAACGGAATTAAATAATACTTAAAATAATTTTATCTTAAATTATTTTAATGCCGTTTGCGATCAATCGTTTCAAATCGTTTAAATGAGCCACCCTAAACGTTAACAGAAAGTCATTATAAAATTATAAGGGTCTGTTTCACCACTTCCTGATAAGTGCCGAATAGGCTATCCACCACTTAACTTGACAGATCAAGTATGGAGAATCTGTCAAAAAAGTTGTGAATAGCCTATTCGGCACTTTATCAGGTGAAATAATATGGTGAAACAGGCCCTTAATTAATCTCTGTTAACAATTTCCCGCTAAATAACGTTTGCGTATTAAATTGTAGTAATTATCAAATTGTATTCGGTGATGCGACACCGAATTGGCAAGCTGTAAGCACTATATTAAACACTAATACCAATATTTAGGCACCACATAATAGCTTACCCGGCTACCGTTAAAGCTTTTAGGTCACAACTTTGAATAATGTTTAAAGATTTGGAGGATTTGAAACAGATTTTTAAGTAGTTTATCTATATTATGTACAATGTATAATTCATTAATACCATTTAACTTCAACAAAGTATGTCACTTGGACATTTGTTAAATTCCGTGGTTATTGTTAGATTTATTGCTAAAATTAACCTTAACTCTAACTATATCAACTCCTATGGTACAACCCATACTAACTGCCGCACTCAGAGTGGAACATTAATTACTTAAATGTAATTAATTCAAAATTTTAACATAAGCCCCATACATTTTCTGTGAAAATCTTCATTAAATTGAACCTTAATCATAATTAAATGTCTCTCTAAGTAAGATTAAGGGCCTGTTTCACCACTTCCTGATAAAGTGCCGAATAAGCTTTTTACAACTTTTTTTACAGATTCTCCATACTTCATCTGTCAAGTTCTGTGGTGGATAGCCTATTCGGCACTTTATCAGAAAGTGGAGAAACAGACCTAAGTGGAGTAACGAGACTACCTGTATCCGCACAGCTCGCAGTGGTTCCTGCCGACCTGGTTGAGCCACCGCTCCAGGCAAGTGAGGTGGACGTTCGCCAGAGACCCCTTGCAGTTGCACGGGGATATCAACCTGGAGAATATTAGAAAACTTGTAGCAAAAGTAGAATCAAAAAAGTTGTCTACTATGAATAAACTAACTGTAGGTTTTAGTATATTGTGCAACTAGTTGACCCGGCAATTAACGTTGTTTTGCCATTTAAAGTATTTCTACTTCATCAGTTGATACAAAATCTTACCCCCTCTTTTGTCCCCTAAGAGGGGTGGGGGGAAAAATTGTGTACACCTGATGTTAAGTTGGAAAATACAGTTAATAATAAGAATTTAGGGCCCGGGTTACCCTCGAAATTTTCATACATTCTTAATACCAAAATCATTTTCTCATACGAAAATATTTAACATGTTTGAGTTATTTTTCAGCTTAAGATAGTAATTGCCTAGGGTCCTGAACAAATTTTTTTTACAAAATATTTAAATACTAAAAAAAATTTTTGTGTTCAAATTTTTTTTGTAAATTTAAAAACACTAAAAGATATATGTAAATAAATAGTAAATATATTACAAAATATTTAAACTTAAAAAAATATTTTTTATTATTATAGGAGAGATGTAAGCGCGGGAATGACGAGTCGTAAGCGCGGGGACGACGAGCCGTAAGCGTGGCGACTGCGAGTTGACCACGTAGGCACGTACATTACGATTCTGCTTAGTGTCCGTTGCAGTAGGGAGTTTCATACAAACAATATTTTTAGGGTTCCGTAGCCAAAATGGCAAAAAAGGAACCCTTATAGATTCGTCATGTCTGTCTGTCTGTCCGTCCGTCCGTCCGTATGTCACAGCCACTTTTCTCCGAAACTATTAGAGCTATACTATTGAAACTTGGTAAGTAGATGTAGTCTGTAAACCGCATTAAGATTTTGATGCAAAAATGGAAAAAATATTAAAAATTTTAGGGGTCCCCATAGGTACAACTGAAACAAAAAAAATTTTTTTTCATCTAACCTATGCGTGTGGGGTATCTATGGATAGGTCTCCAAAAATCATATTGAGGTTTCTCATATCATTTTTTTCTAACCTGAATAGTTTGCTAGAGAGACTCTTCCAAAGTGGAAAAATGTGTGTCCCCCCCCCCCTCTAATTTCTAAAGTAGAGGCATGATAATTCTAAAAAAAATATATGATGTAGATTACTATAAAAACTACCAACGAAAATTGGTTTGAACGAGATCTAGCCAGTAGTTTTTTTTATACGTCATAAATAGTAAACCTTAATCTAAATTTCATTAAATCGACTGAAATATAAAAATAAATCAAAAATATTTTAATTTCATAAAAATAAACCTTATTGCTGCTGCGGTACCCTCCATGGGCGAGTCCAACTCGCACTTGGCCGCTTTTTTTTAATAATAATAATATCTATGGACGCTTTACATCACGTTAGTCTGGCCCCGTGATAAGTACCTGAAGGACTTGTGTTACAGGTACCAGACAACGGAAATGTATTTAATACTTTCATACTATACATAATATATTGAAGATTTTTATTATAATTCTCATACACATTACACATATTTAATACACATTCAGATACGGTGCCAATCCATCTCCGAGTTGATGTGTGTGCTGTGACCCTGGGTTATCTATCTTAAAACAAATTGCTAATTGGTATTTAGACCCCAAAATCCTAATCGTCCAAGTTTTAGGTAAATAACAACCTAGATCGTAATTCCACGCGCACTTAATACTAATACGTTGAGTATTCCCAGGTTCTACGAAAGTTGACCCAAAATTGGCTATTTAACTGATCAGTAATGAGCCCGATTCGCACAGATTTAATTGGGATAAGTAATTTTCTGATTCATTCAATATAATGGATGGATAATGGATAAAGTTATCATGTATGATTTGAATTGCACGCTATCGGCCATTAAAGATAGAATCATAATTGAATATGAAAAATCATTTTAAAATATGTAAAATGAATGCATATTTTAAAACGAGCACTCAGTACATATTAAATGCTTTTGTTGAAATTCTCCAAATCATAATCCATTTTCAATTATTTACAGTACTATTGAAAATGGATTAGGATTTGGAAAATATATAATTTTTAAATATGTAATTTCTTAAAGCGTAGTTTATTTTCTGGTACAGGCAAATTTTTCCGGTAATAAAGTTTCAGTAAGTTACTAATTTCAAGCAGACCCACGGGAAAAATTAACATTACTATGTTTATTCAATTTAGTTTTCTATAAAGGTGCTCCGTCACCGGGAGCATTAACGTGTAATGTAACATTATAGATTCGACTTTGAGCATTACATAGCAAGTAATTGACTTCACTGTCACGTAGCATTGATGTTACAATTTGTATCAAGATATTACACATTATATCATTACAAGGTGCGCATTGTAATGCTCGGTTCTCCTCCCTCACTGTAGTAATGCTCGACTCTGTAACGTTACATTACTAAGTGAATGCTCCCAGTCAGAGAGCACCCGGCAGTGATAGTAGCTTCGTAGCACTTCGTAGAGGGAACGTAGCACACTGCTACGTAACGTCTACGAGGCGCTACTACGATGCTACGGTCTACGATAGTTGGTGACATGCTGACTGGTGGTCTAGTCTGCGCACTCACCACCAACCCAACTGTTTAGTTGGCGTAGTGTGCGCGCTAACAGCCCAACCCGATCAAACTATCTCCCGCTAGAAAGTCTGCAGTCTGCGAGGGCTCTAAAATCTATAAAAGTATGGTTCTCGGTAGTAGTTATGTATCGTTTCGCAAGATATTCGAGTTTCGGCGCAATGTGTAAGCAATATAAGTGTTATTAGTTGATGACCTTAATATGACCTGAACATGACCTTAATATAATGATTAAGTTACTTGATGACCTTGCGCCAACATTTGTTAATAGCGCGTGAAACATACCGCTATAATAAGTAATTCAAGTATCCTATAACCTTTCCCGGGACTGAAATATCTCCATACCTCAGCAAAATCGTTTCAGAGGTTTGGGCGTGAGGGGGTAACAGACAGATACCTGATACACTTTCGCATTTATAATATTAAGTAATATGAATTTTTATTTGTCTAAAGTTACCTTTCTCGTCCTTTTGTCATGCATATTCGGCAAACGTTTGATCCAATACTCGACATAGAATCTTTCCTTCCAACACCAAAATCAGATTTTTCAGACAAGCTGTCTGTCATTTTCTTTTTATGTACAGATTTTTCTAACTTTTTAGGACTTGTGGTTTTATTTAATTGTGTTGTCGAGTTGGTTCTATTCGCTGTGTGGTCCAAAACATTGTGTATAGCTTCTGGTGTTAGTTTTGAAGTTTTGTTTGTTTCTTCAGCAGTATAACAAGATGTAACAAACTTATTTAGTTCGGTCAAAGTAACACCCTCGCTTACATTTTGGTTGGTCACTTTAATATTTTCAGGATAGGTTCCAAAACTGATTGAAGTCAGTCGCAGAGCATTTGATACGTAGGTTTGTATGCTGTGTTCTGATTTTGATATGCCTTTTATACAATTATTATTGGTATAGTCTATTGAACCTGGAAGATCATCTGCTGTAGATGGACCGGCATCTTCTTTTGTTATATGACATTTTTCAGTATGTTCATTACTTTTGCCATTATTTTCTTCTATTCTTTCATTTTCTTCAATAACTTTGTCCATTTAAGAGGAATTCATTTCCAAAAATTTTATTTTTGTCTAAAACATTTGTCACAAGTTACGACACATGACATCGACACAAAATCAACTCAAATTGACAATATTGCTATTATATTGACGTCCGCGTCAGCGCGAAGGTTTTATTAACTACCATGTCTATGGTTGTATTAATAAATAATATAGGTCCACCAGAATCTCAAGGCGGATGGGAGATTTTCAAAAAATACCCTTGATCATTGGATATTTCATTACATTTGCATGTATCACATACAGAACCTCTTTAAGGAAAAAAAGTATCAAATGTTTTGCTCCAATTTCCCAAGTATAATTGGTAGCGTCAATTTCTTTTTCCCATTTTTTGCCGTCAGATTCTGGTAGACCTACAAGAATCATTCATCATTCGATGATGCAATATACAATCTTACAAGGATGCTGTTATGTAACTCTTTCCAAGATTGTGGCGTTAGTTATAATTTCAACATCATACCAAAACACAAGCTTCGGAATATATTATTTGAATTAAATAAGTACTTACGTGCAATCTATCTATATCCATACTAATATTAAAAATGTGAAAGTCTGCCTGTCTGTCTGTCTGTTACATCTTCACGCCCAAACCGCTGAACCGATTTGGCTGAAATTTGGTACATGATACTTTGGGTCCCGGAAAAGGATATAGGATCCTTTTTATTTCGGAAAAATGTACAGTTCCCGCGCGATAAATAAATTTCGGCGCAACGGAGTTGCGGGCGTCATCCAGTTATGTATAAAAGTTGTTGAGCTGCCTGCACTAATTAACTGACTGATTAAATATGCGAAGTTTGTCGTGAAATTATTTAACGACCCTGCGCTTAAAATGAAAATATTTTCCCAATAATTGAAATAACCATTAAATATTACATGCTTAATTGGATCCGGTGACTGCTTTCTGATACAATTGCCACAATTCATGGCATTAAATGTTTTTTGTTGTGGCAATAATTAAGTCGATACTTTCCCTTTAAGGCCGGCCGCATACATACGGCCGCAATTTCCGAATTCGTTTTCCGTATTCGGAAATCCGAATGCATGGAATCAGTACAAAATTAGCTGACGTTTTCTCCGTACGGAACGAATTCTGCACGTATGTTCGGCGCGTTAGGCTAAGAACTCACGGCGCGGTTTTTTCCCTGGAGCCTTCGTAGAATCCAGTTTTGTATGTAAAAAATTAAAGCAAAACTACGGCGCGTTTTTCGCCCGCGGCGGGCGCGGTTGTTTGCGGCTTCCGCTGCACCGGCGCGGCGCGGCGGTCGGCGGTCGCCCGCAGCCTCGGCGGTTTGCGCGCGCGCGCTCTGCGATAGTTTAGCGGGCGATCGCAGTAGCGGTAGTAGGGAGCGAACTCACGGCGCGGTTCGCTCCCTTCGTGTGTGAAAAAACTAACGTCTGCACTAGTCTCACGGAATTCCAAATACAGAAAACGAATTCGGGAATCGAATACGGAAAACGTATGCGGCCGGCCTTTCCAGCCAGCCTTGGCTGCGTTTCCACTAGAGATGTGTTGCGAGGAATGTATTTTTAAGATCCAATAGAATCGCTGCGCTGAGCGAGGTCACGTCAGTGAAGCGATTCTATTGGTTCTCAAAAACACATTTCTCGCAACACATCTCTGGTGGAAACGCAGCCTTAAGTCGATACTTTCCCTTTTAAAGCAAGCGAAATATTTTAATTAGGTTGTCCGTTGATGCGGGTCGGTTACGATATTATTCCACAAAGAAGCAGGTTTTTAATTAAAACTGATGTTATTTTTAGTCTTCATTATTTCAGAATATGTAAATAATTAACATCACCCACGCATAGGTTTTGTTTGAAGGTTTTAATTTAGGAATAAATATATTAATTATTTTAATTGAATCTATGTTTTATGTTAAAAAATTACCCGTTACATTCTTAAACTGACTTTGAATTTAATTATCAATTTTTCTTCTTAGACTATTATTATTCCTGGATAATTCACAGTCGTGTTGTAGTATTGCTATTTCTATTGGATTATGTATTTCTGAGCATGATCAAACTCCAACTCAAATGTTTTTATTCTACGTCTTTACTACTGGTGCCTAGGCCTACCATCGAGCCGGTTCGGTAACTAGCACCACAGTATAGAAATATATTATATAGCACTTGCACTATAAGGAACCGGAGTCGGGATAAAAAGGATCCTATGTCCTTTCCCGGGACTCAGAGTATCTCCATACCAAACAGCAAAATCGGTCCAGAGGTTTGGGCGTGAAGAGGTAACAGACAGAAAGACACACTTTCACATTAATTATAATATTAGTATGGAAGTATGGGTTACTTGAAATTTTTGCTATGCTCCTGATTTATTCTCCTTTGTCGGACTATCCCAACGTTACTACCGCAAAATATAAAGGAGATTGTATAGCTCGGCGGTAAATCCTGTAGGACGCACAGCTTCACACCCCATGTGGCACACAGGTGCCCGTTTGCGGAACAGTTAACAGCCTTATAGCTTATTCAAGCTTGTATACCAGTTAACAGAGCATAACATATTATGTGTCGTCGAATATTATTATGTTGTTGTGGAATATTCTTTTAATATTATGGTCTATACTTTTATATTCTTATTGATTAAACGAAGAATACTCTTGTGATGATGCAAGTGTCTATGAGTCTCGGTAGTTGATTTCCATAAGGTGACCCGTTTGCTCTCTTGTTCCTTAATAAAAATAAATTATGTATATTTACATATATTATGATTAGTTTGTTAGATGAAATTTAGCTAGATCTATTTAGTTTTGTGTTATGACTTATAAGTTATAATAACTATCTATAACAGAATAAGGGCTCTGTTTCACTTCATTCTCCATAGAATCTGTCAAAAACGTCGTGGATATAGCCTATCCGGCACTTTATCAGGAAGTGGTGAAACGGGCCCTAAATCTGGGAGTTAATAATTATTATTAACTCCCAGATACTCTAAAGTTAATTTAATAACGCCAAAAGTTTGTTTGCTTCATTATGCAAAAACTATTTTAAGCAGATTTTGATGATAGTTGTTTAGGCATGTTTTCTTCATGGTCTTAAACAATACCAGCAAATATTAATCAAAATAGTACAGCTCTTTTGAAGTTATTTAATGTAAAATATTTTCTCTCTATTGAATTTCAGAAAAAGCACATTTCAGTATTTTCTCTAGACCTAGATGAAGACAAAAAGGGCTTTTTAAATCTCTATTGTGCTCTCAGGTATCCTGATCACTCAGTCTATTGTCTATATTACAATACGAATATTGCTTTCTTATGGAACAGAGACCTACTGTTCGCTGGGAGATATTTTTATCCGACTGCGATAGAGGGGTAGTGATTGTAGGGTCCAGAAAGTATGTATGTATACTTCTTTAGCAAGCAGGTAGAGTTTTAAAGGAATATGAGCTTGAGAGATATTATTTATTACAGTGAACTGATATGATTTGGTTTTTCTTAAAGCAATATAATTTATATAAAAACTCTCATTAGTGATTATGTCTATTGTGCTAGTAACCAGAGGTCCGTATTATCAGAGAAGTTGATTCCCAGGCAGATGCGGGGCCTACGTAGATTGGTCGCGTTACGTCAAACCCAGCTGACAGACCACAAAACATTGAATAGACATGATCCGACAAAATCACCATAACCGGTCGAGTAAAACATTAAAATTGTAATAAAATCAATTAAAAAAGTGGAATAAGTGCATTTATTACTAGTTCATTTGACATGGATAGGAATTAAATGTAAATAAGTGACCCTTAGGTCCGTTTTAGTTTTAATTAGTATATTAAAGTCACAGTTTATCTCCTTTTACATCCGTCTAACGGCCGGGACATAAAAACACGATACGACGTCGTGTCGCATCACGATGCGACGTCGCGTCGTGGGAATCCACGACGAGCATCGTAAAAAACTACGACGCGACATCGTGACGTGCCACGATATACGGCACGACGTCGCGTCGTAGAAACTCACGTAGAAATTCAAAGATGAGATCATCGTGAGTCGTGGTTTGACACGACGTCGTATCGTGTTTTTGTGTCCCCGCCGGCCCTTACACTTTCACTTTATAAAAAAAAGAAAAAATGAAGCCATATCACATAAAGCCGTCCAGTGTTACACCTCGTTGGTTTTTTCGTAACACCATGGCAGAGCAGACAGAGTGCTCGTGGCATGTTATGCACTAATTTTTAATTAAAAGTCATTTTTGGACAAAAAGCGTTTATAAAACACGCGGGACATATTAGGTTCCTACCCTAACGCCCAGTTTTACTAACGTCTGTTAGTGTTAATAGCTTGTAAAAACTTCAAGTGATTAAATTTTGGGGTAAGTTCCGAAAAATAACCCAATTAAGTGCTCCTGACGTCACGCTATAGCATAAATCGCATGAATCGACGCTATACTGTAGATTCGTTCCGAAATTTTCTGGCAGTGCATTGACTACCAGTTTTAGTACAGATTCAAGTAAGTATGATATTATGTCTTCGGCGGGATATAATATGTGATTATTGCATATTAATAAAACGCTCAAAACGCCTACTATTTTGAGCGTTTTGACCGTTTTTAACATCAAATGGAACGCGGGGTAGTCGCCGTGTTTGTTTGACATTGATAGGTTGGACGTTTAGCCCGGCCGCACATTGTACGACATTTCTGATCAGAAAAAGTTGAACGTCCTCTCTTACATTTTGTACTGAGCCTAGTGAGCTCGAACTCGCCGCAAGGATATTTCGGATAGTGTGCGGGGTGGCGGTCCGGCGGAGTTCAACTGTTTCTGATCAGAATTCGGACAATGTGCGGCCGGGCTTATGAATATACGACTGCATCTGAATGTTACATTACGAGAAGAGTGTGTGTGGCATCGTAGCATCCAAACGGGTAGGTAGACCAATTTAGAATTTGTTTGTTTGACAGCTAACATTAATAGCAATAGTTCATCATTATCAGCCCGCTTACCCAAATTCATTGGGTTTGTCTATTTTATAAAAAGTTGTTAGCAACTTTTAAACAACAACCGATTTTATAGTTTCATTTTTTGGAACTGGGTATTATTTTTTTTCTCAATTTCATCCATTCATACTAATATTATAAATACGAAAGTGTGTCTGTCTGTCTGTTACCTCTTCACACTCAAACCGCTGAACCGATTTTTCTGAAACTTAATATTATCGATGCTTTAAGTTCCTGGAAAGGACATAGGCTACTTTTTATGCCGGAAAAATGTACGATTCTTGCGCGATAAACGAGTTTTGGCATCATCCAGGGTTATTATAATTCTGATGATTTCTCGGAAAGATCTTTATAGATCACCTGAATCGTAAATTGGAGATTATAAATAGAGAACATCCTTTTGTCCTTGCGCAAATGAGTTTTTACTTTTAAGGGCCTCCTCCTTAATCCTTCAAAGTTACCTTTTCAATTATTAACCAAAAAGAAAAGTTACTTAGGAGCTAACAACAACATTTTCACCTGTTGCTGGTTTTAATATTTAATATACCAACAAGACATTCTCTTTAACATTATAATGTTGTGTAAAATATATATTATAAAATAACAAAATAATTAACTATTTGGCTAATATTTTAATAAAAAATATATATAAAATAACGCTTATAAAAACATGTAAGTACTAAGTACCATCGGAAAAAATTTTAGGCAGTTGACCGACCTACGTCATTCGTTCGGATTATGTCAATTCAATGCTAGCTGTGATTCGTCGGATGGGTTTGACATAACGCGACCAAATTACGTAGGTCCGCCTTCTGCCTACGAATCCATTTCACTGATAGTACAAGGTATTTTTTATGACATTTATAGAGGCAAAGGAAAACTCGTAAGAACAAATTTCAAGCCCTTTAAAAATTTACTGTATGTTATAAAAATAAACAGATTAATATTTCCTGTTGAAAAGTGTTCATCTTTAAATAAGTTGTTAAAAAGTATTTTGTTTTACGAAACGTAAATGCGGTAAACGGTTTACGTCATTCCAATCCAGTAATCCAACCCAATGCGTTGGATTGCTATTGGAATAATGTAAACAAACGGGTACTGGAATGCACCTGTGCCCTTTAAACTCTTTGGCTGTATTCTTAAAAATCAATTTAAATCCTTCTCTTTAAAGATTTGGCTGAAATTCATCTCACTAGCGTAGTACCGGTTAAAAAGGCGACTAACCCAAAATTGACGATTTTATAATTCATTTTTATACTTGAAAATAAGCCCCGAATTGTTTCAATTTTTAAATACAGATACTACATTATATTTCCGAGGATCCGACCTAGCGGAAACACGATATCACAAAATTTTCTCGATAGAAAAAAATCACAAAAATGCATCTAATTTACACGAATTTTTCATATTATATTGCCAAAACCGTGCAACTGAGTTAATATTTTAACACATTGTATAAAATTCTATCCTTGAGGGATGATCCTGGCCTGGCGGATTTTTATAATGTTGTACATTTGTCGAGTTATTAAGATAATCGGTCAAGTGCCAGTCAGACTCGCGCATGAAGGGTTCCGTACCAATATAGACCCGTACCAAAATATACCAAAAAGTGTGTTTTTTGTATGGGAGCCCCTCTTAAATTAGTATTTAATTATAATATTATTATTAACTTTTATTATAGACATATAATTAAGGCTTTTGTGAAAATATCAAGTGCCTACCTGTTGCCATTATTGGTATCGAGCAAAAAAGGCAAAAAAAACACGTTTGTTGTACGGGTCAAATATTAATTTTATGTTGTTTTTAGTATAATATTTTGTTGTTATAGCGGTAACAGATCTACACAATCTGTGAAAATTTCAGAAGTCTACCTATAGCGGTTCTTATGATACAGCCTGTAGACACACACACAGACGAACGGACGGACAGACGGACAGACGACGAAGTGTAGTAATACGGGACCCCCGTTTTTACTCTTTTGGTACGGAACCTTAAAAAACTAACTCGGCGATGATTCCGCGTCGTCCTTTTTCACCTGGCATATGAAAGACGGGCGTGAATATGAAGAGAGGACGATGTATGAGTTATGACTTTTGCTTTATTCGCCCTCTCAACCAAATGCCCGTTCAAAATAAAATACTGTTTATTCGAATTACAAAAGTACATAGTACCCCGATTTGAAGTCATTAGCGATTACATGAAAACTGATATCAATTAAAGCGTAGTAGGTATCGAGTTGTACCAGTTAATGGATTTAGCATTGGAGCATCGATCCTTATATTCAGAAAATCATTAAAATATTTAGATGATTATGATATAATATGATATAACTTTGTGGTTAAGCGCTGTTTGATAGAGATATTGATTGGATATATTCTGAGATATATTCAACCATTTAACTTTACCGTCTGTGAACCGACTTTCAAGATTTCCGTTTATTCCTTTAAAGGCAACCCTAAAATTGACAATTAAGGTGACGCCATGTTAAAGTAAAAAACCGTATTGGATGTGTTATAGATTGCTTATTTTCTATGCGAGGCTGGCCCGGCCTCTCATAGAAAACAAGCAATGGAACAGCAAAAAAATGGAAAGGGCGTAGCGACAAAATGGTTTTTGTCGCGTAATTTAAAAACTATAAATACATTTCATATAAGCTATGGACAAATTAAAGTATATACTAGAACCAATTTATGTACAAATTTTGGAAGCTTATATCACTCTCCTCTGTTGGCAAAATAGGAATCCCTTTTTTTACAGAGGTCTTTTTGATTGATTATTCTGTGTTATAAAAGTTGACCAATCGTGTTATGCTATGGGCAATTCAAAGACAAAGACATGATGAATACTGACAGTGAACTTTAATTTCTTAGCTTTAGTCATTGCTGAGAAAAATGGACATCGCTACAGCCAAATTATCAAGGCGTCACCTTAACAACCACTATCCAAAACGCTGACTTTCATACGTAAAATCTAGGCTTACAATATATTCCTTAGATATTCGCGTCATTGTGATTACAGGCTAAGTATTTAAGCTAAGGCACAGACGTCTTTAGCTTGGCAATTTACTCGTGGCTTGGCTTGTAGCCAGGCTAACAAGGGGTCTTAGCGTTTTGTATCACGCCGCTAGCCAATCCACATGTAACTAGTGGCTTATGAACTACAAATATGGTGATTTTCACGCTCTTTTATATTTTGATTTATGTTGGGTTTGTCTTTTTTATCAAAAAATGGACGTAAGTCATACATGCATAAATATAATTTATTAGTATATCTATTAACTAGGTTGTGGTCGAGGTAAAAAAAGCATGGGGAAATAAGCAGTCTATGTCGGGATTGCCTTGCCTGGTTTCAAAGAAACGGTTACCGAAACTGGTGTAAAAAGCTTTGATATTATTATTTTTTTGCAGACACTTTTTACGCTATTTCTTTAGTTGGAACTATCTGAAAGAATACTGAGCTATTAGATTATAATATTTTTACCTTACTACGGTTGTATGTTGTCGCTATAGCGAAAACCTATTCATCCCAGGATTTTCCTAGGATTTATCGTGGAAAGCCTTTAAAAACCGTGAGCGTGAAAAATTAAATTTCCATCCGTAGTAATCCTTCCCAGTAAATTTTCTTGTATACATTAACCTACTTATACACCTTCACTTCGGATTACAAACAGAGATAAAATGCTTTTTCATTTTGTGTCTATCTGTTACTTTTTAGGGTTCCGTACCCAAAGGGTAAAAACGGGACCCTATTACTAAGACTTCGATGTCTGTCCGTCTGTCCGTCTGTCCGTCTGTCTGTCTGTCTGTCTGTATGTCTTGAGGCTGTAACTCAAGAACCGCTATAGCTAGAGTTCTGAAAATTTCACAGATTGTGTATTTCCGGTGCGGCTATAACAACAAATACTAAAATAAAAATAAAATAATATTTAAGGGGGGCTGCCATACAACAAACGTGATTTTTTTGGCCTTTTTTGCTCGTAATCAATAATGATAAGAGGTAATAACTTGAAACTTTCACGAAGGCCTTAAAATAATTGTACTTTAATAATTAATAATAATAATATTTACTTAAATAAAATAAAAAATTAAGGAGGGCTCTCATATAAAAAAACAAAATTTTTGGCCTATTTTTGCTCTATAACGGTACGGAACCCTTCGTGCGCGAGTCCGACTCGCACTTGGCCGATTATTTATGCTTAAATTAAACTTACATGAAGTATGATGTGAAGAATTTATTTAAGCTTTGGAAAAGAACGTGGCATAGTTTTGTCGCGGTCAAAGTTACGGTCCCCATATTAAACAATGGTTGAGCATAAATATTTTGTTTGAAATAAACCAAAAAAGATAGTGATCTGATATTATGACCGCTTACGGCTTAACCCATTCGCCGTTATTTAAATCGTTACAAGTGCCATACATACGATACAATTGTATATCGCAGTATAGCGGCCAAACCGCTCATTCGCGCGGATGCTCATAAATGCAGCCTTACATAAAATATAACACACCAAAGGTGTTTGGGGACGGAAAGTTGCGGGCGCCAGTTGCGACGGAGACTTGCTAATTACCGGCCCTTTGATACTTCATTATTTCATTGAAGCTACTAATTAATGTTATATAAAATATGTTGTGTCTCACACGCCGCTGCACCGATTTGGTTGAGGATAACGCCTCCGTGGTCCAGTGGTTTAGAGCGTGGCATCTGGACTCGGACGTCGTGGGTTCGATTCCCGCGTTGGAAACATGTTATTTCCAAGTTTGGTTAGGACAATGCAGGCTGATCACCTGATTGTCGGACAAGTAAGATAATCCATGCGCCTGAACTTTCGCCAGTCGTGTCGGTCGTCCGTCCCACTGGGTTATGAGAGTAAAAGGAATAGAGAGTGCTCTTGTGTACTGCGCACACACTTGGGCACTATAAAATTACTCATGCATAACTGGCCTGGTTTAAATGAAGCCGGCCACCGTCACCGAAACCGGTTTGGGAGTTATTATTACTGGTTGAGGTTCGAGTTGATCCATCGTGCAGAAGCATCGCTCACACACACATATTAGTAGTATTCTCATGTGAACAACAACCAAACCACAACCGCGATTAGCGCGCTAAATCAACGCGTTTATCAGTATTTTGAGCGATGTTTATTGTATTAATGATGGATCATTATCATTGAGTGTCCTCGGTGTCACATTCATTGTACTGTATGATGATAGCCTGTTTTATAAGCTTCTGATTGTAGCCGGCATGTATTAATTTTTGTTTTTGTCTCATATTACAAAGTGTATCTGCCTGTTTGGTGCCTTGTTAGTTGTTACCCTTGAGCCGTCTTATACAGTGTGTAAACCATAAAGTTAATATACCTAGCGGAATAGAGCAACAATCTCGAGCTGTCAAACGAAACCGAAATTGGTTTTCGTCTATGTGAAAAATATGTGTACGTATACACTTACACAAGAATTCAGATTGAACATGAATTCTATGCGATTATATTGTCAACGTGCGGCACGTGCCGACTGGACGTCAAAAAAGAGCGCTGCTGTCATGTATCACACGTCTCTTTTTACCACGCAGTGTTACTGATAGTGACATCTCGCTTGCTCAGGCCTTTTGTTTCTCTATTCCGCTAGGTATATCAACTTAATGGTGTAAACTCCTTGAAACCATCAAATGAGCCCGACAAAATGAACAACTTTTTCTATGAGAACAATGCTGGGAACTCAAAAAATGCCGTCTTCATACCCATACGGATGCCCGGATCGGCAATTTGTATGGGTATGAAGACGGTTTTTTTTGAGTTGCCAGCATTGTTCTCATAGAAAAAGTTGTTCATTTTGACGGGCTCTTTTGATTGTTTCAAGGACAACGGTGTTTACATCTCAAAGTATACATCTTGTATACTTTGAGATTTGGATATATAATACAATATAAGAAAGATTTTGTCACGGTAAAATACACGGATCTTAAAAAGGATGAAGTTGCGGATAACATAATATAGTAAGCTATATCCAACATTCTCAACATTTTTTCAGTAACCACGTAAAACATATATTATTTCAAAGGATTTCTCAAGCAACAAAGTGGCAATCGCTTCTGCTCTTAATTTCTTATAGATAAATGTCTTGAAATAAAATGTAGTAGCATTTTTCTAGGAATTAGAGTCACTGGTAATTCCTCAGAGCGCTGGATAAAGCGCTTTTAACGATCCGGTGTTCACCTTTATACGGACTTACAAAGTGATGCAGTGAAGTTTTTGCTTGGAAATAGTTTAGACCTCGTGTTATATAATATGTACGTGCAAAATCCTATTAAGTCCTAAGCTTTCAAAATACACACTTATCAGAAAAGATAAGACAGGCAGATTATTTCGGTTCTGTAGCATTTGACGAGTTGTCCTTTAGTCACTCAATTAAATGGTATCATTCAACGAACGCGCTAGTCACTAAATCAAATAGCATGTTGAACTGACTGTGACATAATATCTATGGAGTACAAAGTAGCATATTTTGTTTATTTTTTTTGTAAGTATTTAAAGATTCGTTTTTGTCTTCAAATTTTTTCTGTTACGAATTGTCTTGTCATAATATAAATATTGGTACCAGATGACGCCTGCAACTACGCCTAAATTTGTTAATCGCCCAGGAACCGTACTTTTTCCCGAACAAAAAGTTACCTTTGTCCTTTCCCGGAACTCTAATTGTTGAACATTCCAAATATCATCCATCAATTATTTTCCACTAGATTTTCCGGGGACCGGGATGAATGTAGCTTATGTTCTTCACGGGACTCAAAGTATCCCCATACCAAGTTTCAGCAAAATAGGTTCAGCGGGTTGGGCGTGAAGAGTTAACAGATAGACAGACGGACTACTTTCGCATATTTTATAATATTATTATGGATGAGTTACGTATTGTCATGTAATATGTATTGCGTATATTTGCAACAAACTGTACACATAAACAAAACACAACCAGGAAAACCGGAAGGATCATTTAGAACATTAGCGGATAGGCGTAATTTGGTACAATTTGGCATCGCAAACAAAAACGGATACATTTGCGAAGTTACTACACTCTCGAGTGTTTAGAATACTTGAGCCAACCAAATGACTGTGATCATTATTTATATACTGTTGCGGACAGAAAAAGAGAGTATTTTTGGGATTTTTTTCGACGGCTTTTAACATTTTTGTTTTTTCTAATCCCGTAGAAAAACGTAGGTACATAATATTTTAATGTTGTTCGATTTTGTTGTGGCGTTAACATAATGATATTATATTTAAATTTTTATCGTTTTTAGGGTTCCGTACCCAAAGGGTAAAAACGGGACCCTATTACTAAGACTTCGTTGTCTGTCCGTCTGTCCGTCTGTCCGTCTGTCTGTCTCCAGGCTGTAACTCAAGAACGGTAATAGCTAGAGATTTTATATTTTCACTGATTATGTATATCTGTTGCCGCTATAACAACAAATACTAAAAATAAAATAAAATGAATATTTAAGGGGGGCTCCCATACAACAAACGTGATTTTTTTGGCCTTTTTTGCTGTCTCCAGGCTGTAACTCAAGAACAGTAATAGCTAGAGATTTGATATTTTCACAGATTATGTATATTTGTTGCCGCTATTACAACAAATACTAAAAATAAAATAAAATGAATATTTAAGGGGGCTCCCATACAACAAACGTGATTTTTTTGGCCTTTTTTGCTCTATATAAAAAATGGCAACAGGTGGGTACTTGAATTTTTCACAAAATCCTTAGTTACATATGTACTTTAATATTTAATAATAATATTAAAATAAAATAAAAAAAAGGGGGGCTCCCATACAAAAAACACAATTTATGGCCTAATTTTGCTCTATTATGGTACGGAACCCTTCGTGCGCGATTCCGACTCGCACTTGGCCGATTTTTAAATCCAACTTTACTTTTTTTATTTAAAACTGGATAGTGGATGACATCCGCAACTCCGTTGCGCCAAAATTCTTTTATCGCGCGGGAACCGTACATTTTTCCGGGATAAAAAGTATTCTATGTCCTTTCCCGGGACTCAAAGTCTCCATATCACATTTCAGCAAAATCGGTCCAGCGGTTTGGGCGTGAAGACATAACAGACAGACACACTTTTGAATTTATTATATTAGTATGGATACCTAATGCTAAAGCAAGCATAATGGCGAATTAAATGCTAAGTGGCCATATTATTATCTACTATTTATATTAACAGTCAGAAAATGTTTTTCAAAATTTTTGCAAAGCTTGTGACGGCAACAAAGCTGACATATTTTATTTTAGCTGCTGACATTAATACAACATCGCTAATTTAGTCCTAGTGTTCAAACTTCGCTATTAAGAATGCTCCAACTTTTTAATTAGCAGGTCGGATGTCTGTCAGTACGAATATCGACGTTAATGACATTAAAATAAGATTCATATTAGCGCGCCTTGTACAGTGGCGGTTACGATGCTCGCCGCGTTCTTGATATGGCGAAAATGTATGAAAAAATTTGAGAAATTTTCTTATTTTTCTTATAACTGGAAAAGTTGTTTATTTTTATATAAAATTTTTAGCGGACTTTATAGAGGACTAAATAAGCAACAATTTTTTTGTATATTTATTTTCCTCAGTTCAGTGTATTTAGATATTAAGGTATCTAATCAGACCCCATTTTTTTCATATTTTGCGATTATTGTGATGGTTAAGACGTCTTTTATGTGAAAATTTTGTATGCGGCTATAGAATTTTTATGATACAGTCGTGGAGATGAATATATTATCTTTCATTTGAAACCAAAATATCCTCGCAGTTTGACTCCTAATTCTTTAATAGGGTACCGGAAAATCGCTGATATTTGTAATAGCGTCCTTAATGCAACGCTATTCAGTTTCGCAATTTGTCTCATTATGTTGAAAAATCGCGCGCATTTGTCGCGACGTCAGGAATTTCACAAATTCAACAATCCGGTGACGTATGGCCGTCATTTGCGCCGGTTTTCACGGCCGCGAGTGTATTTGTGAGTTGTGACACACCTGTGTAAGGTAGACGCCGCAGACGAATAAATGAAGCTCAATTTATGAAGTCAAACCTTCGGCGAAGTTATCCCCTTTTTTGTGAGGGGTAAAAATGTTGAATTTGCATCAGGGTTCATGACCTGCCGGCCTAGCCAACGCCAACGAGATATCTCACTCTCGAGATAATTAAAAACTACTCGTCTCATAATGTCAAAATCTCGACATTATCTCGACAAAACTCTATAAAAATGTGTTAGTTGATGATAGATCTACGCGAGAAAAAATGTTTGTCATGCTAGGGTCAATAGAGATGAAGATACAAACTATCAAACATCGAGAAACATGTAGAGTGAGATATCTCGTTGGCGTATGCTAGGCGTATGATCGAAAATATGTAAGACTGGAGAGAAGCACAACAGCGCTACAAAAATATATTTCTTGCCCTGTTGTTTTTTTAGTCAACAATCCGGTGACGTATGTCCGCTATTGCGCCGGTTTTCACGGCCGCGAGTCTCAGTTTATAAAGGCAAACATTATGGCGTTGGGTACTTTTTTGGGACGAGTACAAAATGTAAGACTGGCCAATCTGGCCATAAACGGACCGCAAGATGCAGTCGGGACCGACTGAGAGCGGTCGAGTTGAAATTTGCACCGACAGCTGCTCGAGCGGTCTGTGTATGCAGATATGAATTTAGTATGAAAACTGCAGATCACCGTCCGTCTATGGCATGCCTTGAAGTCGCGTCATAACTCGAACGCCTCCGTGGTCCAATGGTTTAGACTTCAGAGCGTGGCGCTTGACTGATGACTCGGAGGTCGTGGGTTCGATTCCTGCGTTGGAAACATATTGTTATTTCCAAGTTTGGTTGGGACGATGCAGGCTGATCACCTGATTGTCTGACAAGTAAGATGGGCACGTATAAATCGGTCCTGCGCCTGATCTCTCGCCAGTCGTGTCGGTCTTCCGTCCAACTGGGTTATGAGAGCAAAAGGAATAGAGACTGCTATTGGGCACTGCGCATACACTTGGGCACTATAAAATTACTCCTGCGTAACTGGCCTGGTTTTATACCATTCATCATGATAGGTACCAATACTAATAATTGGAGGTCTTCCACATTAGCAGTCCCTACATAAATGCACAATCTCCGTAGTACCCTGACGGATATGTGTTGAGAATTGAGGGAGTTGTAAATTTTCTCGAATAACCGAGCGAAAGTACACAGTTAATACGTTTATTTTCCAAATGAACTCTGCCTGCGCTGACTTATGTTTACTTCCGGCATGGGTCTGAAGGCCGGGACCCATCATCATCATCATCATCATTTTTAACCGACTTTAAGAAAAGGAGGTCATCAATTTGACCCGTATATGTAATATTTCCAGAACTGCCCATATCGGCGTCTGAGCAAATGTGCCCATGAATTTTCCGTACAAAGGTGCAAAAAGTTACTCTTTCAGCGCTGCCACTTTCATAGTGGATTCTGTATACCCATACACACTCTAAAGTATTATCATTTAGTTTAGTTACACCCTGTATACTCATAAAAATGCCGAAGTGCGAGATATCCGTATTATTTGGAACTAGAAAATGTATGAAGATGTCACATCTAAATCGGTGCAGCGTTTTAAACTTAAAAGATTTTTAATATAAACTATGGATGTGTAATTATTATTAAATGGTTCCGATGATTTATAATACCATTTAAAAACGTAGTCATAATATATTCTGTTCGCGATCAAAGTCCCGTAACATATTATAGATGGAAATTAATTAAACATACGTAATGACTCGTGGCCTGTACTAATATACACACATACAGTAGCGTCACTAGGCAGTGCTCTTGTTATCGACTTCGTTAAAGCGAATGTCATAAATACACTGTTCTAAAACTTCTAAGCGATGCAGCTACTATAGTTTGTAAGGCTTCGGCCAAATCTACGCGTCAGTAATGCGGGACGCGAGCGGCACGCGGGACGGGAACTTCTGCTACGCGAAACTGGTGTGCACTGTGCACATCTTTGCAACTACGGTGCGAAACCGTAGATTATTCCCGCCCTGCCGACGCAAAAAAGTCGCGTAGGTTTGACCGAAGCTTAAAGCAGCGTTAAAAAGTTTCCATGCAGTCCAAATTTAATTTAACAGAAAAATAATATTTTCATATACGTATGACAAATCGTGGTTTTAAGTTTTGGCCAATTAAGACAGGTTTGGGAAATGAAATGCTAGGTTTCACATATTTTTTATATGCGACTTCATTGAAACCATATCCAAACTGTATTTATGTAAGATTTTTCGTAATTAGCTGTATCATACTGATGTATAAGGGTTACTGAAATCATGTTTATGTGTGTGTACCGATTCAAAAGGTCTTGTATGAAGATGAGCTACTATCTATTACTTATACTGTGCCTTTTCAGTCGGAGCGACAATCTGTGGGCTTACCAGTTAAGTAGATTAAACTGATTACGCGTGTGTTGACTTTATTTACTGACAGTCATTATAAACGTAACTAATTGTAGTCAAAAACCACGAGACGAGTCTCAATACTTCATGTTAATGTCAAAACTGTTGCCTAGTTTCGTAGTTTTGATCATAGAATAAGCACATTATCATCAAATTCAGACTCCCTCAGCACGGCTACTATAGTATACTGAAATGTTTTGACGCTAGAGTGCTGCAGCAGCTAGATCAGCATAGACAGTAAACAAAAAGTTTTATTCGACGTTTGACAATGTTTCTGTCAATATTCTGATATGATGTGTGCGACATGTCAGATTTTGGTTCGATTATTTCCTATAAGGGCGAAGCCAAACGAGCGTAATTTGTGAGTCGTGAGCCGCAGAATTTCTGCCGGGCAGAATTTTTTGTCATACAAATGACAACTCATTTTAAGTCGCCGTGTGAATCAAACATGACTTAAAATTTGTATGAAATTTCTGCCCGGCAGAAATTACGCTCGTTTGGCTTCACACTTAGGCTATAATATGTGCACGTAGCACCCTCTACTCCGACTTTTGCGTAAAGGCCCGTATTCACTTTGATAAGTAATAAGTGCAGGTGATTAGTAATCAGGAGAAAGCAAGTGTGAACAGCGGCTGATTAGTGCAAGTACTTTATTTTGTCCTAAACACTAATCACCTGCACTAATCAAACTGAATACAGGTCCAAATATTCCCTATTTGTGAACACGCGACGTGTTTGTGTTGTTTCATGTTATACTAGCTGTTGCCCGCGACTTCGTCCGCGATAGTATAGTAGAGTAGAGTAAGCTCATAGCATGGCAAGGAGTGAAGATAGATACAAAGTGTGAAGGACAAATTTGTAGGAAATTTTATGGGCTTTCATTACGTACAGGACATTTTTTCTCTACAATGCACCGTTTTAGCGATATGAGCAAAAAACTAAAAATATTGAAACTTGAGCCCCTCCCCCCGCCCTAGGCGATATCATCATAATATATAGCCTATGTGTTGACCCGACCTCTATATAATATTCGTGCAAAATTTGAAGTAAATCCATTCAGTACTTTCTGAGTTTATCCCGGACATACATACAGACAAACAGACAAACAGACAAAAATTCTAAAAACTATATTTTTGGCTTCCGTATCGATTGTAGATCACGTCCCAAGTATTATTTTTTAAAAATGTTCAATGTACAGAATTGACTTTCCTACGATTTTATTATATGTATATAGATAACGCTCTATATTATCTGAAATGTTCCTAATGTGTGCGTAAGCGCGATTCAGTGATGTAATAAAGTGTTTTACTGCATATTATTTATATTGTGGCCGCGGCAGTACCACCCCTATCTCCCAAACAGGCAAATACCTAACCAAGGATTAATTTTAACCCAAGTTTAAGCACCAAATTCAGTGACGGATTAAGACTACTCGATGCCCTAAGCAATCCGTGCCTGTGGGCCCCCATATCCGCATGTCAACTAGAATCGGTCTTTGAACCTTTACTCTTCTGGTGCCCCCTCAGACGTGATGCCCTAGGCAATTGCTTAATTTGATTAAGGGTTAATCCGTAACTGACCAAATTACCTAATTAACCGAAATCCATACCCGATACTAACTCAGTATATTAAAACGATAACATTAAAAAGTTTCATCGAATTGGCTACAATTTAAATATTTTAGTCCAACTTTTGCAATACGTGAACTCCGAATATTACCGCGCTGCAAATAAATTTCGACTATCGAATAATAAAAAGGTCGCAATAGTAGCGAAGCTTATAAATGTATGTTAGTTTGAAAGTTCACCAAATTATTCTGAGTTTGACCTCTACTGCATAGAATAATATATGTTAGTAGTATAATATCTATAAAAGTATACTATACTGTAATATGCTAATCTGCTTGTTACGTTTTGTATCTTAAAAGCAGTTTATAAGATTAAAGATTTAAAAATATCCCTGCTGAATACTATGATCATGTGAAAAATTTATATTGTGCCCATAATCTGTACCCAGATTATGTTAATTTAATTCAACATTATCGTATTAGAATCAGATATATTCGACGTCGTTTTGACGTTTCGTAAGAATTCCATTTTGTAGAAAACGTACTAAATTGAGCAAGGAGCGAAGTTGCATTAACCATCAACTCCCAAGCGGCCACCGGGTGCCGCATAACAATTGAATATCTATTGTGTCTGCGATTCCAGCGATTGAGGTATTAAAAAACAGAATGACGCTCGATTTATATGCGTCCGCCCGAACGCGCGGCTTGGCGGCTACACCGCTAGATCACTACTAATTGTATGGATGACATCGCGACCACTATACAGTGTGTAACAAAACTAAGTGATAATACTTTAAGGTGTATATGACGTGTTCCCTGTAGAGAGTTTACTGTGAAAGTAGCAACGTTGAAAGGACAAAATTTTTTTGGGATTTGTATGGGCAAACGCCCTAGCGACATGAGTTTGCCATTACAAAAGTAGATTTTTTACTCTTTCAGCGCTGCACTTTCACAGGAACTCATACCCACCCTAAACTCCATACATTTGTTACACCCTGTATACACAAATCGTTATAATATTATGCTATTGCTAGCTATCTCGCGGTGTCGCCACGAAACCGCGCGTTCCGGCGGACGCATATGAATCGAGCCTTTTTTTTGTGGACGGGAAATGCTTTACGCAACTCCCGCCCCCTGGGGCAGGGGAGGTTTATCGACTAAAACCGCCCCATGCCCTCATCAACGCTACACGCGAAGGAGCGGAATCGCGACGCATTCAACCGCGTCCTCCGCAGATATGAATCGAGCCTAATACTGTATTTCCACCGGAGCTGAGCTAACCTTTGTTGCGAGTTGTGAGGAATGTGTTTTTTAACAACCTATAGAAACGCTTCATTTGCCTATTGACGTGAGCTTGCCGTGGCCCATGACCTCGCTCAGCGCAGTGATTGTATTGGAACTAAAAAACACATTCCTCACCACACATCTCTGGTGGAAACGCAGCCGTGTTTAAACACACTAGGCCAAAAATACGCTGCCGAAGTTCGGCATGATTACGTCTGCAATGCGCTACGCATACCGCATACGCTATAACGCGACGAAATTTCGGCATGGTGTGTCATCAGTAGTTTAAAATATAGTACATTGCGGGCGTAATCATGCCGAATTTCTCGTATTGTCGGCCTAGTGTGTTTGACTTGTTGAACTTGACAGATGGAGAATCTGTCAAAAAAGTTGTGGATAGCCTATCCGGCACTTTATCAGGAAGTGGTGAAACAAGCCCTTAGGAGTTATCAGTTGGGATAGAAGATTATGAAGGCAAATGTTTTTAGCTTAGCTCTCTCTGGAACACAACCTCAATATGAAAAGTATCGGCGCCGCAAATTTCCACTTACGGACATTAGTTTCGCCGATTTCAGATTTATTTTATCTTCCCATCGCGCGTTCAAATAAACTGCAGTATGGAAATAAATTCGAGCATTTACGGTATAATATTAAAATATTTTGAGAATATTAGTTTTTGTACTGAATTAACACACATCTATAAAATTTTAGAAATTAAAAAATCGACCAAGTGCCAGTTGGACTCCCGCACGAAGGGTTCCGGACAACGATAAAACAAAAATAGGCAAAAATTGTGTTTTTTGTTTCAGAAGTCTAGCATAGCGGTTTTTGAGATACAGCCTGGAGACATATTACAGGCGGACAGACATTGAAGTCTGAGTAATAGGGTCCCGTTTTTGGCCTTTGGGTACGGAATCCTAAAAATCCCGATAATTAACTTTTAAACAGCGTCAAGAATCAGAATAAAAAACTTTGAATCTTTCATCAGTTCAATGCTTTGTATTCTGATGTATTTTGATACTGAATTACAAATTGTTGTTTTTCTACTAAATCACCTTTTAATTTTTATCGCACAAACAATTTAAAAGCATCGGTATATCGGTAAAGTGTAAACAACAGTAAACAATAAATCGGTAAAATGTATTTGTTCCTCAATAGCCGAATTTTCAAAATGGCGGCACGTCAGTCACGTTTTCAATTAACTTTACGCTCATAACACCCATAAATAATGTTTAAAAGTTTTTCACAATGATAAATTAATTCCGTTTGAGGATTTCGAGGGGCAGGATGGGGCAGGTTGCAGATGGGACGGCTGTCAACAACAAATTCTCGACGCTAAAGCTTAGAAAATGCGTTTTGGGAGTCACGGGCGGGACGAGCGTGGAGCAGATCTTTCTGTGGAATGGTTTAGCAGTGTGATATCCATACTTAAAATTATTATAAATGCGAAAGTGTGCTTGTCTGTCTGTCAGTCTGTTACCTCTTCATGTCCAAACCGCTTAACCGATTTTGCTTAAATTTGGGATGGAGATATTAATTTGTGTCCCGGTAAAGGACATAGGATACTTTTTATTCCAGAAAAAAGTTCGATTCCCGCGCAATAAACTAATTTTAAGGTGACTGACTGACATGGTGATCTAGCTATCAATGCACGGCCCAAACCACTGGACGGATCGGGCTGAAATTTGACAGTTATGACGTAGGCATCCGCTAAGAAAGGATTTTGATCAATTCCGCCCTCATGGGGTTAAAATAGGGGATGAAAGTTTGTATATATAATATAATAATATTTCTTAACGCGATAGATAAATAGACTAATGATTTGGCAAATGCCCAGCGAATCGAAAGTAATCTGTGCTGAGATTAATAAAATCCACGCTGGCTGTGTTCGATTTTGTGGTAATGTCTCCCTGCTAGGCATCCTCTACGACAGTGTGTCACAGGGATCTCAGTAAATGCCGTATTAAGCCTTCGCCTTAAGCACTGAGCAGGGTTTGGCATCCTTGACGAGCTGGAGTAAATATGTGTAGTAATACACAACTTCAAATGGCTTACCTCTATATTTGATAACATATTATCCCTTTACGGGAAGCACAAAAAGCAATTCGTTACTCTCATATTGTAAAGCCATACTAATGAAATATCTAAAAATAATAAAATGATAAAGCGAAAGTTTGTGAGAGCGTATGTTTGTTATTTTTAACCGACTTCGAAAAAGGAGGTTATCAATTTGACGCGTATGTATGTAATATTTCCAGAACTGCCCAATTTTCGTATATTATGTTAGTCTACATCAGCGCCTGAACAAATGTGTTAAATTTCAAAAGTGTATGTATGTATGTATTTAAATAAATAAATAAAAACATCTTCATTGAACACACATAGGACAGAGCACAGCCAGAGAATATAACACAACAAATAACAACGAATTGATATGACGCACTACGTATAAAATTTAACTACTTAAAAACTAATGGGTGATCAGCTATATGGCTGTGCAATGCACACCGCATGTCTGAAGGGAAGCCACTCAGTTACATATTATTATGTTACAATAAATAATAAATAATATCGGTCCAGTAGTTTTGGAGATAGGCAGTTTTAATTCTCATTTAGGTACAATTTTGAAGTCGGTTTTATCTTTTTAAAATGCAATTATTCGATGCCACACAAACATCTTTAGGCCCAACTTCATTAACGTCTGTTAATGTTAACAGTTTGTAAAATGTCATAAAAAATGAAAGAGGTAACGCGATACTAATTCGAACATTAACTTTAACAGTCGTTGGTGAAATTGGGCCTTACGGTGATAAACTTACACCTGATTGTGATTCTGTGTACATGTATCTGCAGCGAACACGGCGGAGGCTCACAAAAACACAAGAGCATAGTATTTCCTCTGCGGTACTTTAAAGCACATTAAACTGTTTTTAATTGCAAAACGCTAGTTTTTTAAGGGTTCCTTACTGTAGGATCGAGGATAGAAACTCTTTTACAACTATTGTCTGACGTCAGGTTGCATGATGCGTCAAAATATACTCCTGAAGCTCAGGAAGAACAGAAGAAAACACCTTAGATCCTGATAATTTGTTAGTGTTGTTACTAGCAATAAAAACAGGGATATACGGAACTCTTCGTCTCTTAATCGCACCTGGCTTTTTCGCAATAGAAGCTTCCTTTGCGAATTAGCAGCGAGTATAATTGACGTCAAGTAGTGCGGATTAATGTTTGCTAGGTCTTTTAAAGTGTAATTAGGCCTTTACGAAGTCGAGAGGGGTTCTTGACTCTTCTAGTATGGGAATGGTTTGACTTGAAACCTACGTAAAGAGATAGGTCGTTAACCTTATAATATAAAGAGCACACTTTGATGGACAGCCATGCTACTTCGATCGCAGGATCTCACTCGAACGCGAAAAAAAGATGTTAGAGCTGGGCCCCTATGGTGTGGGCGGTACGTCTATATTCCGCATTATTTTACGAAAAACTAACTTCAGTATCATGGGACCATCTTCGAAATGCCCTTTTTCCAACAAGAAAAGTATCATCAATATCGGTTTACAAATGACGAAGTTATCAGCGAACAAACATAAAAAATAACACATACGGTCGAATTGCGAAACCTTCTCCTTTTTTAAAGACGGTTAAAAATGCCCAAGCGTTTACTCATCTATTTATTATTGTAACAACAAAGTGCCTTATTATTGCGCTTAATATAGTAAATCCATGCCTGCAAATTGTAAATATAAAATTTTGTAAATTTAATCATGATTCAACAAGTAAAGAACGCGCTCGTTATTGTTGTTTACTTTAATTAATTAATATTTGCCAATACAATCGTCCAGGCGTGTATTTTTAATTTTAAGTGACCTCATTTTATGTTTGGAACTGATTGTACTTTAGTTGCGTGTAAATTATAGTTTTAAAAATAATTTAAAATAATATAAAATGGCATAAATTCATGTAAAATTTTTGGGGAAGTCTATAATTATAGATTATTGGTGTTAGAGAAAGTCTGCGAATAATTGAAACTGGAGAAAGTAAGAATTTCTGGCCATTTAGCCAAGACTTTTTCGTTATCGCCATGATATAGCTAATCAGCGATCGAAATATTATATGGAATTGACATAATATGCGTTCGTTAATATTATTCTTTTTTTTTAAATATTTATTCCAGTAAGGGATTAATTCAGACGTTGATGTACGACTCGTCTGTCAATTTCATACATTTTGATCGGCGATTCTATAACGAAGCGATAAAGAAAAGATCTTGGCTCATCCCCCAGGACAGATTAAAAAACTCTGTATTATTTACAAAATGGCTGCATTATTCGTACTTATGGACGGTTTCTAAGGTTTTGTTGACTGAAGTTCAATGTATATTGTATGCTGTAGTGATTTTGATAAGCTTAGGTAAAAATCAAAATATTATAACAAACCAACCACGCTGTTCAAATTAGATAAATTTCTGAAAAAATAAAATCGGCCAAGTGCGAGTCGGACTCGTGCACGAAGGGTTCTGTATCGTTATAGAGCAAAATAGGCCAAAAACTGTGCTATAGCGGTTCTTGAGATGCAGCCTGGCGACAGACATAGACAGACAGACGAACGGACGGACGGACGGAATAGGGTCCCGTTTTTACCCTTTGGGTACGGAACCCTAAAAAACAAGAAACCGAACAAATTATATCATGCAACTCGAATAGTCGAATACACGTTATAATAATAGGTATGTATTTACTATCAGATAAGTTGATTCATAGGCAGATGGCGGATCTACTTGGTCAAGTATCGATCTCAGTTGATCACAAATAACACTATTGACATAACCCGACCAATCGATGTAGGTCCTTCAACTGCCTATGGATCAATTTCTTTGATGGTACAAAACCATTAGAATTTTACTTTAAATTTTTAATGAAATATAAACTTTTCCTCATTTCTTTGTCACCACACATATTGTTATGTAGCCTGTGTGCTTAATAGGCGCTTTGCAGCCGACGGGGCGGGGCGGGCCGGTCAATTCCGCCACGATCGATAACACAAAGGGAATCCTATATTTAACCAGCGCACACGGCGGGCAAAAAGACCGTGCCGCAGCTGGGCACTGGCGGCGCATGTCTGCGGCTGCCCGCCGCGCCGTGGATCACACAAACCAGTTTGTATACAGTAACGCAGACGGCGCGGGCAGCCGCAGACATCGTCGGGCGTACGCGGCGAAATTGACCGGCCCGCCCCGCCTCGTCGTCTGCAAAGCGCCTTTATGCTACATAATATTATGCTGCCGAAATAAATCAGGGTATTTTTCATTTTACCGTATTTTGTAACAACTGCCGTGTGTTGTATTCCAAAAAGATTCCATCTAATGACATTATAATGGTTCCCTTGATGTCGGTGTTCGGAGAATGGATAAAATTTTGTAATAGTAAACGAAAACTTGAAGCAAATTGATCGTGTTGTTGTTATGGCGTTCTACGAAGTCTATACTTAAATACAGTTTGATACATTACAGCTTGCCGAAATAAAATTTGCCGTACCGTACCGCTCTAGAGCGAAAATTGTGTTTTTTGTATGGTAAAATATATTTTTTCAATTTTACTATTCGTTATTAAATTATGAACAATATTAATTATTTTGTGAATCTCAAGTGCTCACTTGTTGCCATTATTGATTACCAGCAAAAAAGGCTAAAAAATTAAGTTGTATGGGTATTGGCCTATTTGGGGTAGGTATGGGAATTAAATATTAATTTTATTTCGTTTTCAGTATATTTTGTTGTTAGAGCGGCAACAGACATACACAATCTGTGAACATTTAATAATAATAATAATAATTTAAGAAGTCTAGCTATAGCGTTTCTTATTATTATTACCCTTATTATTACCTTTTGGGTACGGAACCCTAAAAAGAATAGAAAGACGCAACGAAATTTTTAAATCAAATGAAAGTATAAAATAATTTTGAAGAATAATAATTAAATAGGCAACTGACATTTTCTGTTCGCTTTATACCATCTATAACAGCTACTTAGGTACATCACTACATAACTTGTCGTCTACAACGATCTTATGGACCAAGAGCCTGCGACGGCCAGACCTTCCCAGTTTCGGAAGGCTGAAAGTTTTCCTGTTTGTGACCTTTACAGAGGTAAGAACGACCAGCAACTATGGAGTTTCGGTCGCGGTTATTTTAGGAAGTAGCGTATTATTTTAGGACTGCCTGAAGGTCTACCGTCTACCTGACCTTCGAGAAAGGTTAAAGCTCAATTTCATAAACTATATTCTTCGCAGTAAGTGGAGGGATCTAGTCTTCTAGTGCCGGACATTTTTGACAGTTGCTTCCCACTGTCAAACACCCTCAAAATCTAATAACTACTTTCTGGGCTATTACTACATTTGTAATAGTGATTGGAGTTCCCGATTTGAGATAGCAACCTAATGACATTATAATGACCAATACAACATTTGAACCTTGCGATAGCAAAATAAGGCCGCGTTGAAAAGCCCGAAAATGGCATAGATGATGAGACGAGCTGCAGTCATCGAAGGAGATCATGATGTCCTTGGTTAGCTGATGGTGGAGTGTTTTAGAGCGTAGGCATGGTTCATAAGTGTGTACCATCGAGGAAATTAATTCCTACGTCATTTGGTCGGCCTAATATTATGTCAAACGAGATGTCGGCTGGGTTTGACGTAACGCGTTACGCGACTAAACTCTTTTTGTACTGCAAAAATATATTATATGCCTGCTTTTTAATTTTCTCTTCTGTCGGCACACCCGGCAACCGTTCAAACGAATCTTCAATTTTTATCAAAATAATAATAATTCATTTTTGATAAAAAAATATTTCCGGAAGTTCGTCGAACTTGTCAATCTTCGGTGTTCATTTACATTTTACCTTAACCACCGAACTGAACCGTTGCCTGATCGTATTATAATAATTTATAACGATAAAATTTGATGACCATTGTAGAATCTTATAAATATTCAATACATTAGTCCAGCGATTATTACCTACTTAGAAATTCAACAAGTATATTATTTATGTAAAAAAGTAGATAATATATACTTAATTATAATTTTTTGCATTTTTTTACCCTTTTTCCCAAGATACACAGATTCCACAGATACAATAGAAACGCGAGTGAGTGGGTACATAATATGTGAGGAATATAAGTTTTTTTTCTTTAGGGAGCAGAGAAGGACATAATATTATGCTACTTACATAATTTCTTGCGTTTTAGAAGAAGAAAAAAGTTGTGATAATTAAAAATAAGTGCAACATCAAGCTGAAAAAAAAAACATTGTCTATTTAACTTTAAACTATAATAATTAACCATAATTAGTGGAAACAATTGTTGAGCAACTTGTATAATTTCTAAGCAGCACTAATTTGATACTAGGTTAATACTAATTGGAATGATAGGTAACCTAAATACCTAATAGAGTTCAAAGCGTCAAGAATATTATATTCAGTTCAGGAATGAGTGAAATTAGCAATAGGAGAATTAGGAGAATTAGGTTGATTAGATACAATATTGCTGTTGTGGCTTTAGGGAGAGAAAGTGGATAAATATTTAAATACAGTCATTAAGATAATGAAATATCTTTATACAGTGTGTAACAAAAATAAGTGATTATACTTTAGGGTGTGGGCAATGACCCGAGCGTCACGAGTTTCCCCATACAAAAGTGAAAAAAAAAATTGGTCTTTCAGCGCTGCTACTTTCACAGTGAACTCTCTACAAGGAACACGTAAGCACCCTAAAATATTATGATACTAAGGGTCAATTTAGACCGCAACGCGACGCGTAGATGCATTTCTATACAGAATTAACCATAAAGTTAATATACCTATCGGAATTCCGATAGGTATATTAACTTTATGGAATTAACAGACTTGCATGATGTCTCACGCATTTGGAGCCTGTCAAATCCATACAAATTTAGAAATGCATCTACGTGTCGCGTTGCGGTCTGAATTAACCTTTATAGGGCGTGTATGTGTCCCTCATCAAAGTTTACTGCAAATGTAGCAGCGCTGAAAGATATTTTTTTGTGATTTGTATGGGGTATTCAAAATTTAAAATAAATACTTTTCATCGCTTCTATGTAAATCAACAATATTATTGAACAATTAATTTGACTAAAGGCGTTCAATAACAATCCTGGACGGTCAATAATATTGCACAGTACGTGATATTCCGCAATAAAATTGATCATCTAGGGGCTCACTGAGACGAAGCTCACATTTGCTATAATATATTATTCAACAATAATAATTATTATTATAATTTACAATTTCGACTTAGAAGCCTCGTTGAAGGTTTTACATTATATTTTAGGAAAGATGATCGTTTTGGTATCATCTATTAGGTTTAACCTTTCCTTTGGAACTGCGAACATAAAGATTCACGAGGGTTGAGGCGTTTGGGCCCGTGATATTGATTACTTCGATTACGTTTTATGATAAAAGATAAGGGCCTTTAGACAATGTATTCTTTAGTTAAAAACGATGACGAAATTCGTTATCAAAATGTATGCGATTTGACATAAGTCATCGCTAAATGACATTTCGCTTGCGAAGACTAATGTCAAATCCCATACATTTTGATAACGAATTTCGTCATCGTTTTTAACGAAAGAATACATTGTCTACGGCCCCAGGTCTACGTTTGGCGATGTTAAACTTTCATTTGGTCTATACTAATATTTTATAGGGATTTGTTTCAAATCGATTTCTAGTCCGTAAAATTATTACTAAACGAAAATGTGTTTGATCGTTACTTCTTAGTATGCCGCTGAACCGATTTAGATGTATGATGATACTTTTGAAAATATTTGTCAAGGGGGTGATAGACACGCGAGTAAGTACGCGGACTTATGGCTCGACGATCTAATCGCCTGTGTGTCAGCAAAGAGCCGCGAGCCGCGGGCCGCGACCGCGAGCCTGGGACTTGGGAGCATGGTAATCCAGTGTGAGCGCTCGCGTGTCACCGACGCGAGCCGAGTAAGTTAGCGAACTGAAAACCCGCGTACTTTAAGTTCGTACGTCTATCAGGCACTTCATCGAAAATTTGTAAAGGTGCCTCTTCACATAATGGTCCATCCTAGCCCACTACAATACAAGCCATCGCCACCTTCACGAAGGGAGAGCCAGCGCGAGTGTTGCTGCCAAAATGTATGCCTGCTCTGCTGTTTCCTTTTCATCTCTCCCTGAGTGCTACCCCTTGTTTGCTTCAAATTAATCTGCTAAAATACTTAGTTTATAAAGAAAACACGCTTTTTTTAACCGACTTCCAAAAACGAGGAGGTTATACGTTCGTCTGTGGATATTTTTTTTATTTAATAAAAAAATATTCAAAAAATTTACCACAATATTATTGCATTGTCATTGGCTCTTAATACAATTAAGTGCAAAGTAGTAAGTACTAATTAAACGCAAAGTTTCGAATTAATTAGACTACTACATAGAGAATATAGTAAAAAATCGTGCTCAAAGATTCCTTTACATACCTAATATAATATACAGCCCAAGCTAATAAAAGCGTGATAAAAACATATTAAGTTACAAAATATGATATTGGTCGGTCCTTGTACGAGTAGTCCATTATTTTATAATTGAAGACGTGAGTGGAAGAACCAAATAAATAACGTTTTTTAAGATATATAATATTATGATAGAAAGAATGTAACATCTTTTCCCTTATAATTTGAACAAATCTTGTAACTTATCTCATTCATCATCTGGCTAATGTATTATCTGGCTACACATAAAATTCACAGTTTGTTTATTTCAAATTATTATTTTCCCACCCTAAAGCCTCCATTTATGCAAAAAAACGGCAATTTTAACTGTTACTTACCTAGTTCATCCCAATTACTTCTTCAATTTTGTTTGCAATAATACCTCTACAATTTTACAGTAAAATTCGGCCAACCCCGAGGTATTCATTTTAATAAAGCACAAAACATGAGTTTACTCGTATATCATATCTGCGGAACCACACAAAAATTAATTTACAACATTCATTAATAGTCAGGAATAATATGAGAAAACATTACTTAAGTCCATTTATTTCAATTGCAGCACCTCTAATTTCAACTTTATGTCCATGTAGTGGGGCTTAAATTTGAGGAACTTAAGAGCCGAAGACACGTGTAATATCAGTGTAAATTCATGACTGGGACGCTGGCCGGTCCCAGCTCTCATTTTCACATATTTTCTTCAGTTTTATCCCACCTGCTTAATATAGTGCTAAAGAAAAAGATTTTAAAGGGAATTTAAGGAAATGCTCTTAAAAGTGAGATTTCTACACAAGATAGGGATGGGAAATTATTTTTGAAGTGAAAACTTTTTCTTTTTATAAATAAGGGGGCAAACGAGCAAACGGGTCACCTGATGGAAATCAACTACCGTCGCTCATGGAAACTCGCAACATCTGAAGAGCTGCAGGTGCGTTTTTATTGACATATTTGGGATGGGTAACATTTTTAAACACGTGTCAGGTCATGATCGAAAAGTCGTAAGACGGAGGGACGGTAGACTGCCGGCAAGGCGTAGAAAAGGAAGTGATATCCATCTCTTTGTTTTTCGTTCTGCTGTTTTTAGGGTTCCGTAGCCAAAATGGCAAAAAAACGGAACCCTTATAGATTCGTCATGTCTGTCTGTCTGTGCGTCCGTATGTAACAGCCACTTTTCTCCGAAACTATTAGAGCTATACTATTGAAACTTGGTAAGTAGATATAGTCTGTGAATCGCATTAAGATTTTGATGCAAAAATGGAAAAATTAATAAAAATTTTAGGGGTCCCCATAGGTACAACTGAAACAAAAAAAAATTTTTTCATCTAACCCATGCGTGTAGGGTATCTATGGATAAGTCTCCAAAAATCATATTGAGGTTTCTCATATAATTTTTTTCTAACCTGAATAGTTTGCGAGAGAGACTCTTCCAAAGTGGTAAAATGTGTGTCCCCTTTAATTTCTAAAGTAGGGGCATGATAATTCTAAAAAAATATATGATGTAGATTACCATAAAAACTACCAACGAAAATTGATTTGAACGAAACCTTAATCTAAATTTCATTAAATCGACTGAAATATAAAATTAAATCAAAAACCTTTTAATTTCAGAAAAATAAACCTTACTGCTGCTGCGGAACCCTTCATGGGCGAGTCCAACTCGCACTTGGCCGCTTTTTGTCTTAGGCTTATCAGAGAAGTCGATTTATAGGCAGATGGCGGACCTACGTAATTTCGTTGCGTTACGTCAATCCAGCCGATCGTCAATCCGACTAGCATTGATATAACTTGACCAAATGACGTAGGTCAGTTAACTGCCCATGAACCAGCTTCTTCGATGGTACACAGCCTGTTTGTACTAGCGAAGCCTCGGGACTTTTGTTTCTGTTTCACCACTATCTGATAAAGTGTTGGAGAGGCTATCCACAACTTTTTTGACAGATTTTCCGTACTGTAACTGTCTAGTTAAGTGGTGGATAGCCTATCCGGTACTTATCAGGAGATGGTGAAACAGGCCCTAAGTATAAGACGTATTTAACTTATGTAGAAGGTAGATAAAAACCAAAGGTCTTAAATTGATAGGGATCGCACAAGAACATGCATTAATTTAATTCAGAGCTGACACTTAAGTCGTAAATTATACAACTTAAGCCCTTAATTGTACTTTGGTCCTTTAAATAACTAAGGGTTCTATATCTTGTATTAATATAATCTAGGGTCTAAAAGGAGTAATGTATGTTTTGGTAAGGCTGCAGTTTATTATTATATTTGTGAAACTATTTTTCTACAACTTATTGTATCAATAAAAAAATATTTAAAATAGTTTTAGTACTTTTAAATGAAATTTAAATTAATTTCATTTAAATTAATTATTTCCTTCTTGATTAAGAATTTTGTTACCAGTTATGGTTCACACTTATAAATTAGACGACGAAATTCTAATTATTGTTTTGATTTTTTTTTATAAATTAATAACTCCAAAAATAATTACATATGTGTAAAAATATGACAAAAAATCATACATTTATAATAATACGAGCTTTTGCCCGCGGCTTCGCTCGCGTTATATATACACACTTTCATCCCCTATTTTAGCCCCTTGGGGTTGGAATTTATCAAAAATCCTTTCTTAGCGGATGCCTACGTCATAACATCTACCTGCATGCCAAATTTCAGCCCGATCCGTCCAGTGGTTTGGGCTGTGCGTTGATAGATCACCATGTCAGTCAGTCACCTTTGAGTTTTATATATATAGATTAAGATATAGATATAGATTATAGTAAAGATAATCGTATGTCTCATCACCTCACTATCGTGAGGTGTAGCGTGGTCTGCTCTAATTCCATCCTCACTTTAGATAATGTCTGAAGTCTAGCGTGCGTAAATACTTTGAGCGTCACTCAGTGAACACGGGAGAGATTTTTTATTACTCCACTTAGCCGCCTTATTGAGTACGGTTCTAGCTTATAGATATTTTGAAATTTTGACGTCAAATACTCCCACACCGGTTTCGGTGACTGTGGCCGGCTTCATTGAAACCAGACCAGTTACGCAGGAGTAATTTTTATAGTGCCCAAAAGTGTGCGGAGTCCACAAGTGCACTCTCTATTCCTTTTACTTTCTTAGCCCAGTGGGACGGACGACCGACACGACTGGCGAGAGATCGGGCGCTGGACCGACTTTTTACATGCCTGTTGATTTTGCTGAAATTTGGTATGAAGATGCTTTGAGTAATGGGAAAGGACATAGGATACTTTTTATCCCGTAAAAATGTACGGTTTCCGCGTGACAAACAGATTTTGGCGTAACGGAGAAATTAGGTACTTAATTTTTTTCCGAATTTCCCAAAAATAAATGAATCATGGATACTAAGTAAATTACGCGGCTAGATAAGTAGGCATACTATGCGGCCGGTGCAGAGGCGTGCGCTACCAAAGAAACACCACACAACTACCCCTCCCGCTCGCGGTGTCCATGCGTTGGGTAAATAATTTAACTTTAAGTTACATTTACTCAGTGATCAATTGATATTATTTTTTTATATTATTTTTTCCAACTAATATAATAGCCAAATATCACGTCCTCGAGTATTGAACATGTCTCACCAGTCACGCAGTATATATATATATATATATATATATATATATATATATATATATTTTTTTTTAATTATAATATTGTAATAATTAAATTTATTAAGAGTATTAGAATCCCTGTAATAGATACAATAGAAGAGAGGACAATTTTATAATTTAGAAGTAACAGGATCACCTAACTACTATCAACATTTAGATCACACTTTGTACTTTTTTATTTTATTTTTTTTATTTATTTTTTATTTATTTGCTTATAATGTTGGTTACTACTTTACTTTATGCCTTGGCATGTAGGGCACGTGAAAATAAAATTGGGGTTAAATATTATCTACTTTGCTGTAAGATGTCCGAACTGACTGAAATAACGTCAAGGGTGATCGTTAACTAGACGGACGGCTCAATATAAGAAACGTATCGCTACTTCAGACGGCCATAGCAGAGGAAACATTGATACAATTATTTTTATAAAACCTCGTAAGAATCTTGGTGTTACGAGAAATATCGGTGGTTTTTCATACGGTGGGACTTTGAGAAGGGTTCGTGCATGATTTTGGGGGCCACAGAAAGAAAAAGAAACAACAGAAATCGACATAATTTTCACCACACGATAGTAATTTACTTTTTTAGGGTTCCGTACTCAAAGGGTAAAAATATCGGACTTGTAGTTCCGGAGATATGCGAACACAAACATAAATTCATATATATATACACTTTTTAAATTTGGCACATTTGTTCAGACGCTGATAAAGACTAGCATATTAAATAATTATATAAGAATCCGCTAAGTGCGAGTCGGACTCGTTCACAAAGGGTTCCGTACCGTTGCAGAGCAAAAATAGGCTAAAAATTGTATTTTTTGTATGGGAGCCCCCCTTAATTTTTTATTTTATTTTATTGTTTTTATTACTTAATTAGTAAAGAGCACATATAAATAATCAAACACTTTGTGAAAATTTCAGAAGCCTACCTGTTACCATTATTGATATCGAAGAAAAGAGCCCAAAAAATTACGTTTTTTCTATGGGAGCCCCCCTTAAATATTAATTTTATTTTGTGTTTAGCATTTGTTGTTATTGCGGCAACACAATCTGTGAAAATTTGACAAGCCTATCTAAAGCGATTTTTGAGATATCCAGCCTGGAGACTGACGGACAGACAAACATCGAAGTCTTAGTAATAGGGTTCCGTTTTACCCTTTGGGTACGGAACCCTAAAAACTAGGCAGTTCTGGAAGTATTACATACATATTATGGGTCAAATTGATGACCTCCTTCTTTGAAGTCGTTTAAAAATATTATGTAAAACAAGTAAAATATTGGAAAACACGGATATAATGGGTTTAGTTGGTCCATCGTCGTCGATGTAACTGGAAACGAAATTTTATTCAATTCATGTTACATGTTGTATTATTAAAAATTCTCTTAAATGTTCCACGAATATTTTTTATCATACTTAAGTTGTTAATATCATCATCAGCCAATTGACGACCTCTGTGGCTCAATAGTTCAGTGTGACAGCTCAAGCCGGGGGTCGCAAGCTCGAATCCCGCCGAAGAAATAAAGTTTTCAATGTTCCCGGATCCTGGATGTATATTAAATAAGTGTATGACATAATAAAAATCTTAATTATATATACAGCATGACTGGTGAGACAATACCGATAATTAAGGAGAGTATTCAGTACTCGATTCTCATTATAAATATGTAATAAAATTAGGTACTTAATTTTTGACCAAATTTCCCTTTACACAAATGAATAATGGACACTTAGTAAATTACTATGCGACCGGGCGCGGCCTACACCCCGCCCCGCGCGCCGCGCGCCACTCCCGCGCGCGGTGTCCATGCGTTGGGTAAATAAGTATTTAACTTTAAGCTACATTTACTCAGTGATCAACTGATATTATTTTTATATTTTTTTATATTATTTTTTTCCAACTAATATAATAGCCAAATATCACGTCCTCGAATATTGACCATGTCTCACCAGTCATGCTGTATTATTATGTATATTGTATAGTATAAAAGTATTTAATATAATTATTTCTAAGCCTGGTACCCGTAACACAAGTTCTTCAGGTACTTAGCACGGGTCCAGACTAACGTGGTGTGAAGCGTCTGTAGATATTATTCTAGCCAATCGCCATCGGCACCGTTAATGTCGGTAACATTAACGGTGCCAATAGGGGCCCGCTAAGTTTATTAAAAAAATATAATTTAACAATTTTTTGTGAGACTAAAATCTGTTATTACTAAAGATTTAAAAAAATAAGTCTAACTTTTTTTAAAAGGTACATGAAATAATCTGTTCAGTAATTAGCAGCGAAATTGTAAATTAAACGCACCGGTGTCCCTTTACAAAACCTGGCATTCGTTACTTGTTAATTTTTTGTGAAATGTAACATTTTACCTTTTCTACCTTTTCTACTAATTACCCGAGTATCGGCCCTATAATAAGAGCCCTTTTAGGTATTTAAAAATTCTCCTCGAAAGCTTCAAAGCGCTGTACGAACTTTATTCATTTTCAGATTCAAATTAGGTCTTTCCATTATACGTTACATTTTTGTTCGCGAACACAAAAGTATTTTAATCCTTAACCTTTTTGTACGTGTTTGGTTTAGTTTGTTTATTAGGAGTCCAATTTCATCATCATAATTTCAGACAATTCCCTTGATTTTTTTATTTTAATAACACACACAACAATTTTTTTATTACTATCAAGCTAATTTTTTGTGAGTAGCTTCATTTTGATAAGGAAAATAACATTTTTATCTGCGAAAAACCTTGAAAGTGGTAGCCAATAGAGAAAGGATTTCATACTTCTACGACTTGATGATACTAAAATATGGATTGTTCTATTTGTAAGACAAGGTTACTCATAAATTATATAACTATTAACCTATCAATATACAAAAAATCAGCTGGTTAGGGTTCCGTTTTTGGATTCCGTAGTCAACCAAGTTTTGTTGATTAAGTTTTGTTGTTGACCCTAAGACGGAACCGTACCGAACCAGCTAATTTTTGTTGAGTGTGTATGTTGAGGTTGACAGATATATAGGGCTTCTGTCATAATTTTCATTTTATTACACATTATTACAGTTATGTTATTAAAGTAGTCTGTAAGTGCGGCACTTAGGCCGGTATAAATAGTCAGTACTCAAGATGCATCTCGGTCTCAAGACGCGGTTCGGCTCTGTGATTGGTCCAAATTTTGACAGCCAACCAATCACAGAGCCTGAACCGTGTCTTGAGACCGAGATGCATCTTCAGTGCTGACTATTTATACCGGCCTAAAAGTTCTGTGCTGCTTGAACTCAAACAAAACATTATAATCTTCAGTAGTCACTACTTAGACCATTCTACATCTGTCTGCACTCCGATGAAGGTTTAAATTAACTAGGAACTACAAATAAAATTGTACGCCCTTGTAGGCCTGACTTTTGAGTAAAGTGTCCCCCACTTAAAATCCTCGTCAAAGTGACTTAAGCTTAATTAGTCTAAAAACACTGGCATTTGCCAGTGAATAAGCCAATTCTTTGATTCTATCCTGTTGCTTTCTATTTATAAAATGCTATTCATTTAAATGTGAAGTTAGGCAATTTTTGAAGCCCCACTTTATTTAAACAGGTCACAAAAAGGTCGCGACTTGACGAAGGCCGAAGATGAGAAATTTGAATAAATGTTGTTTTTATGTATTGTTGTTTTTATGTACTTTAATATTTCAATAGTATTTTGAAAAGTCCGAATTCAAAATTGTACTCAATTGAATATTAAAATTCTGTATCTCAAAAACTATACTGAACCGATTTTGATGAAACTTACACAAATCTCTAAGTTGAAGAATACCCAGTACAACAAAAAAAGAATTATTATAAATTACGAGTAAAACATACATACTTACATACTCATACATACATAACTAATAACTATACATACAGTAACACCTTTGAAATTTGGCACATGTGTTCAGACGCTGATATAGACTAACTGCTAACATATACGAAAACAGGCAGTTCTGGAAATATTACATAATAATATATATATATATATACTGCGTGACTGGTGAGACATGTTCAATACTTGAGGACGTGATATTTGGCTATTATATTAGTTGGAAAAAAATAATATAAAAAAATAATATCAATTGATCACTGAGTAAATGTAGCTTAAAGTTAAATAATTATTTACCCAACGCATGGACACCCCAAGCGGGAGGGTAGTTGTGTGGTGTTTCTTTGGTAGCGCACGCCTCTGCACCGGCCGCATAGTATGCCTACTTGCCTAGCCGCGTAATTTACTTGGTATCCATGATTCATAAATTTTTGGGAAATTGAAAAAAAAATTAAGAACCTAATTTTATTACATATTTATAATGAGAATCGAGTACTGAATACGCTCCTTAAATATCGGTATTGACTCACCAGTCATGCTGTATATACGCGTCAAATTAATAATTTTTTTAAGTCGGTTAAAAATATCTGAATAAACTGTTTATAAAAACAATAACCGTCCTTAATCATGAATGAACTGCAATTCATCTTGTTTACGAGAAGCCATTTTTAATATTAATCTCTGGTTCTCGTTAACTGCGACCTTGGAACTTCGCGACTTCTGTCAGTCTCTTGCGGTAAAACTTCGGTGATTCTGATTACATTAAGATAAATAACGAATTTATAGTGATATATATAAGTATAGTTAAATTATTGTTTTCTCCTTAAGTTATTTCTCTTTTACGCTTCAAAATTAGTAAGTAGATTAATGTTCGACACATTTTTGCTGACTTGTATTATCTTTTAACATACATGGGGAGGCTTGTTTATTTAATTAATTGTATTAGCTATTTAAGTTATTAGTCTGTAAGCCTTCTGAATATGAATATAAAATAAAAAAATATAAAAAAATAAAGCTAGTCCGTGCACGAACGTAAGTTAGTTAATGTTATGTTCATATTTCGAGTAATTATGCAAAGTATATGCATCTTGCAAATTATACTTTGTCATCTATTAAAGCGTTTGTTAAAGCTACATAATATTTATGTAGTAGTAGTTACTTACTGTAAAGTATCTATAATGAAAATTAATGTAAAGTAGTAGAATAATGACTGTTTATGTTTTTTGCAAGTTATCAGTAACATGACGATGATGAACCCGCAACTCTGTTCCAACAACATTTGTTTATCGCACGGGTACCGTTAAATTTTACCATGGCTCAAAGTGTTATCATAACAAAATTTCAGCAAAATCGGTTGAGCGGTTTGGGGTGCGAAGAGGTGACAGACAGACAGAGATACTTTCGCATTTGTAATATTACTTAGTATTGATTTTTAAACAATGAGAAGTTTGCAGGTCATTTTTTACCTTATAATATGGGACATCATAACATCGTGGCAGAAATCTCATCGACACAATATTATGAAAGTCCTTATCCGCGTCCAGTGCAAAAGTTTTTGAGTGTCATCGAGTGACAAGAGGGCTGATAGCAAACTTTGGGGACGGAATTCACGGAAAGACACGTACAACAACGACATACTTGGCTGGATTGTTCTAGGTTTTATCCACAGAACATAAAAATAAGGAGAAATATTATGTTTGTACGTCAGCCGTAGAGAATATTACACAAAGCAGAGGGCGACCTGCAAACCTTCAAGAAGAGAGCGCGTTCACCCTAACAACATGTATATTATTATTAGACATCGGATTATATGCACGATCAAAGTAACGAAATATGCATGCAAATATGCACGAAAAATGGCCGAAATATGCACAATCAAAAGTCACTTATACTACGTTTTACGGTGTAATTGCCCATAATAAATGCGCCAATTTCCATAATTCCATCAAATCCAGGTATTTCTTTCTTTCCAATTTCAATTTTAGTGCTGATGGAAGTTCATTAAGTACGTACTTAATTCAATTTTTTTTCTAATGATCTAACTACAAAGAAACATTTTGTTTCTAGAAAGATATTGTACCTACCTATCGGGTGCATTGCGGAAGTTTTTAAACAGGGGTGGGGCCACACATTTGAAGTATTTTGGCCTATCGTACCTCTGTTTCGTGGCCTCGGTGTGTATTATGATAGCTAGTTTGGAGACTACGAGGGCAAAATATGGCCGAAATATGCACTATAAACGGAAAATTGCCAAAATATGCACCATCGCCTAAAAAGTGCCATTATATGCATTTGCATATGCAAATATGCAAATGCATATTATAATCCGATGTCTAATTATTATGTTAGTCTATATCAGCTTCTGAACAAATGTGCCAAATTTCAAAAGTGTATGTGTGTATGTTTTTATGATTGTGTTCGCATATCTCCGGAACTATAAGTCCGATTTAAGTAATTCTTTTTTTGTTGAACTAGATATTGTTGAACTTAGGGAATGATGCTTTCATCAAAATCGGTTCAGTCGTTTTTGAGATAACGAGATATTTTAAAGTCGGTTTTATCTTTTTAAAATACTATTTTAATAAAAAAAAATGTTTATTGTGATACGTCGGCTGAGTTCGACGTAACGTGACCAAAATATCCCCCACCTGCCAATCAACTTCTCTGATAGTACGTCAGCCGTAGGGAATATTACGCGAAGTTCGGAACAGAGGGTGCTTCTAGCACATATAAATATTCCGACCAAAATCTGACATGTCGCACACGTCATATCAGAATATTACAGAAAATTTGTCAAACGTCGAATAAAAATTTTGTTTATTGTCTGTGATAGTGCTGCCTCCAGTGTGAGAACATTGAAGTAGTATATCCTATTCCCTACATTGGCAATATAATATCAATAGTACACAGTACATACGCATGCATCTCGTGAACCTCTGATTGGTTACGTCAACGGTCAAAAACTAATTTGCTGTGTTTTAATTTTGGATGCATAAACTTTTTTACACAGTTGCACACAGTGCAGGACTTGGCGTACTGAAAGTACACACACACACAAAATTTTGCCACAAATTTCGTACTCAATTGACAGATTTCATTTGCGTGAGACATCTTGCAAATCTGTCAAATCCATACAAATTAGAAATCTACGCGTTGCGTTGCAGCGGTCGGAATTGAATTTGACCCTAAAGGCCGTCACAGACTTAGCTATAATATAATTATATTAATATACCTTAATATACCGTACTAAACACACTGAGACCAGAAATAGGTATATATTATAGCTAAGTGTGTGGTCACGCGAAAATTGTATAGAAAATATATATTAATATGCCTAGCCATAAATATATTAATATATATTATAGCTAGGTCTGTGACGGCCTTAAATGTTAAAAATACGGCACGAAAACGTTGACAAAAAGCGAGGATCATTTCACTCCGCCGAATAACCACGGGATAGACCTACGTAAAGTTTAATCGTTAAGATAACATCTTTAATATCCGCCTGGGCGACGCCATCTTCTATTCACGTTCTCGTCGCCCAATAGATGTTAAACACTTGCATTAAAAGATACAGGCGTGAAAGTAATTTAATTATTAAAACTATTATAGTCTAGGGGCTTAGCCAACACGTTTTCTCTATCGCATAATGGAGTCCCCGATTACAAATGTACGGAATTAATTGCAGTGCCGTGTACAGTTCGTTGTTCAGTTGACTAAGCCTCCTGGCCCTTTAGTAAAGACTTTCTTTATCGCTCCCTTATAGAATCGCAGATCAAAATGTATAGAATTGACTTTAAGCGTTCGTTAAATTATTGACGTTGACGTTCGACTCGTCTAATGTCAATTCTTTGGAATTAAACGCCGTAAAACAAGGGAAGAGATTGCGGGGAAATCATACGTTTTCCGCAAAAGGTAGCCTATATTCTTTCGGGTCTTTTCTGTCTGTCTGTCTGTCTGTCTGTGGCATCGTAGCACCCAAACGGGTGGACCGATTTTGATCTAGTTTTTTTTTGTTTGAAAGCTGACATGACTGAGAGTGTTCTTAGCTATAGTTCATCATCATCAGCCTGCTCATTGCTGAAATATCACGGTTTATCTGGTTCGTGATAGGCCGATTAGCAACTTGCAGTCGTTTGATGGGTTTTATATCTTGCATTCTGGTTCGTGACACTGGTGAATATAATACACATTATTGGAATGTTGACCTAAGTGATGCTACTTGGTAATCAATAGGATACCGGATACCCAACTCCTCACCAACTTAGAGCAGAGGTTTCGTGTTCGGGCTCATTTTAATTGCGACAACCAGTAAGACGTAGATAAACAGTAAATATTTGCATGCTACTGCTGCAGCATCATCTGGATTCTATAGGAGCCGAGCTCCGTATGAACCCAAAGTGGAGGTGTCATGTTTGGGCTCATATTGACGGCCTTATCCAAGAGGACATACATATTTTATAGATGGTATTCATTGGGATATGATCCACTTGATAGCAATTATTATGCACAAATTTAAAAAGCATAAAATAAAATTAAATTAAGAAATTAAAAAAAAAACCCCGCCAAAAAACTTTAAAAAGCAATGAATTAATAATATTTACTGACTTTAAGTTTAAATAATTCCTAAGAGTAAAGTAATATTTTAGTACATAAATATTTGTCAAGGTGTGTCGGGGGACCGCTAATGTAGATGTTTGATTTCACATAACATTATAGTTTAAGGGTCAGTTCAGAACGACCCGAATCGAGAGAATCAGCGACTATTATGGCGATACAAAATGCAAAAGTCACTGTTTGTGGTAGTTTACTGGCGGTCCCCCGACACACCTTGACAATGTTTATGGACTAAAATATTACTTTACTCTTAGGAATTATTTAAACTTAAAGTCAGTATATATTATTTCATTACTTTTTAAGGTTTTTTCGCGGGGGTTTTTTTTAATTTCTTAATTTATTTATAATTATTTATTATGTCAGATTATGAATCGACCCCCCAGTTCTCGAGAGCAGTGCGCTCAAACAAAAAAACATCCTTATATACCTCTATCTATATTCATATGAGTTTGATACTTGATAAACAGTTCAATAGAGCTACACCACAAAACGGTTCACAAGTCATAGATTCAAGTCAAAATTTGTATGAAATTTTGTGAATTCTCTCGTGGCTTGGAATTGTGCCACACCAGTTGCATTCTGAACTGTATCCAAATTGATCCAAATCCTAACTGTACCTGGGAGACCAAGCTTGGTGTTCAAATAACAAATAATACGTGTGGTACGCGAGGACTGCCGCGATTCAAGCCTATAGGTAACCCCTAATTTAAGTGTTTAACGCTACCCGAAACATTAGCCAATAGCCTCTGCTATGCTCTAATCAGGGCGAGCAAAACGAGCCACTAAGCCCATAGCCCATAACCACTTTGTGATACCCTTACGGAAAAACTATCACGCCTATTGATTTGTGCAGCTTTAACATAGTAATTTTTATTTACTTACTAATTGACCCGGAAAACGTTGTTTTGCCATTTAAAGTATTTCTACTTCATCAGTTGATACAAAATCTTACCCCCTCTTTTGTCCTCTAAGAGGGGTGGGAGGAAAAATTGTGTACACCTGATGTAAAGTTGGAAAATACAGTAAATAATATGAATTAAGTCCATTTAAAAAAAATTGATACAAAATCGGACCTCCTTTTTGGTCCCCTTAGAGGGGTGGGGGGGAAAAGTTTATACACCAGATGTTAAGTTGGAAGAAGACAAATATATCTGCGAAAACCGTATGCAAATCGGATCAGTAGCTTTCGTGCTAAAGAAAAAAGTTTGATACAAAATCTGACCCCTCTTTTGTCCCCTTAGAGGGGTGGGGGGAAATTTTTTTATACACCAGATGTTAAGTTGGAAGAAGACAAATATATCTGCGAAAACCGCTTTCAAATCGGATCAGTTGTTTTCGTGTGATAGTGGAACAAACATACAGACAGACAGACAGACAGACAAAAAACTAACCACATTTTTGGATTCTATAGCGATCTAGTGACACCCCCCGCTTATTATTTTTTGAATATCTTTAATGTACAGAATTCACATTTCTACAGTTTTATTATATGTATAGATGTATAGATAATATTATGTAGATGAGTTAGCCGCGTTAACTTGGCCGCGCACGGCCGTGCGCTTTGATTATCAATCACTCAGTCAAGGTGTGAGGACGTAAGCGCTCACAATGCTCGGCTTTAGCTTTTTAGCTAGTATTATAAAATTCTCGTGTCACAGCTTGTTTGTGCACGAACACCTCCAAAACGGCTCAACCAATTTTAATGAAATTTTGTATGTACATTCGTTAGGCCTGAGAATAGGTTTTTATCTACTTTTTATATTGATACTAGAAATAGTTTATATGGCAAAACAACGTTTGTCGGGACAGCTTCTAATAAAATGTACCAGGCAAGCATGAAAATAAATCGGTTTGCGGTGGACACAAAAGATATTTCAAGGAGGGATATTGATTCGAAGTCCCCGGGGTTCTCAAACGTTATTACGGAAGGTTCGATTTGGCGCCAGATGCGCTCAACCAGCCCGATTATTATTTTAATGATAACTGACCGGAGTAATTGCGTTCTTAATTTGTCCAATCGAAATGTTTCTAATCTATGGCTGTCTTATGAAGTACTGTATCGTTTTTATCTTTATATTTATTTTGAACTACTGTATCATTTGTGAGTACAAATAATAAATTGAAGCATACAAATTTAAGCTTACCATCGAGGAAATTGATTCCTAGGCGGTTGGCAGATCAACGTCATTTGGTCGGATCATGTCAATTCAATGTTAATTATTGTTATCTGTCGGCTGGGTTTGCCATATCGCGACCAAACTACGTAGTCCCATCTGCCTCGAAATCAACTTCTCTTAAAGTACAATCTGCTTATTTTTTGGGCATAGGAACAGTCTTATGATTGATAGACAACGACGACGTAAATAGGAGGGCTATTGTAAAGCAAGTATCTTTCTTCAAGTTCTACCGCTCGATCTAAGTAAAGGGGCTAAGAGGATTCTGTCTGCACTAGCCATTCCGTATTGTACTGACGATATAATATTATAGCGAGGCCATACTGCCACCCTGCATTGCGGCACGTCAACGCAGCAGACATCCAAAGTTGGACGGTTTACAGTAATTTAATGGTCATCGCATATTACACCGACTCCACTCCAACCTAACTCATGGAATGGGATAGAATTTTTAGCTTTATACTATTACTCGGGAGTTAATTTACTAACAAGCGAAAAACTAGTTTACCACGAGTCGCCAACTGGCCGTCCACGCGGTGTGCCGTGTGAATTAGGCAAGTTTTGCTCTTATGTCCTAAGAATATAGTTTACATTTCCATGCCATGGTGTGAGATGGGTTGGCGTCGAGTTGGTGTAATGTGCGATAAGCGGCTCTGGGACAATGCAAGCTGGTGGCATGATTGTCTGAACAGAAACGTGATCCATGCGTCGAATGGGCATGTAAAATGTCCTGCATCTCATCTGCTCCATCATAAAACACTCCGCGATCACCGAAGCCGGTGTCATAGCTAATTTTGTAACGACGCAACGCGTCACTGCGATAAATCCACACTACTAATAAATGCGTAAGTGTGTCTGTCTTTGCGCCCAAACCGCTAGACCGATTTTTCTGAGATATGGTAATGAGATACTTTGAGTACCGGTAAAGGCGATAGGATAATTTTTATCCCGAAAAATGTACGGTTTTATCACGATGGCGTAGCGGAGACATCTATAATGGTTATAACAGAATGTTATAATCTATGCATGTTTCGAAGGGACGACGGACAAGAGATAAAATAGAAAAGTGGTTTTGCGCTATCAGAGTCTTGTAATATGCCCGTTGCCGTAACGCAACTACAATACTACTAACTACATGTAGCACACAAAGCGTTCCGTTCGACGCAACGTACGGCAGCAGTATGGCCTCCCAATGAATATGAATCTATGCATTAATTAAACTGCTCATACGTGCGTTTCCTATTATAATTGGCATGGTAAGCCTTCGAGCGTGAACTGTAAAATAGGCTTACCTATCTCGAAACTTAATAGGATTTTCCAATTCTTACTTAAATCATAATATTAAAATTTAATACGGTAAATATACCTAAAGGGTATTGTTTCAATTAAGGGATAATATAATACCTTTTTGATACAAGATATAATATTTTGATAGATTATTGAAGTTATTAGGCTTTATTATTGCTTTATAATTGTTTATATTTACAGACAAGAATTATGTTTAAATGATTTAGAAATATTTTTCTTTGCTTTGTGTATTTTCTGGCTTCTTTCTATTATTATTTAGATGATAAAAAATTTGTCTATATTTAAAATGGTAAGCTTACTGCGCAACATTTCTGTGCCGAATTTTTTTGTTGAGTACGCTGTCCTATGTCTAAATCCAGATCAAAAGTAGGTACTTCCATACAAAACAATATTAAAATCAGTCTAGCGGTTTCAACGTAGCGAGGAGAGACTTCAAACAAACTTTGAATTTAAAATATCTGTATGAAAATATAATGAGTTTTTATACTGTCTGTCTTAATAAAATTACTGGTTGTGGAAAAATTAATTTAAAAATTGAAAAACAACAATTTAAATTTTAATACAAATATTATCTAGACTTTATACATAAAATTATTAAAATTGCTTTCTAAAGAAGCTCATTATGTTCACACATTTTATATCTTACAACTGTTTGTGCTTAAAATTCTCAGAGCATAAAAAGGCATTCTTAAGCCTTCGTAGAATACAGTTTTGTATGTAAAAAATTAAAGCAAAACTACGGCGCGTTTTTCGCCCGCGGCGAGCGCGGTTGTTTGCGGCTCCCGCTGCACCGGCGCGGCGGTCGGCGGTCGCCCGCAGCCTCGGCGGTTTGCGCCCGCGCGCTCTGCGATGGTTTAACGGGCGATCGCAGTTGCCGTAGTAGGCGATCGTAGTAGAAACCTTGCGATCATCGCCCGCAGAGTTTGCGGGTGCTGATCGCGACACAAATCAGCGCCCGCACAATAATTAATCAGCGGTCTCGTGAGTACCGCTATAAAACCGCTCATTTGCGCGGGTCCGCAGCCGCGGCGGGCGCGGGAGAAAACCGCTCCGTGAGTCCTAAGCATTAGAGTAGCAGTACTGAAATAGCTACTTTTTTGAAACGTTTGTGTGGAAATATTAAATGAACTTTTTAAAGCTTTTGTATGTGAATATTCATAATAAAAATCACAAAAATTTGCTCTTATAGGGCTGCTACTTTCACAATTAACTATACAGGGGACACACACACACCCTAAAGTATTATCACTTAGTTTTGTTATACCCTGTATCCATATTTAATATTATAAATGCGAAAGTGTGTCTGTCTGTTGGTCTGTCTGGTACCTCTTCACGCCCGAATCGCTGAACTGATTTTGCTGAAAGTGGAGATACTTGCAGTCCCGGGAAAGGACATAGGATACATTTTATCCCGAAAAAAAATGTACGGTTTCCGCGCGATAAACGAATTTTGGCGCAAAGGAGTTGCGGGTGCCATCTAGTACGAAAATATATTGTGGTTTTAGTGCAGCTAACGAATTATATTAATCTAGTTATGCATTGAAATAAATCGTATTTTTAATTGAAGTTAACTGAAAGCTATCAATTGTGATGCAATTACTGTTCACGACATCGACAGCTTAAACCAATTTTTTCGGCAACAATTTCCGGTTAAAACGGAATCATGTGACAACAATATTTATACCGCACGGAGAAAATTGCTACAACAACAAAAAGCGGCCAAGTGCGAGTTGGACTCGCCCATGGAGGGTTCCGCAGCAGCAATAAGGTTAATTTTTATGAAATTATACTATTTTTGATTTATTTTTATATTTCAGTCGATTTAATGAAATTTAGATTAAGGTTTACTATTTATGACGTATAAAAAAAACTACTGGCTAGATCTCGTTCAAACCAATTTTCGTTGGTAGTTTTTATAGTAATATACATCATATATTTTTTTTAGAATTGTCATGCCTCTACTTTAGAAATTAGAGGGGGGGGACACACATTTTTCCACTTTGGAAGAGTCTCTCTCGCAAACTATTCAGCTTAGAAAAAAATGATATGAGAAACCTCAATATGATTTTTGGAGACCTATCCATAGATACCACACACGCATAGGTTAGATGAAAAAAATTTTTTTTTGTTTCATTAAGTTTTACTATTTATGACGTATAAAAAAAAACTACTGGCTAGATCTCGTTCAAACCAATTTTCGTTGGTAGTTTTTATAGTAATATACATCATATATTTTTTTTAGAATTATCATGCCTCTACTTTAGAAATTAGAGGGGGGGGACACACATTTTTCCACTTTGGAAGAGTCTCTCTCGCAAACTATTCAGGTTAGAAAAAAATGATATGAGAAACCTCAATATGATTTTTAGAGACCTATCCATAGATACCACACACGCATAGGTTAGATGAAAAAAAATTTTTTTTGTTTCAGTTGTACCTATGGGGACCCCTAAAATTTTTAATACTTTTTCCATTTTTGCATCAAAATCTTAATGCGGTTCACAGACTACATCTACTTACCAAGTTTCAATAGTATAGCTCTAATAGTTTCGGAGAAATGTGGCTGTGACATACGGACGGACAGACAGACAGACAGACAGACAGACAGACATGACGAATCTATAAGGGTTCCTTTTTTGCCATTTTGGCTACGGAACCCTAAAAATGGAAAATGTAGAATGAAAAAATCGGTCAAGTTTTTTTTTATTAAATAAGGGGGCAAACGAGCAAACGGGTCACCTGATGGTAAGCAACTACCGTCGCCCATGGACACTCGCAACATCAGAAGAGCTGCAGGTGCGTTGCCGGCCTTTTAAGAAAGAATACGCTCTTTTCTTGAAGGTTTGCAAGTCGTAAGGTCCGGAAATACTGCTGGTGACAGTTCGTTCCAGAGTTTTACAGTGCGCGGGAGAAAGTTACGCGAAAAACGCACTGTGGAAGACTGCCACTCATCAAAGTGATGAGGATGGTATGTTTTTCGCATGGGACGATGGCGAAAAGTTGCAAGTGTGAGAATCACGCTCGACGGGTTCCGTACTATTTATTATTAGGTAATACAATATTATGTTTTCTATGCAGTCTCGATTAAATAAATTTTATTCTTTTGAAACGCGAGTAGGTCCACGGCGTTCAGACCACAAAGGTCTAGTCTCCAAAAATCACGTTGTGCTGTTTTAACAATCAAAATAATACCTACTATTTTAAACTGTATATCGATACTAATATTATAAATGTGAAAGTGAGTTGGTCTGTCTGTCTGTCCGTCTGTCTGTTTGTTACCTCTTCACACCCAAACGGGTGAACCGATTTTGCTGGGTACGGTATTTCCATATTCCTTTGCGACCCAAGAAAAGGCAAAGGATACTTTTTACATCAGAAACAGCTTTTTGCGCAACGGAGTTGAGGGCGACAACTAGTCGAAGCTATACTAATGAACGCCTCCGTGGTCCAGTAGTTTAGAGCTTGCTCTTGACTCGAAGATCGTGGGCTCGATTCCCGCGTTGATAACATGTTGTTTCCAAGTTTGGTTAGGTAGGACAATGCAGGCTGAGCACCTGATTGTCTGACAAGTAAGATGATCCATGCGTCGGATGGGCATGTAAAAAGTCAGTCCTGCGCCTGATCTCTCGCTAGTCGTGTCGGACGTCCGTCCCACTGGGTTATGTGACTAAAAGGAATAGAGAGTGCTCTTGTGTACTGCGCACACACTTGGGCACTATAAAATTACTCCTGCGTAACTGGCTGACAGGTCTCAATGAAACCGGCCACTAATTAAGTAATTTGGTCGCGTTACGTCAAACCCATCGGACCGATCACGGCTAACATTAAATTGACATTTAAAGCCGACCAAATGACGTAGGTCCGTCAACTGCCTAGGAATCAATTTCCTCGATGATGCGATTGAAATAGCAGGATTGGGGAAGTTTCCATGGATATTGATAAATATTTACGTTTCATCCAGAGCATTAGCCCACATTCAAGATGAAAAGTGAAAGGTCTTTCGTATCTCATTGTGTGATTTCACCGCCCATTTGTCATTGCAGTCCGAGCGCTCGCTGCGTAATTGCTTAGTGAATAAAGTCTATAACTAACATTTCATAACATAACAATTGCTCATTTTTTCCCTTATAATTTAAACAAACCAACCAAAGATTTCTAGATTAATAAATAAATATACCATGTACTAACCTTCAACTTTATCAAGTGGCTAATATAGCAATAAGTGGCTATAAATGAAATTCATATTTTTTTTATTTCGAATCATTTTCCCGGTCAAATTGTGAGTTACCCACTTCCTCCACTTACATCTTCAATTGTAACGTTTATCAGAACTAGAAAGCCAATATTATATCCATTGTCCCAAATATTAGCACTATATCAAAGTCTAAAAGTTGCGCAATAAAATATAAAATCGTGATGTTTTTTGGAGTAAGCTGAAATATTTCGGACTCTTTTTTGTATTTAATCGGATTTGATTATATAAATGAGAAATTTCAAAGTGAATAAAGCTGACTTCTCAAACAAGATGGTCAATCAGAATCATAATTATTTTTACTCTATTATTCTATACATAAAAAAGTAAGACTATAAAATATAAGCCAGTCTTTTAGGATTTAAAATCTATACTAATACTATAAATGCGAAACTGTGTCGGTCTGTCTGTCCATCTGTTTGTCTGTCTGTTACCTCTTCACTCCCAAACCGCTGAACTAATTTTAGATACCTTGAGTCCCGAGAAAGTAAGATAATTTTTACAATGTATAAACAAGTATGTCTTGCAATAAAGTTGTGCTGAAAATCGATTATGAAGCGGGAACCGTACATTTTTGTAAAAAAAATGTTGTTTCCTAAAACTTAAGCTATGGAAGACCTTGCAAATCTTTTTTTAATAAATAAGGGGCAAACGAGCAAACGGGTCACCTGATGGAAAGCAATCTTGGCCCAACAGTTGGAAGTCTTTAAAAACACACTAGATAAGGTCGCAAAAACACAACCAACCCTCAGCCTACACTTTGTATCGTTGGAACTGTGGATGAATACATTATGATTGCTTTGTTGGAAACTTTTTTACCGAACGGGAAATCTAAATGCAAAAGTGGTATTGAATATTCGCAAAATTCCATTTCCCGTTCATTGCGATATGAAAAACTACAAACTACATCTACGAAACCCACCTGTTTTTTTTTGTTTTTTTTCACCAGCAATCAAATATAGCTGGGCTTGTACCTATTATGTTTTATATTATCAATACGAATAGTTAATAAAAAAATAAAATATCTTTTTATTCAAAATAGTTATCATAAAATATATTCTTTTTGAACGTCGTAGAAGGAACGAAGAAACTAAGATGCCTACCACCGGTTCGGGAACTAACCTGGCGAGAGGAACCGGCGTAAGACCTTACCTGCTTTTTTGGCTACTTCCCCAACAATTTTTAGTTTTTGGTTCATGTGTTGTAAATAGAGTAACTAACACGACTTTCTTCTATATGCGTGTGAAAAGGTAAAAACCAAATACTACTACGACACCGACACTATTAGTAGCCTTCCTAAAATATGTCCCATGTAAGAAGGCCATTCTATTAGCACAATATTGTTTTATCAAAATATATTCGTCCCCAATAGAATCTTTCAATATCTTTCCAAAGTTAGTAAACCAGCAAATCTTATAACAACCGAACTAAAACAATTCGTTAAGTAGCTGTGTCATTAAAATATCATTATGACAGAAAAAGTAAGGGTAAGTACAGAATTATTGTTCTGCTTGGCACCGCGGTCACGTCGCCGGCTCCGCAGAGGTCCATGAGCGGAATTATATGGTAATGCCTTTATTTGAGATTTACCCGGTATTTATGTACTTAGTCGCGCTTGAAAATTCATTCCGAGTAATTAGGGTGGTTACAAACCGCCGTTGGGGTGTAACTTGACCATCCTTCAGCACGTTTTGTCGTAATTATTGCGCATACTAGTGACTAATATTTGCCTGTATAATGTCTACAGGAAAATGTGACACTACATAAATATGTAACTGCTTATCATATTTTGATAAGACTTCCTGCGGCTCCCGACTAGCCCGAGGCATTTGATGCTTTTACGCCTCGGTTCAAGCACAGAGAAAAAAACTCTGGGCTAATGCAAATTTCAATATTATGGCTAAAATTCGAGTGTCTTAAAAATTAACGAAAAAACCTTATAATAATGTATTGTAAGAACAATTTTTTACTATAATTTTGTAACAACAAAAATTTTTTGATTACTATTTGTACGATTTTATACAACAGCGTTGCATCCAAAGATATTATATACAGCGTATATTCTAGTATTTTGTGATCCTTCGACATCCGAGCCCCGCCTTAGTCCAGTGAAGCGAAACTGCCAAAAGCAAAACAGCCAACAGGATTAGATGCGGGTTAAAGAAAATCGAAAAACATTTAGTTCTTGTTTGCTGAAATAAAAAATAAGACACGAGGATTTATATAAGAGTACTACACTTTTAAATATATTTTCAAACCTTTACACCTACTGTTATTAGGCTTTGCTGCTTGGGGCTACCCTGTGCTAAGTCGCATTACGAGACATAGCTATGCCATGCTACAAAGCACTACGTCATTTTGCGAGATGGTGTTACACCAAGCTACGAGATTGTACCAAATGCTACGCCATGCTACGAGATGCTACAACATGCTACGCCATGCTACGAGATGCTACAACATGCTACGCCATGCTACGAGATGCTACAACATGCTATGCCATGCTACGAGATGCTACAACATGCTACGTCATGCTACGAGATGCATCGCTGTGCTACGAGATGTTACGCCATGCTACAAGATGCTACGCCATGCTACGAGATGCAACAACATGCTACGAAATGCTACGCCGTTCTACGAGATGCTACTCTATGCTACAAAATGCTACGCCGTTCTACGAAATGCTACGCCGTGCTACGAAATGCTACGCCATTCTACGAGCTGCTATGCTGTGCTACAAAATGCTACGCCATTCTACGAGATGATACACTGTGCTACGAAATGCTACACTGTTCTACGAATGCTACGCCGTGCTACGAAATGCTATGCCATTCTACGAACTGCAGCTATGCTTTGTTACAAAATGCTATGCCGTTCTACGAGATGATACACTGTGCTACGAAATGTCACGCTGTTCTACGAAATTCTACGTAGTGGCAGAGTAAAGAGTAAACAGAACTAACGAGTAGGCCGACTCAGAAGAGATCTTGAAATTTATACGTTTAACGTTGTATGTCATATCAGCCGGCGCGCGCCGTACTAATGCGTTACTAAGCATTGTGAAACATGTTGAAAGTGAAATTTTTTCATTTGCCCGTTTGTTTGAAGTCGAGGTACTCCTTGGTTCTGTCTACTCTGATAGTGCTTCGCGACAGGTGTTACGCCATGTTGCATGTAGCTATGCCATGCTACATACTTATTGTAATTACGGCAAGTTGTGAAAGAGGCGGATTACATAAAAATTATTATGATAATATCATAATAAACCACTTTGTAAGTATTTGACGTTTCTAATAAAAACTATTAAGATATTAATACGAACAACCTGTCTTTACAAACTTCGAGTTGCAGACTAACACGAAGTATTGGAGAAGTTGAAATATTCAGTAAGTATACAAAGTAATATGTGAAAGTTCAACCTTAAGTGCCAAAGTTTCGTATTAACTGCGGTGAATGAACTTATAAACTTTGAATTTGATATCATCTTAAAATTGTTGAAACTGATATTGCAATATATTTAAGAGTATAGCAACAGACAACAGTATATTCTGTATAACGTAGACACATTATAACTCCCACACTGGTTTTGGTGACAGTGGCCGGTTTCATTGAAACCGGGCCAGTTACACAGGAGTAATTTTATAGTGCCCAAGTGTGTGCGAAGTACACAAGAGCACTATCTATTCTTTTCTCTCATAATCCAGTGGGATGGCAGACCGACACGACCGGCAAGAGATCAGGTGCAGGACCGACTTTTTACATGCCCATGCGATGCATGGATCATCTTACTTGTCAGACAAAACACGTTTTCAACGCGGGAATCGAACCCACGACCTCCGGAGTCAAGAGACTACAAAAGGTAAAATCAAAAATTTTCTTCTTCCTTTACAACTCCCACACCGGTGACGGTGGCCGGTGATGGCCGCAGAGTGTTCTTGTGTACTGCGCTTGGGCAATTTGCAATGTTTCATTGCCTTTTGCCCAATTTCTCCAAAAAAAAAAATGGGCAAAAGGCAATGAAACCGGCATATCACCGAAAACGGTGTGGGAGTTATTATTACTGCTTAGCAGATGAACACAATTCCACTTTTGAACGTCCAAATCGCTACCAGCTATTGTGTATAGTTTGTCTCTAATTGATACAATTGCACCGGATGTAGCAAGATTGATGTCCCGCCCGTGATGAATCGCCACGGGCCGATTGTGATTAATCGTTCTAAGCTAATCGATTCCCGAATATCAGGTGAATTATGTCACTCGAATTGCCCGGAATTGCTGAAAAACAATGACAAGCGTTTTAAAAATAACCGACCGAAATCGAAAACACTATACAGTATACGGGACGACAAAAAATATTTTTTTCTAAGCTTAGGACGAAAATTAATGCTAAAAATTTATCGATTCTAAGGTAATCGATTCTAGAATATCAGATGACTTGAAGACGTAAGTGGAAGAATACAATAACTTACAGTAAAAAATTGCCGTTTTTTGCATAAATGGAGCCTTTAGGACCGGAAAAATTATTTGAAATAAAAAAATGAGCATCTTATGTGTAGCCTGATATAATATCAGCCAGGTGATCAAGTAGATAAGTTCCAAGGTTTGTTACAAATATAAGGAGAATAATGAGTAAATGTCCGTATGTTACAAAATGTTAGTTAGTTAGTTAGTTCTCCAACTCACGTCTTCGATTTTTTAAACCGTGTTTTTTCAAACTATAAACGTAAGTAGTCAGGAGTGGCATTACTATTTCAAAAGCAAAACATGTTTTATAATATTAATGATTATTATTAATAACATAATAATTATCATTATTGTTTTAATATATTGAACTGCTTTTTATTAATACTTATTAATTATTATTAATGAAAAGTTAAGACTAAAAAAGTACATAAAGTAGCGACGCACTCGTTTCCTGGCTTAAGTATATAAATATATTTTGTCAAATCTAAGATAACCGAACTCCAAAAACACTGGGGGATTGGAGAAACGATCCAATTACAATAATCGTCCCATTTTCGTATTCAAATGGTGCAAACTTTGGCTTCGATGTATTGATTCGGTTTTTCAGGTTTTTTCTTCGGCGCCGCCAGTCTTCCGTACCAGCCCGTGTTTGCCAGTACCGATTTTTAAAAGAAAAACCTTTATTCGATTTTCGTATTTCACGAACGAAACGACATGAAGATATATCCTGTAAGTACCTACCGTTTTTTCGTTTTTGTGATACCGAGTTTGTTGTTGTAATCTGTTGACTATGAAAAGAAAATAAAATATTTCAAAATAAAATTGTTCTTATAAGATAGCAAGTATTTGTGGTAACAGATAACTAATAACGTTAAGAAAGGTTTGAGCTGTGATATTAATTTACTTAAAAATTATATATTTTTCATGAAAGTAAAAACTTCTTAAAAAGGCTTGTAGTTATATTATTTTCTTTTTAAATTTAAACTATATATCATCATTATATCATATTTAAACGCAAAAACGTTCATATAAAATTGGCAATCAAAAATCGAGTCACTCTAGTCAATATAAATAAAGTATTTTCATCAAAATACTGAAATAAATATTAACCGCACCTTATAATAATTATTAATCATTGACACCCATTTTAAAGAAATATTAATACGATACGAATATCACCGTATAAAATACGTTTTTTTTAATAAGTGATTATAGGAACTCATGATATCTACACAATCTTTCTTCAAAAATCTGCTAAAATACATAACGTCCGGTCAGTTCGGCCTGGGTTAATCCGATCGGATCGATTGGCCTCCACGTGGTTTTAAGGTTAACAGGATATTACAAGTATACGGTTAAAGAATCAGAGAAACATGGCGTAAGCATGCCCTTTAGCTAAGACTTTTTCGTCATCGCTTCTTTATAAAATCGCCGATTAAAATATATGGAATTGACAAAAGCGTTCGTTAATATGACGTTGACGTTCTAATCGTCTAATGTCAATTCCATACATTTTGATTGCCGATTCTATAAAAAAGCGACAAAAAAAAAAAACGTCTGGGCTACAGACTCAGTTCCCACAGGTGAGGAGCTTATCTATAGCGTATCCATGGAGACAACTGATAAGGGTCAAATCGGACCCCAATATACCACACTATATTTTCCCAATTTATATCCAGTTATTGCCGCTTGTCACTTTCTCTTAAATAAAAAGGTTGTGTATTTCTGCCTTCACGTATGGACAGTAAAATCAGACTAGACAGAACTAAGGAGAACCACGACTTCAAACGGGCGTATATACGCGAGTTGGGCGCGATTGTCACTTTCAACATGTTTTACAATGCTGAGTTCTACGCGCGCCGGCAGATATGATATACTATAACGTCAAACATATTTTCGAGATCTCTACCGATTAGGCCTACTCGTTAGTTCTGTTTACTCTGGTAAAACGAAACTGTTCTTTGATTAAAATAATTAACATCTGGTTAGTTTACTACTTCGACAGTATTCTTTTTCCATTGAAAATAATCTTTTCAAACTTGTACATAGAATGTGCAAAGGAAAAAAATTCTGTACGACGCTAGAAAGAAAAACCGCATCGCCAATAGATATAGAGTTATTACTTTAAAAATAATATAATTAAAAAAAGTAAAAGACAAGTAGACGACATAATTTCAAAATCTACCTGACTTTGACATGTTTGTGCACGATTATTAATTTCACTTATAAAATATTTATATAAAAGTAATTGTTATCAAAAGACTCTTGGCAATTTTAGGAGCTATGTATAGCTTCAGAGACAATTATTTAGCGAGGAAAGGAAATTAGTTGAAATGAGATTTTAAATTCGGTAAGTAGATAGCTGTAACTTTTGCTCTACGTCGGAGTTTTAATGTTGTTATGTTTTGCTAAGTGATTCAATGAAAAACTTGGTACATTCAAAACAAGCGACAATATCTATTTTTGAAATATCATATTCCGTGGCTGAAGGCCGTCAAAGACTTAGCTATAATATATATTAATATACCGTACTAAACACACTGAGACCAGAAATGTACCTATATTATAGCTGAGTGTGTGGTCACGCGAAAATTGTATGGAAAATATATAGTAATATGCCTAGCTATAAACATATTAATATATATTATAGCTAAGTCTGTGACGGCCTTAATAGAATAACAAAAAAAAGTTCTATGGTTGAAGTCGTAGGGTAGGTCGCAAAACTTCACAATTATTATTAACTGCATGAACGTAAAAAAAATCTTTTTTTTACGTTCATGATTAACTGTTTAAAATATGAAATGTTATATTATTATGTGAGTGCGTGGTTTGGATTCGTGACATAAATTTACATAATAGGTATAAAACTTGATCCACGATTTCGTCTGCAGCTATAAGAATTTCTTGTGCCGCGGTGAAAAGTAGCCTAATATTATGTTATTATTATTTTCGTCAGAATCGGTCCAGTAGGAAAAGCAATGATATTAATATATTATTCTATAAAAAAGATATATTTTGGAATTAGCAACTGGAGAAAAAAAAATGCCAAAAAAAGTACAAAATTGTTCGCTATTATACAATGTGTAGCTAATTTAAAATCCTCAAAACATTAATAAAAAGTCACAAAATAATAATTAATTAAAGTAAGAACAGAATTAGTGCTTTCATAAAAGTAATAGCTTTTTAGCATTTTCATTTAACTAGTCTGAAATGAATATTTTATGTTCTTTAAAATTGTCGTCCGAAAGGTGGCTTTAAACTTTAAAGAGTAAAATTCATTTATTAATTCATAATATCTTTTATAGTTTAAGAATGTATTTTGTATATTTTAAAGCCTACCTTAAAAACCCTACCATGGTTAACTCGACCGAACAGGACAGTGTCCTCGGCCCATCAATCGGTATGTTTTAAATGGACATGCTCGGCTTAGGGTGTTGTCTCGCCACTCTTTTAAAGAGGTGAAACCAGGCCCTTAAGTAGTAGTTATGATGCATGACATAATATCAATCCCTTCTTTTAATAGCACTATCAGAGAAGTTAATTCCTAGGCAGGCAGACCTACGTAGTTTGATCGTGTTACGTCAAACCACTGATCTCTATTAATACAAGTACGCTGGATAGCAGATAGCCTTTGAAATGACAGCTATTTTTTGTGCTTAATTGAAGTGGAATCAGCGCCCCCATTATTCGGGTAGAGAACTAAATCTGACGTAAAAGTGACGTTTGAAAGCCGCCATATTGGCGCTGATAGCAGTAGTGAGAGTATTTGGAACTAATACTAGTGATGACAACTGTTGTTATTGGTTGTAGTTACGTCAAATTTAGTTCTCTACCCGAATAATGGGGGCGCTGATTCCGCTTCAAATAGGCACATAAAGCAGGTCTGTATCAGCAATCCAGCGTACTTGTATAATAGAAATCAGTGCGTCAAACCCAGCCGACAGATCACAATAATAGATACGCTCATACGGCAAATCCACGGAGCAATATCGCCGAAATAAATGCCGCAATTTATTGAAATTGCTCCATATTGCTCCATTAATTGCTCCAGGTCGGTCCATTCGTGTCGCCGGGCAATTATTGCCGCAATTATCATTGCCCGTGTAAGCGCTTCTTAACAATTGATATGACCCGACCAAACGACGTTGGTCTGTCAACTGCCTAGGAATCAATTTCCTCGACAGTACTTTCAGTAGTCATGGCAACAGGGGCGGAGCTAGAGGTTGAGAAGATCAAGCAGCTGGAGGCGCGGATCAGGGCCCCCTGTGTGTGGGGCCGCGTGCCCTGCGGGGTCCGCTTCGAGGACCTCCAGGATACCAGATATGACGCCGCCATACAATTCCTGAGAAAACATTACTTGAATGAGGAGGTATTTCTAATACGCTTTTATAAGCTTGGGTACGTATATGTCGCAGTCGTCTGGTTTAATCTGCGATTTAATTGAATGACTAAAGAACAACTCGTCAAGACGTTGATTGTGAAGCTTAACGTCTTGACTAAAAGTCATATAGTGAAGTCGTTAAATGGGATGCTATGATTTTTTTAAGTAGCCATTGACGGGGTAGTTATGGGTAAATCCACGCTGTCATATTTTTTTACAAATAAAGCATTTTAAAGCAAATCTAATCGACAAAATATCGACACAGTGCTATCAGCTATGCAAACTATTTGATGCCATATTTGTTTTAGTTACTATTTTTAATTACCTGACAGATTTCATGTCCGCTACCTTCAAAGGGCTATGTTACAAATCGCTAACTAGTTGAACGATCGTTCAATCGACGTTCGGACGAGTCATTCAATTGAATGGTGTCATACAATGAATGCGCTAGTCATTCAATCGAATCGCAGATTAAACCAGATGACTGCGACATATATTATAACGGAATCTTTGAGCACGATTTTTACCAATCTCCAGCAGTCTAATTCGTAACTTAGCGAACCAATGACAATGCAATAATTTGTTAGAAGCTTTTGAAAAAAAAAAACGTGTTTTTTTTTTAGTTTTTGTCGTTTCCACTAAAATGGTAATGACTCTGGTACCTCGTATCCCCATTTTGACTATAGCGCGTCAGCCCTGCATTGTCCTTGACGCCATAATATAAGTAGAGATCTAATTCTCAATTAAAATTATTTTGAGTTATATAGTATAATATAAAAAAACCCTAATAAATGGATTATATAAGATTACACTTCTCACAAAATGACCAAGATTTGAAAATCTGTAAAAAAACTCAATTATTATTGTGAATGGTCATTTAGGAACTGGATAATTTGATATTTTCATCTAAGGGTACGATTACACGAATGCTTTACGAACTTAAAAAAAATCTAATAATGAAAGACAGTTCACATGATAATTCGTACAATTGTAACTACTGTTGTATTGTTAATAGTTCTCCTGTAACTTCAACACTTCCTAATGTCTTTGGTTATCTCACTGATAAGGCAATCATCGATTCGGTCGTTTTTGATCACAAATTATTGATCTTTATCGTCAAGTCGGTAAAATCAGTGTTAGATTGCGTTTCCACCAGAGGTGTGTTGCGACTTGCGAGTAATGTGTTTTAAGATCCAATAGAATCGCTGCGCTGAGCGAAGTCACGTCAATGAATCGATTCTATTGGTTCTCAAAAACACATTCCTCGCGACACATCTCTGGTGGAAATGCAGCCTTACTGGCGCGAGCGCAGCACTGCTATTTGAGGCATTACAAAAGCGCTCGTATGAACGTCGCCTAAATTCGGTTGTGCACCCGAGTGAATAAATAGTCCTTTGTTGTCTGTTCATAAAACATTCCCAATAGGCAGTAATTTATATTCATCTTCATAAGTCGATGAAGAAAAGAAATTCCTCGAAGTGAATAACTGACGAACAATTCCTTTTGATTTAAATTGAATTGACGCTGGAGGCTTTACAGATATAGAAATAAATTATGAAATTAAATTTGACTATTAAAAAGTTACCGGAGTCCATGACAAATCGTTGATGCCGAAATTTTACGAATTTTGAATTACTTGTACGGTTTTTCGGTTTTAAGCTTCGGCCAAACCTGTCCGTCAGTAACGCGGGACGCGGGACGGGAGCGTCTGCAACGCGAAACTGGTGTGCATACGCGATTACGGTGCGAAACGTAGATTATTTCCACTCCGCCGACCGCCCGCGCCGACGCGAACGTCCCGCGTAACAGACGCCCCCGCTTTGCAGTCGCTTTGGTCGCGTAGGTTTGGCAGAAGCCTTATCCGGATCGATCTAAAGTAAATGTTACAGTGTTTTTGTTACGCCTTGGTGTGTCTATAAAAGTGTTCTTTATGTCCTTGGTATTGAGGTCCTGTTAGTTAAAATAACGGACTGCAAATTTACCTATTAACTTTACATAATCTAACTCTTCACAGACTGCAAGGCCCCTCTCCATGTTTTTTGTAAGGAGGTCCCCTTAAATATTTAATTTTATTTTATTTTGCTGGCATTATAAATTTTCACAGATTGTGTATTTCTACTGCCGCTATGGCATCATCGTCCGTGGCCTAATGGGTAGACCTTTGGTTCGCACTCGTAGAGGGTGCAGGTTCGATCCCGGGTGGAGGCGTGTACCAATGAGACATTTTCTGATCTCAAGTACATAATACGGACGCTCGTACGGTGAAGGAAAACATCGTGAGGAAAATCCGCACATAGTTGGTCCCAGACGTATTGACTAGTTCTTTCCTCTGGACTAGGCCGACTACGTTGCGAGAATGCCGTATGTGCTTGGGCAACCATACGGACATTTAAAAACTCTTCTCCCAGGCACTTACGGTATTTGAGGAGTGGTTACTTCGCTCTGAAAATACTGTATTAATCATCCACAGTGGATATAAAGGCCTAGTTTTTTTATGGCATCAGAAGTCTGTAGCGGTTCTTGAGATACAGCCTGGAGACAGACGGACAGATACAAAATGAAGTCTGTAATAGAGTCCCGTTTTCACCCGTCCGCAACCCTCAAAGGTATAATTATTGTCAGTAAGAACTTTATTCTAATTTTTCTCTATAAAAATTACTCTCTCACTGCTACTACTTTTACAGTGAACATAAAGGAACACCCTAAAACATTATCACATTGTTTTGTTACAGCCTGTATGAGCGGGTAGTTTGTAGTTTAGCAATCAACCGTCAAATAAATTTGTGACAGTAATTAGGACTGCGGTCGGTCAACGCTAATTGTCATTACCACACGGCGATTTATCTGGGATTTTGCTGTAAATACACGAACCTGTGACAGCAATAAATCTAAGTAACAATTTTAAAATTTGAGGCATGAATGTTTTTGGCAGAGTTAGACCCAATTTCAGCAACGACTGTAAGGCCCACTTGCGCAGATCTGAGTTAAACTTAAAGTTAACTCATGATCACTCACAGTTTGGTGAGTGATACAGATGACATGATGTTTAACTCAGAGTTAACTTTAACTCAGATCTGCGCAAATGGGCCTTAATAAGTTAATGCCCGAGTTAGTATCAGGTTACCTCTTTCGTTTTTCAAATGAACGAAAGAGAAGACATGACATTTTAACAAGCTGTTAACACCAGACGTTGGTGAAATTGGGTCTAAGTCTGTATTTAAATAAAAATTAATTTTAAGTTTTGTTATTTTCACTAAAACTCGAAAATGGCTAAGCTGATATGGTTATTCTTGACCTGAAATGTTCGTGGGAGTCCAGGGAATGGCTATATTAGGAAGAAAGTGATACGAAATTCACCGGCTCATCTGGGTACTTGACCAGTTTATTGATTTTGAATGTTAACCCGTTCTTAGGACATAAAAAAAGATGAATGTTGACGAATTCTTAGACATATTATTTTAACTAGTGGTCGCCCAGTGGTCGAAATTCGACCATAAGTTACGTTTTCATCCGCTTCCGCTACCGCTTCTGCTTCCGCTCACTCCCATTTGCGCTTCCGCTTCCACTTCTGCTCCTACTTCCGCAGCCGCTACTGCTCTTACTTCGACAAGAGCGAGCGTTAATCTGCTGTCTCCCAAATAACATGTTACAGGATGGCGGTCGGCGGTATTTGTTCCGATTTTGAAGACGCATCAAAGGAGCCTAGTAGAGCAAGCTTTATAGCTCGCTCTTAGCTGCTTACGCCCGAACGCGCGGTATGGCGGCTAAACCGCGAGATTACCAGCAAATGTGTGTAAAGTACCCCGCAAACGATCAAATTGTTAGTCAAACTTTACGTGTTTGTCAAACAGCTTTGTTTGAAGCGTTTGTCAAACAAACTACATGTTTGACCTGTTTGAAGAAAATTTTCATTGGCGTAGCGTTAGACAAACGGGTTTGAACGTGTTCCGCTGTATTTGTCAAACAAGATCTCATGATCTCAAACCGATTCTAGCTGATTGTATAACAAACATGTTTGATGCACGTTTGTTCGTCTGCGCTGCTGTTTGATGAAAACGTAAATTACATCAAACATGTTTGTCAAACAAATTTGATCGTTTGCGGGGTACTTAACGATTTATTCAAATGGCGGTTGGGTCGCGCTGTCATTAAAATACATTTGCTTGTCATCTTGCGTTGTAGCCGGCAAGCCGCGCGTTGCGCTGCCGCATATTACTCCAGTCTAAGGATCAATTCAGACTGCAACGCGACACGTAGATACATATTTTCTGTACTGAATTGACAGATTTCGTGAGTGTGAGACGTCTTGCAAATCTGTCAAATCCATACAAATTTAGAAATGCATCTACGCTTTGCGTTGCGGTCTGAATTTACCCTAATAATAACGCGAATTTGTTATAGTAATATTTGTGTATTATGATGATCATAAAATAGTTTAGCAGTAATAAATGACAAAGTTCCGCACACGCGCAAGTTTATTTAAATTCTGCGTTTAAAGTTTCGCGGCGTGTCTAGCTTTCCGTTTCGCCACTATACATACATAATTATTATACGGTAGTGTAACTCAGCTGCGTTCTCAAAATCAAAATTGTGCAACGCAGCTTAAGTTTTACGTACGTGCAAACTTTGTTTTATTGTATTGTAGCGAAATGTGTAGTCTTTCGCCGTTTTACGTATTACATAATATCTTGTGATAAACAAGATTTCATATAACATTTCTAAATTTTTACTGAATTAAAAAAAAGAAATTTCAATTGCGTGAGACGTCTTGCAAACCTGTCAAATCCATACAAATTTAGAAATGCATCTACACGTCGCATTGCGGTCTGATTTAATCCTTATTGCGACAACGATACATATAAGAATTGTAGCCTCGCTCTTATGCGCCAGCATCGAACGGTTTTGTATATGGTCTACTGTATGTTACTTATAATGTTGTTTCATAATGCATACTGCGGCTGAACTTTTTCGGGGAGCGCAGGAAAGTTTAAAATTGCAACATCTGCTTAAAAATACTCCGCATATACTGTAATTGCGCCGAATCTGTTTAACATTTATTGTTGGTAACTCGCTCCGCCGTCCGTAAATTAATTGAGTTGCAACTTATTATGAATTGTTAATGTTTTAATGTTACTTGTTTCATTTGCAGAGATTGTTGCAGGTGTTTTCATAGTTTGAATAGTTGCGGTTTTCAGGAAATTGTACTTAACCATAAGCTCGGCCGCACATTGTCCGAATTCTGATCAGAAACATTTGAATTCCGCCGGATCGCCACCCCGCACATTATCCGAAATATCCTTCCGGCGAGTTCGAGCTCACTCGGCTCAGTACAACATGTACGAGACAGCGCGGACGTTCAACTGTTTCTGATCAGAAATGTCGTACAATGTGCGGCCGGGCTTATTTTACGTCTTAAATTAGGCTGGCTGCATACACAATATGTTTTCCATATTCGACTTCCGAATTCGTTTTCCGTATTCGGAATTCCGTGCGCGCAAATGTTCATTATTTTCACGCGCCAAGCGCCGTTTTGCATTTGAAACGTAGTGTGCGGAAACGTGTGCGGCAGTTAATGTATTTTCTACTGATTCTATGCATTTCGGATTTCCTAATAAGGAAAACGAGTTCGGAAATCGCATACGGAAAACGTGCGTAAGCGACGGCCTTAGAATCTCTTTTATTTTAGAAATTGTACTTATAATAAATAGTCTATAGTCGAGCCGTGAGACGATGCATAAAACTTCGTATTAATCACACAAAATTTCTAAGACATTTGTTATACAGTCAGTCTGGCATCAGTTCAATCCAATCAGTTCAGAGCCACGCTATAAACCACTGTACTGGACCACGGAGGCGTTCTGACAGACTATAAGGAGATAATATTTTTTCAGATAACATACAAGTCTGTAAAAATTCTCGACGATGAGGAAGGCACGGAGGAGTTTTTGAGCAACGCCAAAATATGGCTGAAGGACAAAATGTCCATCGCGGCCGTGAAGGAGGGAACTGACAAGCTGGTCGGAGTGCTGATCATGAGGATACAGGAGAAAAGTGAGTAGCAAGACATCGTTGGCATCCATTTATGATGATACCTTAGATTTTACAGACTTCAAAACATACGGACGGACAGACAGACAGACATGACGATTCTATAAGGGTTCCGATTTTGCCATTTGGCTACGGAACCCTAAAAATGCGGTTTACAATTTTGGACCCATGTGTATGTAATATTTCCAGAACTGCGTGGTCTTCGTATATGTTAGTCTATATCAGCATCTAAACAAAATATGTGCCTTTCAATAGTGTATGTATGTGTGTTTTTATGTTTGTGTTTGCATATCTCCGGAACTACAAGTCCGATTTCAGTTTCTTTTTTGTTGTATTAGGTATTGTTCAACATAGAGAATACTGCAAGTTTCTTTAAAATCGGTTTAGTAGTTGTGAGATAAGGAATTTTAATTCTTAGTTACGTACAATTTTGAAGTCGGTTTAATCTTTTTAAAATACTAATATATTATTTTGATTAAATTAAGAATGTTTATTATAGGAATTTCTGTAGATTCATCTTTTAAAGTACGTACCAATGGTTGGGTATATTTTATTCAGATGCAATTTAATCACAACGTAAACCTGTTAAGCCAAATTATGATATCACTGGCGTCATTTAAAATGACAAAATTTTGGTGTCGATACTCTCTACTACTCGTCTACAAAATCCTTGTTGTGTGGTTGACCGTTGATGTGGTTAATTTTATCGTAAATTGTTCAGAGTTTGTCGTATAAATACAAATCGTTTCAAGATACTCCGCGTAGACATATTTACGAATTCGTAAAAAGAAATCCGATTCTGCTAAGGCGTGTTATAAGCAATATGGGACAATGTTGTAAGCTGTTGGCGATTGATATATTTTCTTTATTCAACTTGTAAAGAAAATATGAAGTATCAAAGCGCACGGAAGTGTGCAGGCCTAGTTCCACCAGGCCGCGCGCATGCCGTGCACTATTTACACGAACCGTTTCGACGCACTTTTAGCCCAGTGCCTTTTGCGAGAGCAAAGTTAAAATTATATCTACGTAAATAAATACTAGACCTAAGCAGTATTCCCAATTTCATCTAAATAGGTTCGGTAGATCCTGAAATATGTCCCTGTAAAAATAGCAAATTTTGGCACTCACTGACTCACTCACTCACATGTAATCAAAACCTCTAGGCCACTTCCAATTGTCCTAGCGTTATGAAATTTAGCACACAGGTCGTGTGTTATATGTAGATTAACAAAAAAATTAAGAAATTTTAGAAATCGGTCAAGCGTGAGTCAGTTCATCTACGAACTTTAGAGGCTACTTCCTAATATCCTAGCGCTATGAAATTTGGCACACAGATCGTGTGTTATTATATTATATTGTAATGTAGAGGTATTAACAAAAAACTAAGAGATTTTAGAAATCGGTCAAGCGTGAGTCGGCTCATCTACGAACTTAAGAGGCCACTTCCAATTGTCCTAGAATTATGAAATTTGGCACATAGGTCGTGTGTTTTATAAATACCACTAATGGTATCTATCGAAAGTATTATTTATATCGGGCGTGGCACAACAAGAAAACATAGCTGTATGATTTCTTGAAAAAAGTATTGAAATCCCACCAAAAACATGCCTGTTAAAATAGGGCCTAGTTCCTATAGGCTAATTTTTATCTATAAAAGGAGTTGAAATCTAATCCAATGCCAAGTTCAGATGCACTTCATCGATCATAATTATCTTCATCAACAGCCTGATCCATAATACTTCTAAAGAACTTGGCAGGTTTTTGTGCTAGACGTAACACTGAAGGTAACACTTGATTAATTATTTAATTAGATAATATTTAAAGAATACTAATTAACCTGCTAAATTCAAATTAGAAGTATTATGGATCAGACTGTTGATGAAGATGATTATGATCGATGAAGTGCATCTGAACTTGGCATTGGATTAGATTTCAACTCTTTTTATAGATAAAAAATTTGCCTATAGGAACTAGGCCCTATTTTAATAGGTATGTTTTTGGTGGGATTGATATAATAATAACTTGCTATTCAACCTACATACTACATAGATAATATTATTAAGTTGTAAATTTTATTCCGAATGTGGCTTTAAATAGATAACAAATTATAATTCTAGCATTTAAATTAAGCTTGTTAATTTAGCTCCTTACAGTTTTTAAAGTACTTAACATTGAAGTTCTCAAACGCAAAGCTATCTTTAAAGACCAAGGATTTTAGTTAGCTTTTCGTTCCAGAGTACTTGGCATGGAGCTTTAATGGCACTAAATATTAGTTTTTGGTAGTACTCGTACATGCTATGCATGCTGGGGTATTTATTTTAAAGCAAATTATTATCATGCGTGCACAAATAAACTTAAAAGATTTACCTTATGCTTCTTAGATCGCCATCGTTAGAAGGTCTATTTAATGACACTAAAACGACCTTAAGAGAAAGACCTTAAACCTTAAATTGTGGCATGTTTAAAAAAATACCCTTTACCCTTTGAGCCTTTCGTCGGCTAAAAGTAGGATCCACAGCTGTAGGTTGTAGTCAGTGTATAATTTATTACACTCTCTAGTAGTATTTAGGTAAAAAAGAAATCTCTACCGCTTCTAACTTGGACGGCATAATTTGTGCGTAAATTGGTTTCAAAATAGAGAATAGGTAGTTGGGTACATCAAGAGGACGTATTCTATAAATTTGAATTCGTGAAAATAAACGTATTGTGTTTTATTTCCTCTGCTCTGAAAATACTCGAATTGCTTTACCGTAAATAAAACCACCTTTGTATTCAGCGTTTTCTGAACACTTTTTGAAAGATTTCATTGTTTTTCCTCCGCCTATGTATGTATAAAAGAATTCGTATAAAACAATTTTGTTTTATTGGATTGGGTGTATTAATTACTATATTATGCCAAGCTACAAAGCGTTTTTATTAATAAAAATACAGCTTTAGATTATTCAGTATTTTTTAAAATACACACAAGAGGCGTCTATGGGTTTTAGGGCTCCTAAAACCCATAGACGCCTCTTTAGGTAATGTTTATTGTGAATTTTGTCGCAGATATTTGAGATGCGATGCGAATGCGCAGTTATGTGTGGTAGCCCTTATATAGGTAGGCAACATTTTAACATGAACAAGCGTCAAGAAATTAACATTGCAATTACTTTCTATGTAAAAATCCTATTGTAAATTATTAAAGTAAAATGATAGTTTCAAGGCGAAATTTTTGTTGCTACCCACTTTTATTCTTTCAGACGCATTCTCGCGAACTTTCAGCAAAGTGAAGTTCACGTACAACGAGAGATATACAACAGTTATGAAGTTCAACCGGGATGTGGAGCAAGATACCAACTTGTTTGAGGTGCTGGGGGTGCGGAGATACTTCAAAATTTATGTTCTAGCGCTAAAACCGAGATATCGACACAGAGGTTATTGTTTAATTTGTTTGAGAGGTTAGAAATGTGGGTGAAAGTTAACCCTTGGTTAGATTTGCATTAATTCATTCTTCTTACATACGAAACTTCCTTTGTCTCTACGTAAGGAGTGGGTCTTATATTATGTACTACTTTGTTGCTATAGTTATATCTGTTCCAGCTCTTAGGATTTTGCTGAAATCTGGTATGGAGTTACTTTAATTTAAGTCCCGGGAAAGGACACAATATAATTAAAAATCGGTTTCCGCGCGATTAATTAATCCGTCGATCGCGGGTTTGGCGCAACGGAGTTGCGGGCATCATCTAGTATTATATAAGTTTTGATTAATTTTTAAATGACTTAGGCCCAATTTACCAACGAATATGAAAGCTAACACTCGTATTTAGTATCACTAAACTTTCGTTTTTCGTACCAATGAAAGAGAAGAAGATATGACATTTTAACAAGCTGTTAGTAAAAACAGACGTTGGTGAAATTGGGCCTTACACTAAATAGTTATTTGTAATGTACCATCAAGGAAAGTGATTCCTAGGCAGTTGACAGACCAACGTCATTTGGTCGAATCATGTCAATTCAATGTTAATTGTGATCTGTCGGCTGGGTTTGACGTAACGCGACCAAACTATGTATGTCCCCCATATGCCTAGGAATTAACTTCTTTGATTCTTTATACAGTTATATTGTTTATCTGTTCTTCAGGCATAGCCAAGGAGATGTTGCGATGCACGAAAGGACTGTGTGAGAGCGCACAAGTCCCTGCCCTAGCTGGTATCTTCACGACCGCTCGGAGCCAGCAGATAGCCGACGAGATCGGCTTCAAGAAGATTAACGAGGTGTACTATACGCGATACCTGGTTAATGAGAAGGTATGTTGTGAATGCTCTCTTCTCATTCTTCCCATACTTTCTACTTCTAACACAACGGTTACACCAGAGTAAACAGAACTAACGAGTAGGCCGACTCAGAAGAGATCTCGAAATTTATACGTTTGACGTAGTTATTCATCATTGTGAAACATGTTGAAAGTGACACTCGAAACCAACTCGCGTATATTCGCCCGTTTGATTGAAGTCGAGGTACTCCATCAATCTGTGATTGACGCCAGACTGATGACCGAAAAGTACATAACAAAAAAATGATGTTCATCAATCCATGGGTCAGACGTTCAGTTTCACGTCAATATTTCTCGAATAAACGTCACTTTATTCAATAAAAGTCAACGGACCTGTGAAAATACAATATAAAATGAGTGGAAGCACCAAAGTGAAGTTCCTCTAGCGAGGTGGTATGCTCATTGCTCGGTATAACCAAAGCCCCGTATATTTAGTTTATAGGCTCTGCCGTTTATCTCTCACCGCATTCAGAAAATTTTGATACCTCCATTCTAGCTCTAATTGGTCTTATTAATTACTTAATAACGACCTGAACTCCACTATGCAGACTGCTGTTCGCTACCCGAGTACAGCTGTGCTAGAAAATTTATGTACTATGTAATTTGTGTAAGTAAGAATGTTTTCAATCATAAAGTCTAAGCCATCGAATTTTGATGAAAAGGTGTCAATGGATTTGTATAATTATATCCCGGATATAATTATACAAATCTGTCAGTTTGTCCGCAAAAACTGTTAGCGTTTCTATTCCTTCGCATTTCTACTGTGGCCATGCTAAGCCTGTAGATAGTATGTATAATGGTCATCGCATATTACAACGATTTCACTCCAACCCAACTCAATGAATGGCATTGAATTCTCAGCTTTATGTAGTGTTACTTAGGACTCCTTAGGAGTTAAGCTTCGGCTAAACCTACGTCTGCAACGCGAAACTGGTGTGCACAATGCACACCTGCGCGACTACGGTGTGAAACCGTAGATTCTTCCCGCTCTACCGATGCGAACGTCCCGCGTTGCAGACTTCGACCTCGTAGGTTTGGCTGAAGCTTTAATTTACTAACAAGCGAACAACAAGTTGACGACTAGTCGCCAACTGGCTGTCCACGCGGTGTGAGTTAGGCAAATTTCGCTCTTATGTCTTAACAATATAGCTTGCATTTTCATGCCATGCTGTGATTTAGCTTGGCGTCGAGTTGGTGTAATGTGCGCTTAAGCTTAACGCAGGTCTTGGTAGATATATTTAGACGAGCTACAGCCTTTTCTTCTTCCAGATAGTGTTCTGGGACACCGGTCTCGGTAACTACGGAGCAGCTCTCATGGCGTACCGGATACCGGATATTGAGGAGCCAGCGGAAGTGGAGACACAGGCGTCATCCAGGTTCAGCATCAACACCAAAGAGGAAGAGGCATCAGAGGAAAACTGAGGGAAAAGTACTTATGAGGCTTCGTGAAAGGGATATAAAACTTAAAATATGTACCATCGAGGAAATTGATTCCTAGGCAGTTGACGGACCTACATAATTTGGTCGGTTCATAAAGTTAATATACCTAGCGGAATAAAGAAACAAAGGCCTGAGCAAGCGAGATGTCACTATCAGTAACACTGCGTGGTAAAAAGAGACGTGTGATACATGACAGCAGCACTCTTTTTTTGACGTCCATCAGCCCGGATTAGCCCGGTTGACAATTTAATCTCATAGAATTCATGTTCAATCATGCTTTTGTAAGTGTATACGTACACATATTTTTCACAGAGATGAAAACCAATTTCGGTTACGTTTGACAGCTCGAGTTTGTTGCTCTATTCCGCTAGGTATACTAACATTATGGGTCAGTTACGTCAAACCTAGCCGTCAAATCACGACTAGTATTGAATTGACATAACCCAACCAAATGACGTAGGTCCGTCAACTGCCTAGGAATCAATTTCCTCGATAGCACATACTTATTGATTATTTTGGTATAAATTTGGTAGAAAAATTATCATCACTTCGGTGTTGTATTGTTTCAACTGACACACGGTCGAAGAGTCAGTTTTTGAATTTTTCTTGTCCTATGTAGCATAATTCTAAGAACAAGAATAAAGAAAAAATATATACAAAATTTCGGGAATTATGAACATGGATAGAAAAAGTTATGTTATAATATTATAATAAAAAATCCAAAACTAATTGAGACATTGTTATATTTTTTCACACCTCTTACCGAATATACCTACAGGTCTGTCCTTTTCCGTACTTTTACTCCAAATTTCCTATTCCTTTTCATTACTTCACCCTTTGAGGATACCGCAGCCATAAAATCGTATAAAATACGGCCGTACATACGTTGCGGTGTCTTACTTGTGGTCCCAAAGGTTGGGCCTGTACTATCCATGTATCGTTATTATTTAAACCTCCGACGAAAACAGAGGTGCCTGTCTATGGCATTACAGCTCGTGACATCTCCTTTTTAGGGTTCCGTAGTTTACAAAATAAGGGAGCAAACGAGCAAACCTGTCACCTAAGCAGCGAAAGCAATCACCATCGCCCATGGACACTCGCAACATCAGAAGAGCTGCATTGCCGGCCTTTTAAGAGGGAATACGCTCTCTTCTTGAAGGTTTGCAGGTCGTATTGGTCCGGAAATACTGCTGGTGACAGTTCATTCCAGAGTTTTACAGTGCGCGGCAGAAAGTTACGCGACAAACGCACAGTGGAAGACTGGTAACTGGAAGTGGTTGACTCATCAAGGTAAATTTTAAAGTAGATGAGCTGATTTTGATCTAGTTCTTATGCATAATTGATGACGTTATTGAGAATGTTCGTACCTAGCTAATTTGTGATCCTTAGCTGGTTTAAGAAAAATATTAACTTAAGTTTTAACCACCCCACCCCGTCTACAGCCATAATTGCATTTTGTTTATTACAAGATGCAGCGAAGCATGGACTGATTGGAATAGTATATTCACTATAGTATTCTGGTTTTTCTGTTTCCCCGAAAAAGTTTCTCAATCCTGAAACTGATTCGAACAAAACGGAGAACAACTTTCTCAACGTTCTACGAACGAAAAATCTAACGAACGTCAAAAGTTTGCCACGCGGTCTGTTAACAACAGAGAATCGTGGTGTGTGGCTGACTTTATTATTTAAATATTTTTCATTGATTCTAAAAGTTTTGCGTGCTGCTATAACCTGTCTATATCGCAATATAAACTTTTTCCTGGTAGGCATCGTAATTCCGACGTTCTTCCTCCGATGTTCAAAAAGTGTATTATATTTATATAATATCTTGGAATAAAAAGTTTTATTTATTTATTTTATTAATAACACTACTAGTGTCATTTCCCGACTGATAATAATAATATCACCTACCAGAAAATGAAGTTGCTCGTTCTAAATCTCATTCCCAGACGAAACAACACCAACATTAACTTATGTTTTCATTAAATATAATAACTGTATTTTATTAAAAAGATAAAACCGACTTCAAAGTTGTACGTAATTGAGAGTTAAAACGTCCTATCTCCAAAACTACAGAACCGATTTTGATGAAACTTGCAGCATTCCCTAAGTTGAACAATACCTAGTACAACAAAAAAAGAATCACTTAAATCGGACCAGTGGTTCCGAAGATATGCGTGAACAAACATAAAAACATACATACATACATACATACATACATACATACACTTTTGAAATTTGGCACATTTGTTCAGATGCTGATATAGATTAACATATACAAAAACTGGACAGTTCTGGAAATATTACATACATACGCGTCGAATTGATAACCTCCTTTTTTTGAAGTCGGTTAATAAAACTTGCTAAGTATCACCATACTTTCCGGTCAGGTTAGTGGCCCCTGTACGATAAATTTTATTGTGCAATATAATTGAACAATATAATTGAAAAATTTATTTTACAATAAGCTGATTGAAAGGCAGGGCGCCTTAAATATCAACCTTTTTTTTTTTTTTTTTTTTTTTTTTTTTTTTTTTTTTTTTTGAGGAGGGGAAATGCATTACGCATCCGCCGGCCCCTCGGGGGAAGGGGCAGGGGTATGTCGGACTCCCTCCGCAGAGGTTTACCGACTAAAACCCCCCCATGCCCTCGTCAACGCTGCACGTGAAGGAGCGGGATCGCAGTGCATTTCACCGCGTCCTCCACAGCGCTTGCCGCTTCCGGCACCACTTCGGCTGCAGCAGCCTTTGCCGCTGCCTGTCTGCACCAAGAGGCTCCCCGGGCATCGGGGGAGCCTTTCTCCTCGGGGCCTATGTTGTGGACGGTGATCCCCCGATCAACCACCCACAGGCCTAGGCTTCGACCTCCATGGCGGGGGCGGTTTCACTCGCCCCGACCTTATTGGCTCCAGGCTGCTTACGTGGCCGAGCCTTGGAGGGAGCCTTGCGCTTCCTCCTCGTGCTGGGAGGCTTGTTGGATGCTGCAAAACAGCCATTACTCCCCAGCACGTGGTTGCTCCCTCTACCGTGCTCTGCGCAGAAAAAGCAGCTGGGCTCCTCCACGCAGTCAGCGGCCTTGTGCCCCGGCTTCCCGCAGCGGAAGCAATTCCCGCTACGGTCTACCGGGGACTGGCAGCTCGGTGCCAGGTGGCCGGTGTCCAGACATCGGTAGCACCGCTTTGGCCTCGCGGCCAGCAGCACCACCTTTGCCAAGACCCATCCTACCTGCAGCCGCCCAGAAGTTACTAACTTCTTGGCGGCATCTGTGGGGACATGGAGCCACACGCTCCGTGCGCCCCTGGGGCCTACCGTGATTTTGCCCGACCGGATGTCGATGGCCGGGCAGCCGCCTTCTTTTGCCGCCGCCTTGGTAACATCGGCGGCGGTCGCTGCATCGTCAATGCCGGAGACGAGCAAATCTACTCTTTGGATGGGGCGAGCGATTTTCACTGCGTCCCTATCGAGAACCTCCCTCATTTTGTTCGCGAGGGCGTCCGCCTTCTGCTGGGCGTCTTCTCCGGTTACCTCCAGTATCCGGGCACCCGTCCTCGCCAGTCGGAATCGGACCCTGTTTTTGTGGTTTATACCCACTTCCTCCAGGTCGATCCGACTCGTCGCTTCCTTCAAAATAGAGGCATACGTTACACTCTCGTCCACCTCCTTCTCCAGCGTGAGAGTTATGGCGGCGGACTTGAATGGACGCAGCCCTTTCTTCTTTTTCTTCTTCTTTGGAGCGGCTGTAGATGGTGTGGCCGCCCCCTTCTTCTTCTTACCCTTCGAACCCACCGTGGTCCAAGGGGTCTCTGTACGGGTAGAGCTGGTGTTTGCTCCCCCTTGCGCCGCCTCCTGAGCGGCCATTGTGGGCCGCTTCTTCTTTTTCCTGGTCTTTTTAGGCCTGGGAACCGTGGGTGCAGCAGGGGCCTCTGGAGGGGCCGATGCAGCAACAGACGGTAGCGACTTCTTCTTAGCCAGTTTCCCTTTCGCCTTCTGCAGAGGGGGTCCCGGCATTTCCTCCACGATCGGCCTTATGTCCGACGCCAACGGGGGTCTCCGTCTCGGCTCGGGCAGGAGACGATCCTCCAACCCAGCAAGCCTGGCGTTGAGCATATTGCCAAAAGTCTCCACGTTTGCACGGGAGACTTCAGCCAATAGCTCACTCACGTCACTTCCAATCGGCCGGGAGGTCTGTCTGCGCAACTCGTCAAGCTCCTGGCGTAACTTCGCCACTTGCTCTTCGAGCCGCGCATTCTGAGCCTCCAGCCTCTTGATCTCCTCCGAAGAGGAACGATCTTTCATTTCTTCGAAGACCATTTTAATGGTCGCCACCGATTCCTTAAGGTACCTTACGTAGGTACCCTTAAGATTCGAGGACTTCGTGGCGACCATTTCAATGGTCTTCAGCGAAGTCTCCACCGTCCGCATGAGGTCAGCGCCTGTCCTCTCCATAGCCTCTTCTCGCGAAGGAGAAGAAACGGGGAGTCCGGATTGGGAGCGGGTGGAGCTGATGGACGCTCGCGTTTTCCTCGCCTCCCGCGCTGCCTCAGTGACCTCTTCCTCGGCCTGTAAATGAAGGGCCTCTTCCTTCTCTCGATTAAAGTCGGCCTGTGCCTTCGCCAGACCGACATATTGGCCGGTCGTTGGCGGGCGGCCACGTCCTCTCTTTGGTTTGGGCGCCACCCCTTTGCTGAGGGACGGTGTCATGTCCTCATCCGATCGCCTCTTTCGGCGTGTCCTGGTCAAGAATGCGGGCAGGCCCCCGGAGTCCAGTGACATGCCAGACATTTCGCTGGAGTCCGAGAGCCAGTCCTCGCTGACCAGACCAGGAGTGTCTCGTCCGGGGATTCGAGTCGGGGGCGGCATGATCGCATCGCGTGTCAGCAGGACACGCGGAAGATCTTTGTCGCCCCTCAACTTCTTGTCAGTCTGTGGCTCCGCCGCCGGCGCGGTAATGGGCGCCGGCTTCGGGCTGTCGCGCTTTTTCGCGCCGTCATCGCCTCCTAGGGCCGCCAAAATAGCCCTCTGCCTCGCCGCTTTTGCGGCCTCCGACTCACTCAACGCAGTTTGTGCCGCCCCCGTATACGCGCGGCAGACATCCCCTTTCGGGGATGTGCGGGATTCTCCGGCCCCTGAGGGACCGGGACCCGCCCGGGGAGTATTTTTCAAGTTGCGCTCTGCCATATTGATCCCTCCGACACCCCGGGTCGCGGGCCCGTTCTTCACACTGCGGGCGCAGCCAAACACACACAACAAGCACACACACAAACACACGCCATACCGGCGTTCAGCCACCCCTCCCGTGTCACCGTGAAAAAGCTCACGATGGCACGGGGGAGGTGCCCAGGGACACGACGTGGACGGACCGGTATCGCCCCCTAAATATCAACCCTAGACGGTCAATAATATTGAACAATACGTGATGATGCACAATAAAGTAATTGATCATCTAGGGCCTTAGAACATTACCTTTTACCATTCGCAAATCGATGAAAACTTAAAGTTAACTGAAACTTAAGTTTTCATTAAACATAAATATTACTACTCGCTAAGTATCAGTGTCATTTCCTGTTATGTTAGTCAACGACATTGCCAGTTATTATTCGCAGACGAAACGATAAAAACTTAAACTTAAATTAAACTTAAGTTTTCATTAAATTCGAAATCGTCGCTCACGATTTACGAGCGCCGTAAAGCAGTCGACACTTGAATAAACTTTACAGCGGCATAAAACTGTTAAGTATGACATCCGATCAAACGACGACACCACTCTACAGGTTCATTTCACTATCCAGGGGCACGGTTCACATCCGGCCTAGCATACGCCAACGAGATATCCCACTCTCGAGATAATTAAAAACTACTCGTCTCATAATATCAAAATCTCGACATTATCTCGACGAAACTCTATAAAAATGTGTTATTTCGATGATAGATCTACGCGAGAAAAAATCAAACATCGAGAAACATGTAGAAAGAGATATCTCGTTGGCATATGCTAGGCCGGCAGGACTCCACGCTCGCTTCACGCGAAAAGTATACCATCCTCATCACCTTGATGAGTAGCAGTCTTCCACAGTGCGTTTGTCGCGTAATTTTCTGCCACGCACTGTAAAACTCTGGAACGAACTGTCACCAGTAGTATTTCCGGACATATACGACCTACAAACCTTCAAGAAGAGAGCGTATTCCCTCTTAAAACGCTGGCAACGCAGCTCTTTTGATGTTGTTGTTTATTTGTTGTTGTTGTTTATTTTATGTTGTTTATTTTATAAAAAAAGGAAGCCGCGGTAAACATCTAGTAGAGTCTGTCAAGAAAGAGTAAAAATATATCGCTGAAATAAATTTTCCAAGTATAATCACGATCAAATGTAGTTTTTGTGCCTGGTATTTTCATAGAGAACGTTTGTACACTTTAATGCTCTGACCATTTTTTTTTTGCAATAATAAGGTTGTTGTACTTTTTATGTAGGTAATTTAAAGTTATGTTTGGCGTCTTCTCTTTTTTGACACACTGGAATTATTATGTTTGCGAAGCGTATTACTATTTAATTACAGTTGATTTCAACTTGTGGCAATTACTGTAATTATAATAAGGTATACTTACACATTAATTATTGCTATACAATACAATAATAATGGGCTCCGTTGCCATCAGAGATTCGGAGTCATTTTCACATAATTGGATATGGATGGATATATTACATAATAATATTATTACGTCTTAAGAGGATACACTACAGTCGTTTTTCCATACAAACGTTGTCCCCTGTTTCCTCCCTGGATAATGCCGGTAGAGAGATAATTTTTTTCCTCAATATCTACGGCCACCAATACAATGACCCTATTGTTAGATGTATGTTTAATAAACCTTTGCCTATTTTTGACGTTACCTGTCAAATACGTCAACCAAGTGACAGTCGACGGTATAAAAACCGTACCCTGGCGATGCTCGCCCTCATAGAGTAACTTATATATTTATGGTATAGAGGTAAAACTTCAGTGTATGGAAGGTGGCGCCGTCTGGTGGTATATGGTGCCAACTTTGAACCAGTAGCAGTACAGGGCCCCCCTTGGTTTTAATATTTTAATACTTATTTGCTTTTCCCAAAGTAATTTTCGACAGTCAAATAAATAATGTCTTTATATTATTTTAATAATAATAATATGTTAATAGACAATTTGACTGTGAAAATTACTTTGGGATTTACTTACAAGGAATAGATAAATAAAAGAACTATGTAATGCTTAAAATGCTTTTATTCTACAACTTCAAAGCATTAATCTTTATAATATCTTCATTTTCCACCTCCGTCCTGGTGCCATTTATTATATTAAGTATCAGTTCAATTCAATATTGAATATAGTATCAATTCCAATAGCTTAAGTCCATGCGATATAATATCACTCCGTTTCTTTACCAAGGTTAGGAGATAAATGCAAGACAGTACTTTTTCTTTGCCTAAAAAAAGAGAAATTAAAATTTTACTTTTAATAATTCATGCAAGAGAAATTCTACAGGAGATACTTGCAAGATTGCTAAAGCTTAGCCAGAAAATCTATATCTATATCACTACTATCGCATTAGGTAAATCCTGTAATGATACTTTGTGTGATGATGAATAAATAAATAAATAAATAAATAAATAAAATTGTATAAATAGGCCACGCTCTCTGCTACATTTTAACAAACTCGGTATATTAAATAGATTTGGATTTGAAAGTAACAAAATGTAAAATTTTTGGACACAAGAATTTATCATTATAATAGATGCAGAAACCTTACAAAAACTTTGTTTAATATTAGCCAGACATGCAACGAAAAAACATTGTTGGGCTTTTCCAGGGTCACGGCCCCTTTATAATCATTGTATATCTGAACTTTTTATATTATTCATACGTCTTATATTACGTCTTATATTGATCATAAGGATTACTTAAATGTAAAATAATACAACGGTATAAGACGAAAACTCTTATATTTCAAAGTTGGTTTTTTAGGTTAGGTTAGGTTATAATAATAATTGAGTTTACTTACGTGTTTTACTTCATCTAATCGACTTTTTATTTGGTCCGAACACTCCGAGCACACAGCAAGATCCGAGATCGATCTGAACCATCCGTATTCCAGATTCCAGGCCAACAGTACTAAATCACAAAGCAACTCAGAATCCAGGTAAACGAGCACAAGTTTAACGTATAGGCAATCTTCGGAGTCCAGGGAACAAGCGTAATTCAACGTATGTGCAATCTTCGGGGTCCATAATGTAAGCAGTTACTGAAAAATATCACCAAAAGAGCACATTTTTAACAAATCACAACAAGAGATGGAATAACAACATGGCGGATGGAAGAAAATTTTGACGTATTTCCATTTGACATTTCGATTATCGATCTTACAGACAAACGTAAAAGCACCATCTACTACAAGTGGTGCAAAACTTTTCGTCGCTCCCATTTCCCATACAAAAAAGATTGTTCGAACATTTAGGCCCCTGCTCGCCCTCTAGTTGGCTGGCAGCGCTCGGATCGGTTACTCGACGTCACTCGGTATACGTGAGCCATTTTGTTTTTCCATTTTGTATTTCCATTTAGTCTTTCTATTTTCTAGAAACTGTGACCTAATTTAAGTTGTTTGAGAATTTATTTGCCCTTAATTGTAAGATTTAACGTTAAGATGTTTTTGTTCTAACTGAATCTGATAATTGTGTGAATAAAGATTAGTTTTGTATTTTTGGTATATTGGTTTCATTTATTTCCGCTTTTAATTGCTAAAATCAGAAGCGGGGATAAAGGATTCATTGCCCACATGCTTAGTGGAATTGTATTTTCTTTGTATCGCGAACAGCAAGTAATTCTCAAACTACCTTCATTTTTATTTTTTTGTCTTTTCTTTCTTTGTTTTGCTTATTTGTGTAGTGCATTAAAGTGTATTGTGTTAATACCGGTCTAATGCCGTGAAATGCGTGTCGTTCGCTAAATCAAAGTGGCTCGCGTAATCGAGATTCGTCGCGCGTCGCGGTAGTTGCAATAAATTGTGTTCGTATTCCTGTACAAGTAGCGATGATCGTTCACCGTAAGTGCAGTTCGCCGCTCGCGTAGTATTTTACGACGAGATAGATCGCCTCGGAAATCCTGTCGCTCATGTCGAAGTATAGGTCTCGTAGGGAGTCTAAAAGCCGTGACCGTTCGCACGAGACGCCGTCGCTCCGTCGAGTACAAAACAATCACGGCCCGCCGCGATTAGGCACAGCGATGATAGGAACGGTACAACAAAATACGCTTGTTGACGACGCTCGTAATACCGCGGACTCGGTTTTATGCTGTTCAGAAGCTAGTAGCCTCACGCAAGCAATTGTATCTACGCTAGGCTGTGCGTCCGCCGCACTCGCATAATTATTTTGTTTCGAATTTTGATCCTTCTATTCTTCTAACGAGACGTGGTGCGAGGAAGTAGATCGTGCAAGGGAACTTAATGGGTGGTCTGATTACGAGTGCTTATCGCGCGTCGCAAATTGTTTAAAAAGTGATTCGAAAGTGTGGTTAGTAATATGCGTGACACACGTAGTGCTAATTCAAAATTTCCTTTGCGCTCGCCGAAGCCAGGTAACCATGATAGGGAAATTAAATGCTTTACTTGTAACCAACGGGGGCATATTTGTGCGCCATTATAGTTGTATGCGACGTATCGAATTTTGATAGATAGTGGAGCGCTCAACTTTCGTTAATTTGAGCCGCCATACAAAAACAGATTCCGTACCAACCTACATTTCGGTATAGCGTACTTAAAGGTATCGGTAATAAGGAATTTGTTTCCACCTTGTATTTTAGTTACAATGTAGGAGATGGCATTGAGCTAGTCCGCAAAGTGCTTAGAACTTTAACTAATGCGGGGTTCTCTATAAATTCGCGCAAATGCTAATTATTTTTGTTACTGAGGTAGAATACCTTGGTAGGATTGTAAATGTCATATTAGGGTCAGGTATGACCGAGCCCACGAAAATTTGGGGCTTTCGTCAACACAAAACCTCCAGAGAATGTGAAACAACTGCGGCAACTGCTAACCTTGGCCGCAACTCCGCTTGTTATCAGGTAAATATAATTCAGGAACCTCGTACCTGGGCCCACCTCTCTACAAAGTGACGAGGAAACCTTGAACTTACCCCAGAAGTTGCAGTATGGCGCTCTGGATACGAATAGGTATGTTGCTCGTGATGATCCGGGTGGAAACCAACCACAGGAAAACTTCATGGGCGGATACACTGCGGAAGCTGCAGCTTGTCATTAACCTGACAAAACACAAAACTACCCAGACATCACTAATCTTCTTATAGGAATCGAAGCAGCTACCCCAGCCATGTCCTGGTCCGGGACGTTACTGTTGAGGGCCAGTCACTAAACAGGGAGGCGCTCTGGGAACTCTCCAGAAGCAGAGCTCGAACTTCTGGAAAGAAATCAAACTGAACAAGATGGGCGTGACAATCAACAGTGAAAAGCAACACGCGAGTTTCGAATTGATGACCTTGTGTGCGTAATTAAAACTTCTCGGTATACTCCACAGGAAAGCTAGTCTCTGGGATGCGAGAACCCTACTGTTCGCTGTTGGCGCCTTCTATGCGTGCGCCTGCGCAACTACAAAGTTGCGAAACGTCGCGACTACAGCGCCAGGCGGTGGCGACACGTCGCAGCGCCACGGGATGGCGACACGTTGCGACCACAGCGCCACGCGGTGGCGACACGTCGCAGCGCCACGCGGTGGCGACACATCGCGACTACAGCGCCACGCGGTGGCGACACGTCGCGACTGCAGCGCCACGCGGTGGCGACACGTCGCAGCGCCACGCGGTGGCGACACATTGCGACTGCAGCGCCACGCGGTGGCGATACATCGCGACTGCGGCGCCACGGGATGGCGACACGTTGCGACCACAGCGCCACGCGGTGGCGACACGTCGCAGCGCCACGCGGTGGCGCCACATTGCGACTACAGCGCCACGCGGTGGCGACACGTCGCAGCGCCACGCGGTGGCGACACGTCGCGACTGCAGCGCCACGCGGTGGCGACACGTCGCAGCGCCACGCGGTGGCGACACATTGCGACTGCAGCGCCACGGGATGGCGACACGTCGCGACCACAGCGCCACGCGGTGGCGACACATTGCGACTGCAGCGCCACGCGGTGGCGACACATCGCGACTGCAGTGATACGTGGTGGCACGTCGCGACTGCAACGCCGGCGGCGATACCTCGCTGCCGCTTTCTTTGAAAGTGTGGTTTTTCTTTTTTTATTATGACATGCGAACGTCGTGCCTCTGTCATGGGATTAAGCGAACGTCGTGCCTCTGATCCATTTGTACTGAGATAGACATGCGAACGTCGTGCCTCTGTCATGGGATTAAGCGAACGTCGTGCCTCTGATCCATTTGTACTGAGATAGACATGCGAACGTCGTGCCTCTGTCATGGGATTAAGCTAACGTCGTGCCTCTGTTCCATTTGTATTGAGATAGCTAACGGCGTGCTTCCTCTCTTTACTAGTTTAAAATTTAGTGTAAAGCAACCGAGATGATGCAATTGAATTGACTGCAGCGATTCTGTTATATCATCACGGATTTATTAGTAATTTTTATGAGAGATTTGCTTTTTTTTGTTCAAGAATAATTGCTAATGTTGTGTGTTAGTTTGATGAACGAGGGCCTCGCAAGAGTGATGAATGGAAGAATAGGCACTATCATGCATGTTATGGCTATTTAACATTCGTGTGTTTAACATTATAGATGACTGTGACGATAACCCCGAGGATTCCGGTGCATCGACGAGTGCCCTCGCTGACCCTGCTACACTCCCGAGAGTTGAAGAGTCACGTAGCAGGCGGTGACAACACGTCGCGTCTACAGCGCCACGCGGTGGCGATACATCGCGACTGCAGCGCCACGCGGTGGCGACACATCGCGACTGCAGCGCCACGCGGTGGCGACACGTCACGCGGTGACGACACGTCGCGACTGCAACGCCAGTGGCGATACCTCGCTGCTGCAGTGCCAGCGGCGATACCTCGCTGCTGCAGCGCCAGTGGCGATACCTCGCTGCTGTAGCGCCGGTGGCGAAACCTCGCCACTGTAGCGCCAGCGGCAACACTGCACAACACCGGTGCGACTCAGCGTGCATCGCGAGCATCGCGGGGAAGCGGACCGCGCAGTCACCCTGGAGTGTGTGCTGCTTACTTTGAAGTTTAATGGTCTGTCTCGATTAAGATATTGCTTCACGTATTGCCTTTATCTTAAATGTACCCTAAGTAAGCTTCAAGTTGTGCCTCTGATTAGTTATTTTTTCGACTATCATTATCTGGTAGTAACAAAGTTCAAAAATGGCAGTATTCTGTGTTATGCACTTACGATAATCTCGTCGTACTGTTGTGTGTGTGTTTTTTTTTTTCTTTTCACCAGATGCAGACTCTGAAGATGAGGGGTCTACCTTCGCAGCTATTGAGTTGTCCTTGGTTCAACCACGAGCTGCCGCCAGTCCAGTCTACTGCTATCGAAGCACCTCTCGATGCCGTTACGACACTACCAGCGGCCGAGTCATCATCAGGGCCAGACGTACTGCTGCCACCCGCAGATCCTCCTGCCACCTGGAGAGGCGCTGTCATCGTCTCCGATGGACCTAATTGCTGTGTCAGGCCCGGCTGCCTGCATCCGACCGCCAGACACAGAAATAGGGGAGCCCGAGGACGGTCTCCTGTCAGGAGAGGCCGTGTTAGATGTATGTTTAATAAACCTTTGCCTATTTTTGACGTTACCTGTCAAATACGTCAACCAAGTGACAGTCGACGGTATAAAAACCGTACCCTGGCGATGCTCGCCCTCTAGTTGGCTGGCAGCGCTCGGATCGGTTACTCGACGTCACTCGGTATACGTGAGCCATTTTGTTTTTCCATTTTGTATTTCCATTTAGTCTTTCTATTTTCTAGAAACTGTGACCTAATTTAAGTTGTTTGAGAATTTATTTGCCCTTAATTGTAAGATTTAACGTTAAGATGTTTTTGTTCTAACTGAATCTGATAATTGTGTGAATAAAGATTAGTTTTGTATTTTTGGTATATTGGTTTCATTTATTTCCGCTTTTAATTGCTAAAACTATGTTTTCTTTTTTTCATAATTTAATTATGAAAAAAGATATGAACGTTCAAAAACCCAAAAAAAAAATTGCCAGATTTTATCAGTGGCCTTTGTCGGAATCGGTTCAGTAGTTTTGCCGTCCATTCAGCATGCGATATCTAATACACGGTCTAAATAACTGTTGAAATAGCGGCCTATGAAACAGAACACCCGTATAACTAGGCCTCCATCGAAAATGTATCACAATTATATCAGAACCTGTTATCTCTTCAAATCCCTGGCAGTCTGGCACACTGAGATGCATTGTCTGTCAAAGGCATAATGAGTAACTGATTTACAAAATTACCGCTATGACGAACAATAGGCTTTGAAAGCGTATTATGCTGTATTGATTTAAGCTGGCAGTCTTCCACTGTGCGTTTTTCGCGTAACTTTCTGCCGCGCACTGTAAAACTCTGGAATGGACTGTCACCAGAAGTATTTCCGGACCTATACGACCTGCAAACCTTCAAGAAGAGAGCGTATTCCCTCTTAAAAGGCCGGCAACGCATATGCAGCTCTTCGGATGTTGCGAGTGTCCCTGGGCGACGGTAGTTGCTTACCATCAGGTGACCCGTTTACTCGTTTGCTCCCTTATTTAATAAAAAAAAAGGTTAATTTGCTTAGTCGCGTTATAAGAATAAATTTAATCTACTAGATGGCGCCCGGAACTTTGCGCCAAAAATCGCTTATTGCGCGGGAACCGCACATTTTTTCGGGATAAAAGTATCCTATGTCCTTTCCCGGAACTCTAAGTATCTCCATGCCCAATTTTAGCAAAATCTGGTCAGAGGTTTGGGCGTGAAGAGGTAATAGACAGATGCTGTCTCATCTCATCTAATCCGCTATCGAAACTAGCCAATACAATTTGACTAAACACTCTTAAAAAGTGGAGCTGAAACTACTTTCAGATACGATAGAGCAGCTGTTTGTGCTACGGTTCAGAGGATTTGAATCAAATTTGAAACGTAAATACTTTACGTCCTATAATAACACACATTATAGTAAAGTTAGGCGGCGTGGGAAGACAAATTTATCAAAGCCATGCTTCGGGCCTGTTAGGGTATTAATATATTAAATAGACTATGTTATATCGACGAAACTCTGACGGGTTTATTAATTATCTAGCTTTTGTTAGCCGTCACAATTCATGTTATATATAAAACTAGATTACGCCAGTAACTCCGTTGCGCTAAAATTCGTTTATCGCGCGGAAACCGGACATTTTTCCGGTGTAAAAAGTAGTAGTTTCTCGGGACTCAAAGTATCTGCATACCAAATTTCAGCAAAATCGGTTCAGCGGTTTGGGCGTGAAGAGATAACAGACAGACAGACACACTTTTGCATTAATAATATGATTAGTGTGGATTTTACAACTCGCTACTAGCTTATGAATAATGAACTTACAAAGTGAGTTTATTCAAAAAGGTTTGCTAGCAACTTTGTTATTGTCTTCTTTATAGTGATCGTCTGTTTAACGTCTCGAAGTTTGTTTGTTACTTTTTATGAGGTTTTTAAAAGCGATATTATGGCTGTTTTATTACAGTTTGAGCGAATAGGTAGGCATTGTTAATTCTATAATGACTTTAAGAAGCATTAAACTAACAGTATTATGAGGTATTAAGAGAACGTAACCTTTAGGACTTTAAGCTAGTCGCGTTTGGAAAACAGTGAAATATCCATAATAATATTATAAATGCGAGAGTGTGTCTGTCTGTATGTCTGTCCGTCCGCCGTCTGTTACCTCTTCACGCCCAAATAAAAAAAATTGCGCTTCCAGCGCTGCTACTTTCACAGTGAACTCTATGTCAGGAACAAATACATCCTCTAAAGTATTATCACACTATGTAATAGTCAAGGATCAGTCACATAAACAATTCAAATCTTCGGCACGTTCGCACCGCACTTGTTTATTCCTAGTAAAGCGATCACATAAACACATGCACAGAATATCTTAAACCTTTTTATGAATGGTTTATGAAGATAGATCGTTATTGATGTAGATTTTAAATGAAGAGAGCTATAATGCTGCAGTCTACCCAATATCATAAACTAATATTATGTATTCTGTGCCAATATAAAAAAAAATGCCTGCTTATCTGTCTATTTGTCCGTTAGTTTAGTCATAATGCTTAGACCGCTAAAACGGCATTGATGAGGTATGGTGATATTTTGATTCCAGGAAAAGGATAAATTATAGATTTTTTTTAGTAAAGGTTACGAATGCGTTCCAACAATACCTGGCACGGTCGAGAAAAAATGATCGATGACGTAATTACCGATTACCAAACATAATATAATTTCCGATGGAATACAAATTTAGTGCTCTCAATCAGATCTAGCCCAGCTCCTTTGAGTGCCCTCAGTCCCTGTGGAAATCGCCCATTAATGCCCACTTGTAGCTATATCACATACACTATAATATATATTATATTATCGTCTCCGTGGTGCAGTGGTTTAGAGTGTGGCTCTTGACTCGTAGGTCGCGGGTTCGCTTCCCGCGTTGGAAACATGTTATTTCCAAGTTTTGTTAGGACAGTGCAGGCTGATCACCTGATTGTTTGACAAGAAGATCCATGCGTCGGATGGGCATGTAATAAATCCTGCGCCTGATCTCTCACCAGTTGTGTCGGTCGTGCGTCCCACTGGGTTATGAGAGTAAAAGGAATAGAGTGTGCTCTGGTGTACTGCGCACACACTTGGGCACTATAAAATTACTCCTGCGTGATTGGCCTGGTTTCAATGAAGCCAGCCACCGTCACCTAAACCAGTGTGGGAGTTATTATTATTACATACACTATGTATATTCAAGAAAACGCCTCCGTGGTCTAGTGGTATAGAGCGCGGCTCTTGACTCGGAGGTCGTGGGTTCGATTCCCGCGTTGGAAACATGTTATTTCCAAGTTTGGTTAGGACAATGCAGGCTGATCACCTGATTGTCTGACAAGTAAGATGATCCATGCGTCGGATGGGCATGCAAAAAGTCGGTCCTGCGCCTGATCTCTCACCGGTCGTGTCGGTCTGCCGTCCCACTGGGTTATGAGAGTAAAGGAATAGAGAGTGCTCTTGTGTACTGCGCACACACCTGGGCACTATAAAATACTCCTGCGTACCTGGCCTGGTTTCAATGAAACCGGCCACCGTCACCGAAACCGGTGTGGGAGCTATTATTATTAGTATATGTATTCAAGAAATGTAAGTACAAGACTCTACAACTTTTGGAACTTTTGGAATGATCAAAATAAATATAAAAATACATGTGGCACTCGGGGACTGCCGCGGTAAAGCTATTGCATAGCATTTTTTATCAACTTTAATTTAAAGCAAATATAATTCGCAAATATAAAGCAATTATAATTCGCATACATCTAGTCGCACGTACACAAACAACGTGACGAAGTCTGCCGAACTGAAACTACGTTAAGTTAGTCAATTGACAATTTGTCAATTATAAATTTATCAAAATGTCAGGTAACGGCGCGGGAGTGACGTTACGTTGGGTAGGGGTGTAGGTTTAAGGAATTTCGTGATTCGGTCGCGTCCATAAAGTTAATAGACCTGGCGGAATAGAGAAACAAAGGCCTGAGCAAGCGAGATGTCACTATCAGTAACACTGCGTGGTAAAAAGAGACGTGTGATACATGACAGCAACACTCTTTTTTTGACGTCCAGTCAGCCCGGATCAGACCGTTGACAATTTAATCTCATAGAATTCATGTTCAATCATGCTTGTGTAAGTACACATAATATTTTTCACACAGATGAAAACCAATTTCGGTTTCGTTTGACAGCTCAAGTTTGTTGCTCTATTCCGCTAGGTATATTAACTTTATGGTCGTGTCGCTCAAAGCCCGCGATAAAAGCTATTCAATAGCTCTTATAATACAATAGTTTTATAGGTAGAAAACAAATTCGAAAATCAAATACGGAAAACGTAATTCAGACCGCAAAAGCATGACGTTAGGGCATTTATTAAAAAATAGTAATATAAAAGCAATAATTCTCTCATCACAGGCTCTATTTTTAAAACAAACTCTATAATACAAGGTATTATTACATACCCTAAAGTATAAATATTTCTTTATATTACTAAACATAAAGAACAGCAGCATACGTCTTTAGATACTATTAAAACGTAACAAAGAAGTGTCAATACATTATAATATACATACCCTAAAATATGAACACTCCTTTATGTTACTGTATACAGTAGCCATTTTTCTCCAAAACGCTAGAATACTACGATATTTATATACGCAGAACTACATCGGGAAAACTTCTGATACTTACTGTAATACTTTGATATTGCCGTTTCCCGTAAGGTTGGAAATCCCTTTGTAGCTAGCGACAAAGCTCTGCCTCCATGCACAATCTTGCTTTAATTTTGTAAAACTCTTTTATAGTTTCATTTCATGAGCTTATTGTTTTATAATTGTGGTGGATTTGCGGTTTGTGACTAGACCCAGATCCTAGAGGGATCAGACATAACTAATTAGTTATGTTTGATCCCCCATAGAAAGAGAGAGGCATAGTGGGTTTAGAGTTTAGACTGTGCTATGCCGAATTTCCGCGGCGGAAGTTCGGCTTGATTCCGCCTGCAATGTACCTATTTTAAATTACCGATGACACACCATGCCGAAATTCCGTCGCGTTATATTGTATGCGTTTGACATTACTGACATAATCATGCGGAATTTCCGCCGCGGAACTTCGGCATGGTGTATTTAGACACTTACTATCACATGGCTGAAATCTTCTTAGTAGTGCCTCGTGTACTTAAAATACCTGCGTGTTTGTGGAGCTCTACGTGGGAATTGGGAAACCTGGCAGGTACCAGGTGAGAAAGGTAACTAAAAATTATTCTTACTTTACTAGCTATTTCCTGGCTAATACTTATACAGGGTGTAACAAAACTAAGTGATAATACTTTAGGGTGGGTATGTGTTCCTGACATAGAGTTCACTGTGAAAGTGGCAGCGCTGAAAGACCATTTTTTCAAAACAAAAACTTCATACAAAAGAGAGAGAGAGTCTTTCAGCGCTGCTACTTTAAGAGTGAACTCTCTACATGGAACAAATACACACACTAAAAAGTATTATCACATAGTTTTGTTCACCCTGCATATAAGGCATGATCGAAATTAAAGGCCAGTTACCACCATAAAGTTAATATACCTAGCGGAATAGAGCAACAATCTCGAGCTGTCAAACGTAACCGAAATTGGTTTTCATCTGTGTGAAAAATATGTGTACGTATACACTTACACAAGCATGATAGAACATGAATTCTATGAGATTAAATTGTCAACGTGCGGCACGTGCCGACTGGACGTCAAAAAAAAGAGTGCTGCTGTCATGTATCACACGTCTCTTTTTACCGCAGTGTTACTGATAGTGACATCTCTCTTGCTGGGCCTTTGTTTCTCTATTCCGCTAGGTATATTAACTTTATGGTTACCAACTTACCACCGAAGCGTGCCAAAATGAGGCACGAATTGGTGTGAAAACACTAAAAATCAAAACGTCAAGTAACGTGACGGCGCGGCGCGCGGGTGACAGTCGCTTGACAATTTAATTTGTAGCGCTATTCGCGGCTGGATTTTATGTATCCGCCCTAAAGCGCGGTTAGTAACCATCTCCTTTTTGGAAGTCGGTAAAAATATTCAAAAAGAACATTAACCACATTAGCTTTTGTCAAAGAAAATTGAGTTCCAAAATTTCACCCGAACATAATATTATGACATACATAAGTTAAAATCAATTATAAAAATTCGCGAATGAAAAGTTGTTAAAATATTTTCATTCACATTTAATATTGCAATAAGTAATGAGTAACTAAAATCACGTAGAAGCTGGCGTGGGCTTCGGTATATTTTATGAAGAAGCTAATTTGCATAGAGAATTTATGTTAGCTTGCACTGACAGTGTGCTGAATAATTTCAGTGCAGGGACCTTTCAGCACTTACTGCCAAGGTGTTTATGTTATACAGAATGTAACAAAATTAGAAATTAGAGGGGGGGGGGGACACACATTTTACCACTTTGGGAGAGTCTCTCTCGCACAAACTATTCAGGTTAGAAAAATATGATATGAGAAACCTCAATATGATTTTTGGAGACTTATCCATAGATACCCCACACGCATAGGTTAGATGAAAAAAAATTTTTTTTGTTTCAGTTGTACCTATGGGGACCCCTAAAATTTTTAATAATTTTTCCATTTTTGCATCAAAATCTTAATGCGGTTCACAGACTACATCTACTTACCAAGTTTCAATAGTATAGCTCTAATAGTTTCGGAGAAAAGTGGCTGTGACATACGGACGGACGGACAGACAGACAGACAGACAGACATGACGAATCTATAAGGGTTCCTTTTTTGCCATTTTGGCTACGGAACCCTAAAAAGTGACTCTCTCAGCGCTGCTACTTTCACAGCGAGCTCTATGTAGGAGCCCCATACACACACCAAAGTACTATCACTTAGTTTTGTTACACCCTGTATAAGCGCTGACTCTATTAGAGCCAATTCACACCGAAATGCGACGAGTCATTACTCACTACGCGATAATGCGAGAAGATATTATTTTGACATTTAAATTGTGTATTGTTTTATGTATCACCAAGTTGCTTCATCTCCTCTTGTCTCTCGTCGTACTTATTTGGTTTAAATCTCAATTAATCAAACAATTTAAACCTTCACAAAGAATTGGGAGGAGCCTTCCCTACCCTTAGTATTATATAACGTGCCTGTTTGTATAACGTGTCTGTATATCTTGGCATTGTAGCTCCCAAATAGATGAACCGATTTTGATATTATGTCATTTCTTCATTTTAAAGCTGACGTGATGAAGAGCGTGTTACGCTTTTCCTCACTGCTTTACCTTTGGAAGATTTTCTAAAGTTTCTTATTTCAGTTTAATATATTTTATCGAGAGAGTTTATTGAAATACCCTTCTTTAAATCATAACCCTAAATTCCATACCCATAAAAATCCCTCAATAAAAAACCTCGCGTACAAGTGAATCATGTAACGCACAGTGTAAATAAAATACAGTATCCTACTGCCCGAATATGACGTTATACTCATAAGTCATAAGTCATAAGCATGATTTCAGATACCTGAAACCTTACTGAAACTTGTTAATTTTTGAATTTCAGACAACGTAGGCTCGATCCCAGTTGGTGGTGTGTAGTGTGTACCAATGATACATTTTTAGGTCTTAAGTTTATTACAGAGAAGCAAATTAAGCCCTAAATATAGTTGGCCTGACGTATGACCACTTTTGTGGACTGGTATGCAGTTCACGTCTTTGGACTGGACTGACTAAGCTAGAAAATAGGTGAATATAAAGTAACAACAATATTATTATGTTACAGACACTATAACAGGACTTGATAACCACCCCCCGATGGTTGCTCGTCTTGTCGTGGCGGTGGGGCTCTAGTAACCGCGGCTTGGACAACCGCGGTGAAGCAAAGAGGCAACCAGGGCCGGCCGGTGTCGCCGCCTGGCCCGAGGAGGGCGCTCCCAGCGGACTGGAGGAGTCCGCTGCGGATGCGCACCGAGGTGGGGCCGCAGAGGAAGAGGCAAGTAGGTATTACGGTGCGCCGCTTGCCCTATCCTCTGCGGCCGAGGACGGATCGCGGGGGGGGGGAGGCATTGTGGTAGGTTGCCGCTCTCCCTACCCCCCCTGCGAGCTGGCGGGGCCGTTCCGTTTGAATGGCATTGGTGGGGCCGCAGAGGCAAGTAGGTATTGCGGTGCGCCGCTAGCCCTATCCTCTGCGGCCGAGGTGTGGTCGGTGGCAGAGCCACAGACCTGATCTGCCACATGGCCTCCAAGTAGCAGACTCGGGGGGCGTCTGCTACAGCCCTGGTGGGGGCCGAGGAGGAGGGCGCACGTGTTGTGCGCCCATCGTGGAGTCTTCGGACCGCTGGCGGGGTCGCGGATGTGTGTATCGTTCCCGTGGCCCCGTCAAAAGGCAGCGTGGCGGAAGATGGGGGGGGGGGGGGTTAGTGGGTATACCGTGGTCTCATTAGCTACGGGAGTCCCACATCACCGCTCGGGTCGCCCCCTGCGCCTGGGTGGTATGCGTAATGCATTTCCCCCTCCGGGAAAAAAAAGGACTTGATAACCAGTACTTAATATTTTTTGGAAAATACTGTATAATTATATAATATGCAAATTTTCCACAAAATAATAATATACTAATTGTACAATATCAGAATTTGCTTCATCAAAATAAGTCATCATGTCAAGCCTCGGTATTGAGATATCTCTGATAGGATACTGTATGTCATTATACTGTACACAGTATAAATATCATACAGTAGTGGTCATAAATTGGGCGGACGAGACGTGTATCGGCTGTTTAGCTGGGTCTCTGGTTGGCCGTGAAATTGAATGTGTCCAGTGTACAGTGTATGTACAAACGGGGTGCTTAGAGCCGCTGGAAGAGACATTCGAATTCGAATGTAGAACTCGAAGATTCAATATTTCATCGTTTTCTATACAAACCGCGATTGACAATAAAGTGACAGATGTGAGATGTTCCTAGCCTAGACTAAGGGCGTATCCTATTTTGCATAGGTACATTGGATGTGATCTGCGGGGCTAAAATGGTAACATTTTGCAATTCCTCCAAAAAATGTATTGTCAAAACTGTCAAACTAATAAAATATTATGTCAAATTAGTACAAATTGTGCAAATTATCAAATTCATTGCACAATTGTACTAATTTGACATTTGTTAGTTTGACAGTTTTGACAATTATTCATTTTCTGGAGGAATTGCAAAATGTTACCATTTTAGCCCCGCTGACTATGAAGTATCGAGTATACCTCTTCGAATTCATAAATAGTTAAAGATTATCATTTTGAGAGTTACCAAGATGTTTTTCGATGAATCTATAATAGTCTGTGTCTTTATAAGAGTTCAATTTTTAGGGTTCCGTACCCAAAGGGTAAAAACGGGACCCTATTTACTAAGACTTCGCTGTCTGTCCGTCTGTATGTCACCAGACTGTAACTCAAAAACGGTAATAGCTAGAGAGTTGAAATTTTAAATACTAAAAACAAAATAAAATTAATATTTAAGGGGGGCTCCCATACAACAAACGTGATTTTTTGGCCTTTTTTGCTCAATATCAATAATAGCAACAGGTAGGTACTTAAATTTTTCACATAATCCTTAGTTTTATGTTTAACTTAATCTATACATATAATAAAATCGTAGGAAAGTCAATTCTGTACATTGAATATTTTTGAAAAATAATACTTGGGACGTGATCTACAATCGATATGGAAGCCAAAAATATAGTTTTTAGAATTTTTGTCTGTTTGTCTGTTTGTCTGTTTGTCTGTATGTATGTCCGGGATAAACTCAGAAAGTACTGAATGGATTTACTTCAAATTTTGCACGAATATTATATAGAGGTCGGGTCAACACATAGGCTATATATTATGACGATATCACCTAGGGTGGGGGGAGGGGCTCAAGTTTCAATATTTTTAGTTTTTTGCTCATATCGCTAAAACGGTGCGTTGTAGAGAGAAAATGTTCCGTACGTAATGAAAGCCCATAAAATTTCCTACAAATTTCTCCTTCACACTTTGTATCTATCTTCACTCCTTGCCATGCTATGAGCTTTTGTCTATCTTTTCTATACAAATTTCGAGTGTCGTTTGATTAACATGCTGGGAGCTTTGGCATCGGTCTTTTCTTGGGGGGGGGGGGGGCTTCGTTCCCCTTAAATTGAGGCTTTAGGGCTGGAAAAGACCTGGAAATAAAAAAAACTGTAGATTTTATATGTATCCAGATGGTGAAGTAGGTAACTTATAAGGTTAAAATGTCCTATTTATGACCCCTTTAGAGGTAAGGATGATCAACCATTATGGAGTGGTCGCGGTTGCTTTAGGAGGTATCCAGCTTTGAAGGTCTACCTGACCTTCTATAGAAGTTAAGCTTAATGTTTTATCTTATTTTCTTCTGGATAACTGTATAATCTCGTCTTCCAGTGCCGGACATTTTTGACAGTTGCTTCCCACTGCCAGACGTCCTTAAACTTCCAAAATATTAGATGTTGATAATGCTATTTTGTTTAGAGAAGTTTATTTTTAAACTTTCTGCGTTTGACACGACAGAGGGGCGTAACTTGTATCGAAAATTGACGGCTGTGTCTAAAACAGAGACTAGCTCGAAAGATAGCTCGGGGGCTTTAACAGCTTTAAACAGCTTAGCGGTGAATGGTGATATTTGGAAAGACGCTGTTGCTTGAAGCTTCAAATATACGAAAGTTATATTGTTTAAAAAATATATTTGCACCAAGCATGAACGTAGAAAAAAAAGGCGGACGGAGTCTTATTATACACAGCAGGCGTAAGGGCAATGCTTTGACAGGCGTAAGCACAGAAATAAGATCAAGATAATATAAGTCTGTGGGCGTAAGAATGTGCGCGTGGCCGACTCTGAAGACACAGTGCTGTGTATGATAATTGATAACAATTATTATTGATAAGACCCCGTCCGCCTTTTTTTCTACGTTCATGGCACCAACATTGTTTTAAGTATACTTATTGCAAATTTACTACTTACCAGGAATAAGACTACTCTTCAGGTATTTTCATTATGTACATATAATAAGTATACACAAAAATCAATAATTATAGTTCAGATTAATAACCTTTAGATTAATAACTTTTCTTTTTACCTGCACATAAGTTATAACCTGCCTTTTTGCTTCGCCGTAGACGGCTAAAATAAAGCCTATATATGTTACCCAAACATTTTTACGAATACACTAAAATGTCACAATTCACAAGCAAACACAGCTTACGTATAACAACTAAAAGCATGACATTCCCTAGCTCAGTCGGTTAAAATGTTAAAAGTTAAAGTGACAGAATGAACTCCTTTATTTGCGCTCCGAAGTCCTTGGAAGTCGTTACAAATGGTTTGTTTATAGTTTGCATCGGAACTGCTCAGAGCACTGCTCGAACAAGCGCTCAAAGCTGAGCACCAGTTCGGATGTCACACCCGGAGTTGTCTCTGTCAATAGTGTGCTCTGTGCAAACAGATTACTAGAACAATTCGATGGTATGTTTTTAGTACCCGCGGGAGTTCAAAATAAACTTTATTAGTAACGACGAGGTTTACTCATCCCAACCATCTAAGCTGCAGCCTTAGAGCTAGGCCGCAACAGTGCGTTGCGGCGTCGCATCGCAAAAACAACCTTAGAAAAGCAATGTAGTTTTTTGCGATGCGACGTCGCAACGCAGTGTTGTGGCCCGGCCCTTACTCCGAAACTGTTTTTGACCGAGCTTCAATTTCAATAGTTTTTGACACTTTAGACATCTAAAATAGCACTCGATCGTGTTGCGGATCGATTTGGAACTAATCAAATCGTATCACTTCGTCGCAGTTTGATATCAGTTTCAGGGGTAAGGCTGCACATTTGTCAGTAATTAATCATCGCACGGTTCAGTGGTTTGGGCGTGAAGAGGTAACAGACAGACACACTTTCAATATTAATAAGTATGGATATTATACGTTTTGCATTTTTTTCTAGCTGATTTGAAAACTCATTTGACAGGCAAAGACTTTAAATAGTTGTACGCTGCGCTATCATTATTAGTAAGTAGGTAAGGGTACCAAAATTAAACCACCATTAGCAATATAGTTTTGTATACATGCACCAAACGTATTACGTGAATCCATGGCGTCACCATGGATACGCAAAAATCCCTGACGTGGAAAAATGGGAAGGGGTTGAATGAATGAAAAGGATTTGACCGACCAAATATTGCTAGAATTTTGTGTCTGCCCTGGAAAAGTGAAATATTTTTACTCTACAATGGATAGCGAGTTGCGACGAAGCAAGGCCAATAATTTCAGCCATCTTTGTGTTTCACCATCGTAAACTGGAGGCCTCCGTGGTCCAGTGATTTAGAGCGTGGCTTTTGACTCGAAGGTTGTGGATTCGATTCCCGCGTTGGAAACATTTTATTTCCAAGTTTGGTTAGGACGATGCAGGCTGATCACCTGATTGTCTGACAAGTAAGATGATCCATGCGTCGGATGGGCATGTAAAAAAACGGTCTTGCGTCTGATCTCTCGCCAGTCGTCTTCTTTCCCACTGGGTCATGAGAGTAAAGGAATAGAGAGTGCTCTTGTGTACTGCGCACACACTTGGGCACCATAAAATTACTTCTACGTAACTAGTCTGGTTTAATGAAAGCAGCCACCGAAACCGGTGTGGGAGTTATTATTGTAAACTGATGATTGATTTGATGATTCCAAGATATCCCTTCGTTTTCTACCGACCGGACCGCGACATTGGTTTAGCGATACCGCCGCTGCTTTGAAAATGAAACCTAAAGCCAAGATCATTTATTAAAGTAGAATTTTATTTGAATTTTTGTCGGCCGCGCGCGCGGTCGCTTGCAACAATAATCGGAAAGGCACCTTAACGTATATTAGAAAAGCCTAGTAAATATTGAACTGTTGTCCGAAAGTTGCACTGCACCGCGCTGTAGCCGACAGATTTTTTAAGATTTTCAAACAATTTAATGATACATTTTAGTCCGCTAACAAAAATCAGATATTATTTAACTAACATAATTTATAATACTTTATAATATCACAACAACACTCAGATAGGAACAATATAAACGGTAGCGAGTTGTTTGATAATAATAAAAATTGTATGATAATTTTGATTTAAAAAATCATTAGGGCGAGCGAAGCCAGTCCTAGTATATTATCCCACAGGATATTATACTAGGACTGGCTTAACTGTAGGTACAATTACAATTTCTAGGATAAAAGCTATCCTATGTCCTTTAACGGAACTTATAGTATCTACAATTACCAAACAGCAAAATTGCTTCAGCGGCTTGAGCGTAAAGAGGCAACAGACTGACAGACAGATAGACACGCTCTCTTGTTTATTATATTATTATAGATTATGTTATTTATATGGCTAACATAATAATATTATTAGTCTTTTCTGTATCAGTTTTACAACTTTTTGCATTCAATGCCTACGTTGAAAACAACGCGAAAATTCCCATTTTATACACCCACAAGAACAAAATATAATTACGTTTCAATTCACAAACAACATTTCGCAAATTGGTAATGACAAACGACAACTTTACCCGCGCCGCGAGTTTCGTATATGCATCGAAATACCATGCTATGGAAGAGTAACTGAGTCAAAGAAATCGGTCAGATGTGAGTCGGAAACTTGTACAAAGGGAAAAGTACTCTTTGTATCATCAATTAATATCATATGGGATCCCCTCTTAAATAATTTTTAAGCTATTGCATAGCGATCAGCGATTGTGATCGACTCAAGAAATTCAGTAACAAAAATAACCTAACACCCCTCATTCTGACCGTCGGGATGTGCCAGTCGGTGCAGCGTTGCCAGACTTCGGCACGGTGTTTGTGTGCGTGCGACGTACGTGCGTGTTTGTATGAGTTAATTAAAAATTGGTATGCAATAGCGTAATATCGCGGCAGTCCCTGATAGCCACACTTATTTTTTAGTTAGGTACTTTATTTTGTTTCTTTAGCAGCAACATAAATATTAAGTGAACATTTAATATTTATGTTAAGACAGAGACTAAGAATGTTTATTGACTTAAGACGCCCAACATAAATTAATGAGGACTTTCGCAGAAAATATTATGTAGAAATATCTAGTTGAAAAAAACTAAAAAAACATGCTTTAGCCAATCCGCCATCTTGGATGTCCACCACGTTGGATTTAAGTCACGTGACTATTTTTTTCGTATTCCTGTCAGCAAACCCTTTCATTTGATACCCATATTATGGGGGTGCATTTCAAATAGCCTGTCCGCAATCTTAGGGAGGCTGCCATATTGGATTTGTAATGACGTTTCTTAGCTAGTCATGTAGTGTCATCAGAACTCAGAGCGTGTGCAAAATTTCATCCTAATCAGAGGCCGGGAAGTTGGTCAAATTAAGATTCGAAGATTTTCTTACATACTAGCTAGTCAAATTAAGATTCCAAGATTTTCTTACATACTAGCGTGTTAATAATAATAATTTATGTGAAGTAATCATTAACTCATTGCCGCCAATTGAACTGATCGACGAACACTGGATTGAAACCTTACCTCCTAGTGTTTCTACCACCGCGGATTGATGCTAGATGTATTGCGTAAACTAATTTAGTTTCCCCTAATGATCGGTAATCAAGGGGAGGTGTGGCGAATTCGTTCACGTCGTAATTAAATGCGGGGGAAACTTAAACGTCTGCTTCTAATTAATACTCGTATTGAATTAATACTTGCTTTTAGTTCTCAGTAAAATATTACTATTCGAGAAGATCGACGTTTCCTCAATCTAATAGTATAGAAATTAGCGCTGAGTGTGAGCGCGATTTGGCATCGAAACAGCACGGCGGCGCGGCGCCGATATTATATGAGTTTTACACGTACAAGTTGTGTAATAAAGAATAATGTTTAATGATTATGGTGAAACAAATAAATATTTTCTCTTTGTTATAAATTATCTTAGAGGGTAATTTCACAATCAGTTATAACGTTAATAATTTACTTATAGGGGATGTTACCCAAGGGTCTGAACTCTGAGCAGAGGACGCTTCGAGCACATAATTATACTACCTACACCTACAGACTATAGTAATTGATCCGACCAAAATCCGACATGTTGCACACGTTATAATAATATATCAAAGAATATTGATCCACATTGACAGAAGCATTGTACGTTTGTTCGACGTTGACACAATAATGGAAGAATAAGGTAAGTAACATTTCGTAACATACGGACAATAACACATTTTTTCCCTAATTATTTCAATAAAACTTGTAACTTATCTACTTCATAACCTAGCTAATATATCTGGCTACACATACAATCCATAGTTTTTCTATTTCAAATAACTTTTCCGGCCCTAAAGCCTCCATTTAAGCAAAAAAACGGGAAGTTTTTTCATGTTACTTACCTTATTCATCCACTCACGTCTTGAATTATGACGAAGTCAAAACTTTTTGTTACGCCGGTTCTTCTCGCCGGTGGTAGGCCGTAGGCACCATACGTAGGACATTCTGAAAACATTTGTTTTAAATTTATTCAGAAATAAAACAATTTTGCTTTGATTTGAAACGATTTAAAAAACATTACACGACAAACTTTTATAAGAATTCACGTCATGTTTTGTTCGGCGAACGAGTTATACGATGTATATTAATTAATAACAAAACATTGTAATCGAAGTTCGTAACTTTGTTATTTTGAATTTTAATTAAACGAAGTGGAACTAAGATAATAGCTGGTACTTAAATAAGATTCTATTATTTGCTCCTAAAGTGAGTTCGCAAGTATTTAAATGACAACAATAATGGCGCCCATAAACTCGGTTCGACTGTGCTGTTGGATATTATTGAAACAATAAGATACGGCGTGATTTTTAACCGACTTCAAAAAAGGAGGTTATCAATTCGACGCGTATGTATGTATGTAATATTTCCAGAACTGCCAAGTTTTTAACCGACTTAAAAAAGGAGGTTATCAATTTGACGCGTATGTATGTAATATTTCTATAACTGCCCAGTTTTTGTTTATTATTATGTTAGTCTATATCAGCGTCTGTATGTATATATGTATGTTTTTATGTTTGTATTCGCATATATCTGGAACCACAAGTTCGATTTCAGTAATTCTTTTTTTGTTGTACTAGGTATTGTTCAACTTAGGGAACAGTGCAAGTTTCATCAAAATCGGTTTAGTAGTTTTGGAGATAGGGAGTTTTAATTCTCAATCAAGTACAATTTTGAAGTCGGTTTTATTTTTTTAAATACAGTTATTAATACTAATGAAATAGTTTATTTTAGTTAGGGCCTGTTTCACCACTCCGTGATTAAGTGACGGATAGGCTATCCACAACTTTTTTGACAGATTCTCCAAACTCTATCTGTCAAGTGGTGGATAGCCTATCCGGCACTTATCAGGAAGTGGTGACTGGTGAAACAGTTATTCTAACCTTGGTTACAGCCATGTAAGTTGTATCATGTATGCACTTGTGAAAAAAATGCTATTTTATATATTTTAACTACCCATTGTTGTAAAATTTCAGTTACAAAACCTGAAAGTCGGTTAAAAATACAATTTTCCACTACCCGCTGCTCGTGCGTAGCGGTATTCTAAAACGCTCTAGGGACAAACTATAAAATCGATCCCACGAAATACGCTCGCATAAAAATTACAAAGTCCCGGCGGGACGCAATAGAAGACTTGAGTTGGATGAAGTGTGTAACTAATATTTTACAACGTAAGAGCAATCACTAATTATTTTTTCCCTTATACTTTGAACAAACCTTGTAAGTTACCTACTTCATCATCTAGCTAATACAGGGTGTAACAAAACTAAGTGATAGAATAGAATATAATATACTTTATTACGTTCAAAAAGTTGTACAAACATAGAGATATATTCAGCAAGGACACATGAACACAAATGCGGCTTTATTCCTATTGAGCAATTTCTGCCAATCAACCTTTGTTATAAGAGTACATTAATAATTAATTTAGGGTATACTGTGCACTAAAATCTAAAAGTAATGAAACTTAACAACTAAAATTATATTCTATTATGTACCTAATTTATATTTTATTATAATATTATTAATTAATAATACTTTAGTGTGTGCTTGTGTTTCTTCATAGAGTCTCTTTCAGCGCTTCTACTTTTACAGTGAACTCTATACACGTAACACGAGTCACACCCTAAAGTATTATCACTTAGTTTTGTACACCCTGTATATCTAGCTATACATAGAATCCACATTTTTGTATTTCAAACCATTTCCCGGTCCTGAAGCCCCCACTTATGCAAAAATACTACAGTTTTTAAAATCTTTAGTTACCCACTTTATTCATTCATGTCTTCAATCGATATGCAATAGAAACAAAGAAATGGTGAAAACGGTTTCTTTTCTTTTGCTAACGTCCCGATATTGCGGTTGGCGGAGTCGGAAAAATGTCATTTTGTTGGTGTAAACTGAATGCAAAGGTTTTGGGGACAAATGTATGAAACAACTATTTTAGCCCGGCCGCACATTGTCCGAATTCTGATCAGAAACATTTGAATTCCACCGGATCGCCACCCCGCACATTATCCGAAATATTCTTCCGGCGAGTTCGAGCTCACTCGGCTCAGTACAACATGTAAGAGACAGCGCGGACGTTCAACTGTTTCTGATCAGAAATGTTGTACAATGTGCGGCTGGGCTTATGCTGGGTGCCGCAACAGCTGCATTCTTCTTAAGGGTCAATACAGACCGCAACCCGACGCGTAGATGCATTTCTAAATAAGTTTGCATGACGTCTCACGCAATAAGAGATGTTTGTCAGATGGCGCTATGTCACCGTAGGGTCTATCGTGTGAATTGTCGTGTCAAAGAGCTGTAATGTGTCATGAAATAGCTGCCACATGTGTAAATATAGCTGTCATAAGTCTATCTGACACGAAAGGCCCTACCTTCCCTCTGGTAGCAAATGATACATCGACAACCCTCATTGAAATCGGTCAAATCCGTACAAATTGACCCTTAATCGTATATTTATGTTCTTTTCAGGGACCCAACGTTTCCTCTGCGTCAAAATCGGTTGAGCGGCTTAAGAGGCAACGGCCAGACATAACTAACAGAAAGACAGTCAAAAAAATGAGACCTGCAAAACAAATGTCTTGTTACGTCTGGATGCTTACCCAGCTGTAGGTGGGCGCTTGCTTAGACTAATTGGGCGTTTATGCGCCTTTATTCATCTAAATAGGTAGGAAAATGACCGGTCATTTCGTGCATTTATGGACATTTGTTTTGCAGGTCTCATTAACCGACTTCCAAAAACGAGGAGGTTATACGTTCGTCTGTGGATTTTTTTTTTTTTTTTATGTATGTTCAACAATTACTCCGCCGTTTATGAACCGATTTTCAAAATTTTTCTTTTGTTATATAAGGTTCCACTCCAATTTGGTCCCATTTTGTCAAAAGTGGTGATCTGATGATGGGATCCATGAGTAATCGAGGGAACTCCTCAAAATTTAAATGGAAACATATGCTTTTTTTTGGTTTAATATGAAGTAACTTTCCTCATAGATCTTATGATCAAGTTGCTAACTTGGTAACCTAAGCACCAAGGTCGAGTCATTAACATTGAAATAACATTATAATTTTTTAAATCGTTCGACAAATTCGGGCTTTGTTCTTAAAGACGATTAAAAGTAACAATAATAGGGTTATTGTTATATAATTAGATAACTCATGGTGTGGTGACTGGTAGTAGTGATTATGATGATGAATGTAACTTGCATAGTAGCATATGCTTTCAGTTCTTAAACCAACTCCGAAACCCTCAAACTTGTATATATAAGGAATCCGGAGTTCTCTTAGCACCTTCGGAACCATGGTATAACTAATTTTAAAATCTTCCTTTTTGGTAGCACATACTTAGGATACTTCTCATAAAATCGAAATCCTGGTGCAAAATCTTACTTTTTGGTAACATATGCCTGAAATACTTCATATGAAACCAAAAAAAACATATGTTTCCATTTGAATTTTGAGGAGTTCCCTCGATTACTCATGGATCCCATCATCAGGTCACCACTTTTCTGAACATTGCTTTTTGGTAGCATATGCTTAGGATACTTTTTATAAAATCGAAATCATTATAAGTTTCCATATAAATTTGGAGTAGTTCCCTCGATTACTCACGGATGTATGGTGGAATGGTGGTGATGATGATGATAATTAATTAAATTTGCATAGTAGTATATGCTTTCAGTTCATAAGACAACGCCGAAACCCCCAAACATGTATCTATAAGGAGTAAGGAGTTCTGTTCACCACCTTCGAACCATGGTAAATCCTGGTGCAAAATCTTACTTTTTGGTAACATATGCCTGGAATACTTCATATTAAACCAAAAAAAACATATGTTTCCATTTAAATTTTGAGGAGTTCCCTCGATTACTCATGGATCCCATCATCAGATCACCACTTTTGACAAAATGGGACCAAATTGGAGTGGAACCTAATATAACAAAAGAAAAATTTTGAAAATCGGTTCATAAACGGCGGAGTAATTGTTGAACATACATAAAAAAAAAAATATCCACAGACGAACGTATAACCTCCTCGTTTTTGGAAGTCGGTTAATGAGACCTGCAAAACAAATGTCCATAAATGCACGAAATGACCGGTCATTTTCCTACCTATTTAGATGAATAAAGGCGCATAAACGCCCAATTAGTCTAAGCAAGCGCCTACCTACAGCTGGGTAAGCATCCAGACGTAACAAGACAGATAGACACAAAAACAATAGTACAATTTACATTAGATGTAAAAACCTGGCATGTGCATTATTGTGCCATTTTATTGGTACAATACTGTACATGCCGACTGCTAGACGATTTAAACCAGCCTATTGTCAGGTCCAATGTCCTTTTAGCAGTAAAAAACCTCGAGCGTTCTTTACAAGCACTTAATATTCAATTAACATGGACAAAATATGGTGAGTGTTTTGAACGGCCGGCAGTTTTCAGTTTATTCCGATGGCTCAATCGACCCCATTCTCCCGTTTACGATGGCCAGATAAAGTCACATTTTTTAAGTTGGCGTAGTGTACACACGGTATTTGACGTGCATGAAAATTTCTTTGAGGAATAAAAGGTTTTAACGAGCTCTGTGGCTTAGTGCAGGGTTTCTCAAAGTGGAGTACGCGAACCCCTAGGGGTTCGCCATTCGACAGCAGGGGTTTCGCGACAAGATTAACGTAATGGTGGCTCAACACCTGGTCATGATTAAAACTAACTACAGAAATCGACTTGATACCGAGTCAGAATTAATGTTAAAATTGTCAAAAATTACTCCCAACATTGAATCCATTTGCGACAAGAAACAAGCACACCCATCACATTAATTTAGAAAGACATTTCTTTTGGCACTTTGTGTTACCTATTATTCAAATAAAAACCTTATTTTCTTCAACAGTAAAATTTTTTAGGATTTCATTAGTTAGTAAGGGGTTCGCTGTCACCAGGAAATTGTAACAGGGGTTCGTGGAGCCAAAAGTTTGAGAAACCCTGGCTTAGTGGAAGCAAGAGATCGCAGGTTCAAACGCCGTCAAAGTGAACAACAACAAAAAAAAATACAGACGAACATAATATAACCTCCTCCTTTTTGGAAGTCGGTGAAAAAGGCTGTGTATTACAGCGCAGAATTTAAAAAAATGTATAATACCTACTAGATGTTGCCCATTGCCGACAACTCCGTTGCGTTAAAATTCTTTTATCGCATTTAAGGACGCTATTACAAATATCAGCGATTTTCCGGTACCTACCCTATTAAAGAATTAGGAGTCAAACTGCGAGGATATTTTGGTTTCAAATGAAAGATAATATTATATTCATCTCCACGACTGTACCATAAAAATTCTATAGCCGCATACAAAATTTTCACATAAAATACGTTTTAACCATAACAATAATCGCAAAATATGAAAAAAATGGGGTCTGATTAGGTACCTTAATATCTAAATACACTGAACTGAGGAAAATAAATATATAAAAAAATTGTTGCTCATTTAGTCCTCTATAAAGTCCGCTAAAATTTTATATAAAAATAAACAACTTTTCCAGTTATAAGAAAAATAAGAAAATTTCTCAAATTTTTTCATACATTTTCGCCATATCAAAAACGCGGCGAGCGTCGTAACCGCCACTGTACAAGGCGCGCTAATATGAATCTTATTTTAATGTCATTATCGTCGATATTCGTACTGACAGACATCCGAACTGCTAATTAAAAAGTTGGAGCATTCTTAACCGTACATTTATCTGTACACATTGGTATAAAAAGTATCTTATGTCCTTTCCCGGGACTCAATATATTTTCATACCTTTCAGCTAAATCGGTTTAGCGGTTTGGGCGTAAAGGGGTAAAAGACAGACAGACACACTTTCGCACTTCTTATATTATAATGGATTAAGTCCTTTCTCGGGATTCATAAATCGGTTAACAGACAAACATACTCTTGTATTCATAATATTATTAATTGAGGTGTGCAATTTTGTACCATTAATTTTGATTAAAAGTAACATCTTCTGGAAGTTTTGTGAGATAAAATTAAAGGGAATTTCGTAACTCCTACCTATAAATTTCTGATAAGGTCCGAATTGAATGTCAATAAAACTCCCGGACCCGTCCCAGTGTAGACTAAGATTTTTCTAAAAAAGACAGTACAGAAATAGACGAAGTTTAAATTGCCAACTTCAGTTTAAAAATATATCTACTTTATGCGAGACAATGGACAATCGACATACCTATTTTAACAGGGTGGAACAAAACTAATTGATATTAACATTTTAGGGTATGCCGTATGTGTCCCTTGTTTACTGTGAAAGTAGCAGCGCTGATCGAGCAACTTTTTTAAAACTTTTGTATCCAGGCCAACTTTACAACGCTGGAGCGCTTGCCCTAAAATTGACCCTGGTGATATTCCTTTAGTTTCCTCCTAGGTAGGTAAGTCTTTGTACTTTTTGCTACCAGGAAATTTGAGATTGTTAATCACTTTTTACACGAAGCCGAAAAGAATAATATTATATAAATGAATATGGAAATCCCCTTTTTGTTCATTTACATTATTTACATAATCGGTTTTGATTTTTACCAACATTTAAATTGTAAATATCGCATAACTTATTGAACGTTGAAAATATCATACAGTAGATTTTTATTTTTCTGATCGGAATAATCTGATACATTGTAATTTGTTACGTCCTACATAACCTATATCATATGATATAGAAATATCACTATATAAAATCCTTTGTTCTGAATGATATGCAAGTAAAATACGCAATAAGTGATGTAAAGCCTAAACTACTGATCGTAGGGACCTGAAAGGGGGGAATTTTTCGCGGCTTTTTGTATACTACGCGGCGGTTTGGGGAGGGGAGCTTAATATCCAAGAGATACACATCCGTAGTAAAACTTTGCGTACATTCTAACGGCGTGCAGCGTAAGGGGCCGCATTTTTCATGCAATTTCCTGTTACGCACTCGTTCATAAACATGTATGGAAAATGCGACCCTTTCCGCTGCCCCCGTCACAACGTGCGCTATCCTCAATGGTTTTAATCGTTTAACTCAGCCAATGCCCCGACCTTATCTTGGAAAGTGGTTAATGACGTAACACGTAAATAAATATTATTTACGGCGTAATAACCGTATTCTCCCCGTAATAAATAACTTTAACGCCTGCGTAACGGACTTACCCCATGTCGATAAATTTCATAGATTTTCCCTTATTTATTGTTACACGGAAACCCCATTTAAACTAACAGATTTATGTTAAAAGTCAAGATACTTTACGAATAAATTATGGGGGCATGTGAAGCAAAATTGATGGTTTTATAATTAATTTTTGTACTTGATAATGAACTATAAATAGTTTATACATACTATGTCATATATTATTTGCGAGGGTCTGTATAAGCGAAAATACGATACGATCACAAAGATGCATCTAAATTTCACGAATATTATAATATGCATTTGTAATGTAAATATTATAAATTTCATTATTAATATATTTATACACCACCGGAAAACTCTTCAATAAGTATAATCTAGCATTTATAATCGAACGAACAACATCGGCTCAACATTTATAACATTTATATTAATCTCAGGATTAATTCAGCGAACCACAAACATTTGAGCTTAGTTACATAAAATATGAGCCATTATTATAATAAAAGTTGTAAAATATTGAAATTTATTAAACTACGGGATATTTTTTGTTGGGAAATGAAAATTTGCGACTGTTTTGTTAAAAATTTTTTGTTAATATTGGAATAGTTTAACAATAACGGACAAAATCGTGCGAATAATATTATAAAACTAATGGTATATAATATACAAGATTTATATTATTAAATTTAAGCATTTGTATGCATGATTCCGTGCCTTCGCTTGCAAAAACAAAATACCATGATGTCCACTTTTGCTACTCTTGGTTAAATGTTAATTTTGGGTAAAAATTACATAATTTTCCTTGATTCTCGATATATTTTATGACAGAAAGTACATGATAATATTTTGTCATAGGTGTATTTGGATTGGCGCAAGTCTTTGACATCATTACTACAAAAGTATTCGTTGTTGTAATTTTATGTTGAATAATTTAATATTCTATTAACATTTCGACATTTTCTATGTATGACTGCTCTTTTTAGATTATGTTGCATCAACTTACTTTAACCTCAGACTAAGTAAAAACTTTAACTATAACTTTAACTTTAACCATAACAAAAAGTGAAATGAACTGTCAAATCCTTAGTAAAAGTCCACTATGGACGCCATATTTGACGATAACCTTAACTTTAACTTAAACTACGCCTCTGATGCAACTCACCCTAAAGTGTAGAAGTGGCGCTGCTGCCGCACTGGCGACTTGATGTGAAGGCACTCTATAAGGTCTACTCTTGAATAGACTGATATTAAATAAAAGTTTTTCAAGCATAATATGAAGAAATAAATCTTTTTTCTTTGTAAAATTACGTAGGTGTATACAGCATGACTGGTGAGCATAGACTTATATATTACTAAGGACCGGGTCAATCGCGCGTTGCAATGATGCAGATTCGTAGGGGTCAAAACGCTCCATTTGACTCCTACGTGACTTAGTCGTCTGTGGTCCGCAGAACAAATCGGGTGTCATCGTATGTCTATTCAGTGCCATAAAAATGCCTAGTTGTGTGGTAAAAAGCTGCAAAAATTATGTCAAAAAAGTTAAAAAAGCACATTGGAATATCTTATCATCGGTAAGCATCACAAATTCACAAACTGTTTAAGAATAGAAATAATTAATTTATAATTTTACTACATACCGATGTCCGCCATGGCTACTGTTTTACCGAGTAATGACGCAACCCCTACGTTCCACTTGGCGTTGAAAACGATCTTGCTAAAAATAGGAAGCATTTTCAGCGTTTTGATCGTTTTCAACGCCAGGTGGAACGCGTGGTTCGTCGGTAAAACAGCATTCGCACGCGGCCGAATATTGTGTCGCACTACGTAGTTCAACCGATTTTTCATAGATGGCTCTCTATTTCCTTGTATGAAAAACCTATTAGCAAAATCTTCTAGTAGGCATATCCTTACATATAAATCGATGCTGGTGAGTCAATACCGATTTTTAAGGAGAGTATTCAGTACTCGATTCTCATTATAAATATGTAATAAAATTATGTTCTTAATTTTTTTTGAATTTCCCAAAAATTAATGAATCATGGATACTAAGTAAATTACGCGGCTAGACAAGTAGACATACTATGCGGCCGGTGCAGAGGCGTGCGCTACCAAAGAAACACCACACAACTACCCCTCCCGCTCGCGGTGTCCATGCGTTGGGTAAATAATTATTTAACTTTAAGCTACATTTACTCAGTGATCAATTGATATTATTTTTTTAAATTATTTTTTTCCAACTAATATAATAGCCAAATATCACGTCCTCAAGTATTGAACATGTCTCACCAGTCACGCAGTATAAAGAAAATTTTTATACTTATCAATAATAAATTATATTACACCTTCTATAATATTATCACTTCGTTCATTATATTTTTCCTTCTTCAAAAATATCTTAGGTTTTTCCATTGTACGTAAAGGGCTTTTCGATGTAAAAATTCACAATGAGGCGTAGAATGTCATGTCTTCATGTCTTCGCCAATTTCTGTTCATTCTAACCCGGCAAAACATATTATCGATAAAAATATTCCTCCGACCGACCGGAAAATTAGATTTCAATCGAATATGGCCGCTATATTACTTTAACTAAGTCCTTTATTGTGCTGATATTGTGTAGGAAATGGATTAGCACAGAATAAAACTAATGATCTAAATTCGTAGGTTGCTTCTGGTCACTAAACATTACGTTACCAATAATAGTGTTTTATATAATACGAGCTATTGCCCGCGGCTTCGCTCGCGTTAAGAAGTATTATTATATACAAACTTTCATCCCCTATTTTAACCCCTTAGGGGTGGAATTGGTCAAAATCCTTTCTTAGCGGATGCCTACGTCATAACATCTACTTGCATGCAAAATTTCAGCCCGATCCATCCAGTGGTTTGGGCTGTGCGTTGATAGATCACCGTGTCAGTCAGTCACCTTTGAGTTTTATATATTTAGATACACACAACAACATCGTCTCGGCCAGTGGTTCTTAACCGGTGGTCTGCTGACCACTGGTGGTTCCTAAAGCCATTGCAAGTGGTCCGCGACGCTATACTAATAATATTATGTGAGAAGTCAGAAGTTAGTAAAGAGTATGCTCTACTACAGAACAGGAACAGGCATCTTGGTCGCCTACTTATCCATAGAGGAAATTCATGGCACCAACCCCAATCACATCGTTCAATTTATTCTAATGCGAAGGAGCCACAATAGATCCTCAAGGGTCACAGTGACGTCAGGCTAAATTCTAAAATGTACTGCCTTCAAAAGATAAGTATCATAATATTATAGTATCTGATATGAAATTCCACGGAAGTCGTGTATTAGTCAAACATCGGGGGGTGCATCGACCGGATACGGACTTGTCCGGGATATTGCGTCTCAAAAAAGTTCCGAACATGCCTCACAAAATTCCATACAAGACTACTATAAAAATAGAAAGGTATGCACGCTTCTCGGTCAGATTTTGTTTCATATATAATACGAGCTGTTGCCCGCGGCTTCGCTCGCCTTAAGGAGTATTATAATATACAAACTTTCATCCTCTATTTTAACCACTTGGGGGTAGAATTGATCAAAATCCTTTCTTAGCGGATGCCTACGTCCTAACGTCTTCCTGCATGCCAAATTTCAGCCCGATCCGACCAGTGGTTTGGGCTGTGCGTTGATAGATCACCATGTCAGTCAGTCACCTTTGAGTTTTATATATTATATAAGATTATCATAAATTGTTCATCGAAACCTCAGTTTACTAAATAGTTACTATATTGTAATCGAAACTAGAGTACTCCACGTACGTACGTAATCTACGGCATAAATCCATACTAATATCATAAATAAATGCGAAAGTCTGTCTGTCTGTCCGTCAGTCCGTACCTCTTCACGCTCAAACCGCTGAACCGATTTTGCTGAAATTTGACATGGAGATACTTTGAGTCCCGAGAAAGGACATAGGGTACTTTTTATCTCGGAAATAAACGAATTTTGACGCAACAGAGTTGCGGGCATCATCTAGTATAAAATAAAAATGTTTCCTGCAATAATAAACGGCTTGATTGTCTGCAGTCTATAGTCATAATATTATAGGGTAGACCTTAAAATATCATTAGAATAAACCCCCCTTAGGGTCTAGCAGTGGTTGCCTAAGCGTTCCCTTACCTTGGTGGAAGTCCGGTCCCTTTTGAGGTAGACCGGCCAGTCGTGCAGGGAGTCCCGTGTTTGTTAGATCCGGGATGCGTATTGCCAAACTGTATACTGACCCAGACCGGGGTTGCTCTGAGTTCGATCGCAGTTTGCCTTTATAGTTGAAGAGCAAACTGTATACCTATTCAGAGCGTGTCTGAATCGAAATACATTTATTATTTTAATTTTATTATTTTCAGTGAACATCGATTACAAATAGGTACAATTTATTGTGTCAGTCAGTACATCTTTCTTATGAAAAATTAATAAATACTGTCATTGGAAACACTTACATTTTTTTTAACAGCCTGTAACTATAATTGTTACAGTTAAAATTTTTACAGTTCAAATTTTTCAAAATACTTACTCGTACAACGGGTTTTCTTTCGTTATAACCCAAAATAATTCACAATAGGTATGTTTTAGGGAAAGTTGTTCAGTTTCACGGATAGGTATAACAACCACACACAACAACATAACAAAAATATACGGGAAATTATTAAACACATTGTATAGGTAGTTACAGATATTCGCATGTCACAGTTTGCTTTACATACAAGCGAGCAAAGTGCATACCTACTCAGATTGGTCTGAGCTCGTATATACTTTGCTCCAATTTTCAATGAGCGCGACGTAGTTCAGTACAGACTATGGGCGTCTGGGTCAGTATACAGTTTGGCAATACGCATCCGGGATATCCCTCCTTTATACGGCTGAAGGCGAACCGCAGGTGGTTTTAGTGAGTAGGAGTCTCACATACCCCCGGGGTGCTGAGCACATACCCAACCCGGGGGACCCATGATGGGTTTCCCCTGCGCATCAAAAAAAAAAGGGTCTAGCAGTGGTGTAAATATTTAATAGACCAGTTATGGTAAACACTAAACCAAACGCGAATTTAACGCACGTTGCCATTTTTCCATGGCAGCCTTCAAAATATAGACTCTATAGCAGAGATTCTCAAAATGGTCCAGGTAGACCTCCAGGGGTCCACGCGAGTTTCACGGGGGTATTTGTTGAGCATGATAAGAAATAGCAATTAGAGCCCCCGCAGACTGCAGATTTTTAATCGGCCGATAGTTTAGTTCGGCTCTTGATCAGTATGAATCTGTATGGAAGTGCGCATATTACAACGATACGTCCAAGTCGGCCGATAATTGAGTTTGATGGGCTATAGTCTATACGATTGCCTCAAACTTAACCATCGGCAAGCTGTCGGCCGATGCTAAATCAGTATGACGTTCTTCCACGCGCACACACGACGCCGATTGTTTAGTCGGCCGACTCGGCCTATTAAAAGTCTGCAGTCTTCGGGGGCTCATAACTATTGTAAGGTGCATAAAAAATAATTTGTTTTCGATACTACCTTTCTATGGGGTCTTGACTTCTATTAATATCTAAGTCAGAAAATGTTCTAAGAAGATTAGTGGCTGATTTTTGTTTGAGATTTAGAAATTGATAGTTAGTTGCAGGGTCCATCAAAAACGTTGAAAGTGGTCTTTAAAATACAAGAGTTTGAAAACCACTATCCTATACTCTATAGCAGTACTACTCAACCTTTTTTTACGGGCCACAAACACGTTTTGGTCTTGGTGTTGCGGGCCTCAACCAAAATTTTTAAGGGTTAAAAATAACATTTCAAAATTAACGATTTAAAAGTATAAAATTTTTTACGACTTTCACGACAACTTTTCACTATTTTGCCTTTGCGCGTGAATTTAAAAATGTTTTAAATTCACGGGGCTACTGATAAAGTCCCGGCGGGCCGCAGGTTGAATACAGCTATTGTCTCTCACATTGTCAGCAGTAACCACTAGGTGTGACGCGGGTGCACGGAATGAGCCAGTGAATATCGCATCGCCAGTCATCGTATCGGATTGCGACGCACCGAGATGATGCATCGTAAATATAACGGCAATGAGGGTATTTGAAATTGTATTGGCCACAAGCAAGCAGCGATTAAGATTTGTTTCCCATCGAAAAGAAATAGATATAGAGAAGAAACGACTATATTTTATTGGAGGATAGTTCTAGCTTCAAAGTAAGTACTGGTCGAAAAATCATCGATAACAGAAATTATCTTATTTATTTTTTATTTTTTTTTTATTTTGTATTTTCTAGCCCTCATATGAACGTTATTGATGTATTTCGTAACTCGTAGGGTACATTCATACTATACTATAATATTATAAATTCGAAAGTGTGTCTGTCTGTTACTTCTTCACGCTCAATCACTGAAAGTGACTGAACTGATTTTACTAAAGAGCATGGAGATACTTTCAGTCTCGACAAAGGACATAGGATATTTTTTTATCCCAGAAAAATTTACGGTTCCCGCGCGATAAACGAATTTTGGCGCAACGGATTTGCAGGCGTCATCTAGCCGATATGATAAATTACAAAGTTGTTTTCTATATTTTAATGCCTTTTTTGTCTTGATAAATGCAAGTATCCGTAATAGTCCGCTACCCTAGTTGTTCCTAGGCCAGTTGGATCTGATAAAACGGAATAAGCGTTGTATAAAAGAGTCGCTACCTAACACACCTTTTACCTTTTTTATTTATTTTTACCTCTCAGGCCATAACACATCAATCAGGGAGTTTTTGTGCCCCACTGCAGCTGACATATGACTGACACGACCGGAGCGCCTCAATACAGTTTGCCAATAGAATCTGTAGGTGATCGCAGATCTAGATGTTAGCTAGATATGTTCTAATGTAAAATTTGTTAACGTTTCAAGAACTGCGCTCAGAGACGAATGTTGAATATTATAATTCATTTTGTAAACTCTTAAAAAAGTGAAAAATCATAACGAGATTTTTTCTTTTCTTAAAGAATAATATTATAATACGTTCGTGAGCAGTTTTACTGAAATTCAAAGTACCTACAGTAAGATCATCAAAATTCACTTATCTAGAAAGATGTTTATTTCTATGGCACCTAGTTTTTTCAGCTATCGATGTCGTTTATCGGTGATACGTTTTAAGGTGACGCCATGTTAAAGTAAAAAACCGTGTTGGATGTGTTTGAGATTGCTTGTTTTCTATGCGAGGCTGGCCCGGCCTCTCATAGAAAACAAGCAATGGAACAGCAAAAAATTGAAAGGGCGTAGCGACAAAATGATTTTTGTCGCGTAATTTAAAAACCATAAATACATTTCATATAAGCTATGGACAAATTAAAGTGTATACTAGAACCAATTTATGTACAAATTTTGGAAGCTTATATCACTCTCCTCTGTTGGCAAAATAGGAATCTCTTTTTTTACAGAGGTCTTTTTGATTGATTATTCTGTGTTATAAAAGTTGACCAATCGTGTTATGCTATGGGTAATTCAAAGACCAAGACATGATGAATACTGACAGTGAACTTTAATTTTTTAGCTTTAGTGATTGCTGAGAAAAATGGACATCGCTACAGCCAAATTATCAAGGCGTCACCTTAAATAGAGCCACAAAAGACATAGTTCTTTTATTTAATTCGTAGCACATAGGCGACCTGGAATCCAATAACAAAATTAAATTACTATAATCTTAACTTCAATAAAAATACAATATACGAAATTAAAACTTCATCCTTAGATTGAAAAAGTAAAAACTAGTGCACACTGGTAATCTAAGGTGAGCAAGTTTTATTTTGTGCAAAGTAATTAATGTTTCTTGCAATTTTTATTTATTGATTTTAGGTCACGTTAAATATTATTTTTTCGTTTTTCTTTTAAAGGTAGTGATAAAATGTAAGTAATACAACAAGAAATGTTACAGGGAACAGAAAACTCTTCTTACAAGCTCTTTTATAGTAGACAGTTGAAAGTTAAATTTAACTGTATTCGACGTATAAATACACTGATATATTGAATGTAAAACGAAGCGTTAAACTCGGTTTATAGTCAGTTGATAGCGGGAATTAAATTATTGGAAACGTTTATTGGTGATTGCTGTTGCGAAGAAAAAACATTGATTAGCTGTTAAAGTTTCTGTTGGTCTTTTATTTCTATATTTTCAATGGTTTTAATTGAATAATTGAATTTTAACATTCTATACACTATGTTTATATGAGTGTGTATGCTTAAGTCATAAAGTTAATATACCTAGCGGAATAGAGAAACAAAGGCCTGAGCAAGCGAGATATCACTATCAGTAACACTGCGTGGTAAAAAGAGACGTGTGATACATGACAGCATCACTCTTTTTTTGACGACCGTCGGCCCGGGGCTGACCGTTGACAATTTAATCTCATAGAATTCATGTTCAATCATGCTTGTGTAAGTGTATACGTACATAGATGAAAACCAATTTCGGTTACGTTTGACAGCTCGAGTTTGTTGCTCTATTCCGCTAGGTATATTAACTTTATGGGTTAAGCTTAGCACTTAAACTGATGATAAAAATTGACCAGAGAGGTCATAATTTTCTGATTTTATTATTATTTAAGAGGTTAAATTGTGATCGATGGTATTTATTATTTTCGAAGTTAAAATATTATGGTCAGTTGGTCACTAGTGACAAACAAAATCTAAAAAAATGTGTTAACACTTTTTGGGAATTTATTTTTATGTTCTGGTAACCATCACAGAACATTTTTCAAAAGGTGACCATCTTTTGAAATTTCTATAAAAACTTTTACGTGACAGACTACCTGCAGTGTACACGCTGCCTTAGTTTACATTTTTACCGCAGCCAATGTCTTATCTTAAAAACTTGATAATGAGATTCTTTAAAAAATAACTTATTTAATCAAAGTTTGAACAAATATCAATATCATCTATCTCATTATAATTGGTGATTTTAATGATAGCATGTCACAAGTTTTATCTTTGTTCAAGTTTTATTAACTTGCAGGTTTGGTGGGATGTCTGAGGTTTAAACGAAACGAGATGAGATGAGGTGCATCTCGATGATGCTTGAGAATACGAAATTGAAATGTACATTGTACAATAGTATATATTATATACTAGCTTCGCCCGCGTGGAATTCTGAATCGACATAATTTCAGATTTTTTTTATGAAGTGAACATATTTTTTATACATAAACTATAGCCTATGTCACTCAGGAATACACTAGTAGCCTTCTATCGGTGTTAACATTTTTGCATTCGGACCACTACTTTCAGAAATTACCTCCTATAAACAAAAAAACTTTCCTCTTGATTATATCAGTGTACCTATATTACTGAAATGTTTTGTCGCTAGAGAGCAGCACTAGAATTATAGACAAAGCATAAAGTTTTGTTCGACTTTGATAACATTTCCGTCAATATTCTGTCAGCAACATGTCGGATTTTGGTCGAATCCACAGGATCATTTACTGTATGTAATATTATGGTGCTAATATAAGTGCCCTTTGTCCCGAACTTTATGTAATATTCCCTATTGTGTTACGTGTTCTTAATATAAATTATGTTATTTTTTAATATATTATAAATTATAATATTTTTATGACTTTAACTAGCTGACCCGACAAAGGTTGTTTTGCCATAATATAAATTATTTCTAGTATCAATATAAAATGTAGATAAAAAGTTAAAATTCTCAGGCCTAACTAATGTACATACAAAATTTTATTGAAATCGGTTGAGCCGTTTTGGAGGAGATTGCGCAAAAACACTGTGACACGAAAATTTCATATTTTTGATGCATAGCGAAGAGTTCAACTGTACCTTCACTTTGTTTTATTCTTTCAGTAGATCACGATTTTCACATGTGGCAAATTTTTTATTTCACTGAAACTGGCGCGGGCGATGTGAAAGCTCCATCCTTTTATTTATGTATAGCATTACATTTAAACTCGATTTTATACATACAGAAAATGGAAAGGTACATTTTGTTCTGAATTTCACTAAAAACTTAAACGAATTAAAAGTATACTAGAGATCGGCCAATGATCGAAATCAACAAAACTTGGTTGACTACTGTACCCTAAAACGGAACCCCTGATTTTTTGTATAATATTGGTAGGTTAATAGTTTTATAATTTAAGAGTAACCTTGTCCTACAAATAAAACAATCCATATTTTAGGACCATTAAGTCAAATTATGAAATCCTTTCTATCTCTGTTAGCTACCACTTTCGATATTTTTCGAAAATAAAAATGTTGTTCGTCTTATCAAAATGTAGCTACTCACAAAAAATTAGCTTGTTAGTAATCACAAAAAAAAATGTTCTAGGGCTCCCTCACTATAAAAACTCCAATTAAAACCTTTTTAGACTAGAGTCTAGACTAAAACATACGTACGGTATTATTCAGGTCTTATGTTTACACATAATCATTTAATTATATTTTACAGTAAAGTAGAAATGAAATTATTATTGTGGCACCATCCCACTGTTAATAATTTTCAACGAAGTTTCTTTTTAGACTTTCTTTTGTAGAAACTTTCTTGATGAGGAAGTTTTAAGGAGGGATTATAATTTAAGTTTTAACGCTCTAGCTTGTTGTAAAGGCCTCATTTAGTGTAACTTTATGGGTGTCTCTTTAAGATAAAATTAAATTTTCAGAGGAACCTGCTAAGGTTAACACGAGGCTTCAAGGATGGTTCAAGCTTATGTTTTTGAAAAGTTACTAGTTTAGAAGGTACAATCATAACCTACATATAGGGCTCAGGCAACAAACAGACACACACCCCTTTGCATTTATTATTATATAAATGCAAAGCTGTGTCTATGTATGGATGACGTATGGATGTGATAACTTGGAATAAAACATCAACACACACAAACACATAATATGTAAAATCGAATATATTTTTATAACATGTTAATACAACATTTTCAAATAGTACGTTCATATTTCACAATATTTTGCTCAATAGTTGCGAAATATAAAAATGTCGTCCTGTTATTCTGGTGATAAATTTAAGGCTTCGACGATTTCAGTCGACCGTTCACAATTTATAAGCTAACATAAACGTTTTATAAAATAAACAAAAATGCGTATTTTCAGCGCTTATATTACCGTATGTTTTCACCGAATCTAAGCGTTATAAGACTTATCACATTAGAACGCGATGCAGCGATGCGATGAAAAAAATTGGCCATTCAAAACTGAATTTTATTTACTACACGAAAAGATACACATTGAAATGACAGACTTGACATTTGTGGTCTTGGCTGCCTGTTCCAATTTCAAATAAGTATTTAAAAAAATCTGCTAAGTGCGAGTCGGGCTAGCGCACGAAGAGTTCTGTACCGACTATAGAGCGAAAGATGGCTTGTGTTTTTTGTATGGGAGCCCCGCTCAAATATAAATTTTATTTTGTTTTTAGTATATTTTGTTGCTATAGCGTCAACAAAAATACACAATGTGTAAAAATTTCAAATATCTAGTGTTCTTTAGATACAGCCTGGAGACAAATAGACGGATTGGGGCAGCCGTCGCCCATGACATCGAGTCCCGGGTAGGCCACGATGCGCTAGGTGTTCCAGCACATCGTCGCGGAGTGTCAATGTGGTGTAATGTGGTGTTTCCACGAGTGGAGCCCAAAGAGGCAGAGGTGGTGGGGCTGCGGTCGTGTATCACGCGTTTCCCGTAGTCCCACCTTCAGGAGCAGGAACACCGTTGGGGTTTTAGTGGGTAGTCCCGGGTGCGGATGTACGTCCGCCCCGAGGAGTCCCACATACCTCGGCCCTTCCCCAGACCAGGATGCGTAAATGCATTCCCCCAACGCAAAAAATGAATGAATGAAAAAACCCTTAGTCTTAACGTCGACGTCATATTTTTACCGACTACAAGGTTAACTAATTAAAAATAATGAAGCTTTTTACGGCTTAGTATAAAATTTTCAATTAAGAGTGTTAAATTTTATATTGCATAGAATAAATGCAGAATAATGAGATTTCAATAGTAATAATTGCTTCAAAAATGTTTGTAATAATATAATCAGATATTTAATTATGGCTAAGCTGTGATTTTGAAACTAATCAAATCGAAGTTAGTTTGGTCATCACTATCAAAGTAGCACTTACACTTTGGTAAGACATACTATGAACTAGGTTATTTTCTAATGATGTGATTACTATACAAGGTAACAAAAGTAAGTGATAATAATTTAGGGTGTGTACGTGTTCCTCGTAGAGAGTTTACTGTGAAAGTAGCAGCGCTGAAAGACCATTTTTTTTTAAATTTTGTGTGGGACGCTGGGCAAATTTGGTCTTTTAGCCGCGCTACTTTCTTCTTTCAACAGTGAACTCTCTACAAGGAACACATACCCTAAGGTATTAAGTATCACTTAGTTCCATAGAAGCTGAACATTGGGAATGCTGAATAAATGTACGTCATAATCAATCAGGGGCACGTAACCAGTGGCACCCTTACGTATTGCGGGGCACATGACGAATCGCCCGTCACCACGTCCGCCTGTCAATATTGTCGATGCAGATATAGATAGCGATAGATAGGAGCGATAGATCCTTACTGATTAGTTATATTATAAACAAGATGATGGCTTCGCCCGCGTGAAAGTCTAAAAATAACATAACATTTCAGAAAAAAAAACATATCTTTTACACATAAAATATAGCCTTTATCACATAAGAACACACCAGCTTTTTATGGGTGTTAAAAATTTTGCAATCGGACCAGCAGTTTCGGATATTACCTCCTACGGATTTTGCGGTTCCCGCACGCGATAAACGAATTTTGGCTGGAGTTTTGACGGGCGTCATTTAGCTAATAAAATCGTTATTGCAAATAAAGATTATGATTATGATTAAGAATATAAGGAACCTTTTGTTTTAATCTTAAAGTAAAATTTAAAGTAATTTCACGTTGCAACGCCATCGTGACTGTAATTTAAATGTGCCATCCAAAACTGGACTTTATTTACTACACAAGAAGATTTTGGTAAAACTTGCTGCGTTCCCTAAGATAAGCAATAGGTACTAGGTAGTACAACAAAAAATAATTACTCAAAACGGACTTGTAGTTCCGGAGATATGCGAACACAAACATAAAAATTAAAAACATACATACGCACACTTTTGGGCACATAATATTTTGTTCAGACGCTGATATAAATTAACATATTCGAAAATTTGACAATCCTGGAAATATTTCTTACATACGGGTCGAATTGATAACCTCTTGTTTTGAAGGCGGCTAAAAACATACTTTATATTTTTTCAACGTAAGTCCAATTTTTCCACCATAATACTATTAATTAGAACACGGCACAGGCACATCTGGTGTACTTGCACACTCTATGTCTCCGTCCGTGATACTCGCTATTTTCGATTATTTACCAACTATGTTGGGTTCAGTAGTCACTGTCAATGTGATCTATGTGTTTACGTTCTTTAACCAAGCGTGAAATAGTGTTAGGGATATTTAGAACTTACTGAAGCCGGACGTTGCTAAAACGTTTCAGTAACTAGTAATTACTGGAGTGAAAATGGATGTCTAAATCCAGGTTGCGCTTAAGATGTCAGAAAGATATATTTTCTGTTATTGCAGAATGGAACAAATCTAGTCTCCACATAGTGTAAGGTAAAGTATCAGTAGCGTCTAACGGCCGTTCCCAATATTTGATCTATCTCTGGTTTTGCCCTACTAGAGATAGAAATAGCTGTCATTAGCTTTGTCCACACTGGGCCTTTTTTTGATCATCAAGGGCATGAGTAATAGCGCAGTCAACATCAAACGTGAGGCATGCCCGTGACGCGCGTTGAAATCGTAGCGCTCGCTATGATACTTTTCTTTCAACGTGGGTGGATTTTGACGCATTCAAATATTGAATATGCCAAACGAAAGTTGAATAAAAAGAAGATGACGAAAATTGAAGATAAAATTGCATAATGTGGACATACTCGTAAAGGCCGTCACAGACTTAGCTATAATATATATTAATATACCGTACTAAACACACTGAGACCAGAAATATATATTATAGCTGAGTGTGTGGTCACGCGCAAATTGTATAGAAAATATATTGTATTAATATGCCTAGCTATAAACATATTAATATATATTATAGCTAAGTCTGTGACGGCCTTTAGTCGTAGCCTCAGAACAGGAAAATAAGGTCGTAGCTAATAGACATTAGAGACATATTATATTTTATGTCAATTCAATGTTAGCTGCGATCGGTCGTATGTCAAACCCTGAGATAGATTGAATATTGGGAACGGCCGTTAGTAAGTTTGCTGTCAGAATAAAGTAACGAAGGACTATAATTTTATTAGCTTGGAGGAAATATGCGTCCCTCTCTACGTAGGAGAGTTCTACCAAGTAGGATGGTATGCTCGGCCAGGCTTCAAAACTTCGCTTTCGCTAGTAATTCGCCACAAGTTAAATTTTAACATTAACTATTTTTCTCTTTCATTTCATGTCTAAAAACGTTCGTATTCCCACTTTTAAAACTAAAAGCTATTTTAGCTAAACAGCAAACTAGCTAAGTGCTTTCTGCATTATTTTCTTAATTTGAAGCAACACAATCCAAGTGTGAAGTCAAAAGTATTTTCTGAATGCTGCATTTCGTTTGTTCCAACAAAGTTAAAGTTGAATTGAGTTAATTACATAAATTTTTTGCTACAAAAGATCTCGCAGCGTCTGCTGGATGTTCTCAAACAAATACTTGCACTCGATAGCCGCAGGGTTATAGGCTAAGTGGTGACCACCAATATAAAATATTGTCCTCTGAATTATAGACAATAATTATAAGTTTGTCTCCAATTACAGTTTTGTTTCAAATAGGTGACTGATCCATGCCTATATGATCGCTTTTAAGCATTAGTGTCCTAACCCACTATTTTATTTGTTGTTAAATTATGAATGTAGTCTTGTTCTAAATCATCTAAAGAACATAACTGCATTCATAACTCAATACGTAATTTTTTGTGGGTTAGTAAGTACACGGATGCTTAACAGCGTCCATGTAATAAAATATAACAGAATAGTTTCATATTATCCACTTCGATATTATATAAGTCTCTTATATTTTTATGCTTTAAAAGCTGAACCGATGATGGTATATTTTTTATAATGGAAATCTTTGGGTCCGACAATGTTGCGCTAAAAGTTTACGTCACAAAAAACGCATGTGCGTTTGATTGTAGATAAAGCCGCGTTGACACTATCAAAGTGTGCTTGGACAAAGTAGATTTGACGGCTTTTTGGACGCTACTTTGATCATGGCAACGCTTATCAAAGCGCACTTGGATGACGGCGTCTAATCAAAGTGGACTTGGACCGCGTTCAACTTTTCCAAGCATACTTGGATGTCAGTTGATAAATCAAAATGTCGAATCGAAGAAAGTTGTTAGATGCTCCCTGTCCATTGCGACATAGAATCCAAGGGCGCGTCCAAACACTTCTTCTTCTGCGACATTTTCTTTTTTTTCCCGTCTTAGCTCCTGTATTACCAAGTCTGCTACAATTTCGACACCATTTAGCAATAAATCTGTCTGGTCCGACATCTTTCGATCTTGAAGAATGAAGAAAATGATCAAAGTGAACTATGTTAGTGTCAATAGGTATCAAAGTGAACTTTGAACAAAGCTACTTTGTCAAATCTACTTTGTCAAAGCATACTTTGATAGTGTCAACACGGCTTTAGTTATTAAAGCACATCAGTAGCTGTTCAGCGGTTTAATACTGAAAAGGTAACATACAGACAGATGGTCAGAAAAATGGACAAAGTACGATCTTATAAACTTTCGCATACATAATAATATAAGTATGAATGTATATTAATGTGCCTTTTCCACGAACATACAACAGAACACGTATTATTTTAATCTTAACATATTTCCAAAAGCTTAACATACTCAAATAGCTCCGAAAATCATTGCAAGTGAAGCTTAACATTAGCTGGAGTGAAACTACTTCATACAATTATGAAACAAAGCAGTACAATATAGCAATTTTCACGATTACCGCTCGGCCTACTTCACTACAATCCTGGATCCGGCGTAATTAACGAAAGCGTCGTGTAAACGCGAAAGTATTTAATGCCAGTTATTGTGCGAAGAAACATGGCAAACATTGTGCTAGTGCTGGCAAATATTATGGTAGCACTGGCACAGATGGTGCTAGTGCTTAGAAGAAGTTCTGCGGGGCTAAAATGGTCACATTTAAGCAATTCCGCTCAATCAATTCAGCAAATGAATTATCAAAACTGTCAAACTGACAAAATATGTCAAATCAGTACAAAAATACAGATATGAATGCAAGCAGAGTTGCATTTTGCGATTTTTAGAAAATGAATCATATTATTATGATTCATCTCATGATTCTACAACGCAACCATTTTAGCCCCGCTGGTGAGAGATTGTTAAGAATGTAGGCTTTAAATTAAAAAAAAAACTTTGGATAGTTGGAGAAACAGGACAGGAGTGATAAAGCCCAAACATGTGTTTTTAATGATATGATTTCATAATATAAATTGGTTATAGGTCTATATATTTTAAAGAACTTTCACGTCTGTTATAATCTATAATATTATTGTAGATCAAAAAGTCTGCCTGTATAAATGGAATATAGTTTAAAGTTCACGCCTATACTAATATTCTAAGTCTGAAAGTGGGTCTTTCTATTTTCCCCTTCAAACCTCTTATGACTGAAACTATTTTTACGAAATTTGATAAACTTTGAGTTCCAAACAAAGACACACAACTAGGAAGTTTATACGAACTTCGGCAAGCGAATTTTTATGGGAAACATCTTGTATACTTACCTAATATTTTTTATAATTAGGTACCTATGCGTTTCAGCGTTTTTACATTCAAGTTGACTACCATGTGTATCACGGGCATAACACACCTTTACACCTCAACAAAAAGATAAAAGAACTACTCACTAAAAGCCAATCCGTTGAAATACCTTCTTGCGTTGTAATCGCGAGCTTTTAAAGAAGTTATGCACTTATGCGCATTGTTCTGAATCTAGGTTCCTGCGGTAATGTTAGTTGATACGTGTAGCACTCGGGGACTGCCGCGGTAAAGCTATTGCATAACATTTTTTATCAACTTATGCAATTATAATTCGCAGACGTATGCGAAGTCGCCGTGGGAATGCTGGGACAAAATGTAGCCTACATTACTGCAAAATAATGTAATAAACAAATTGGTATCAAATTTCAAAGCTTTGAAAAACCCAAAAAACAAATCTCAATAACGACTAAGTTAAAAACAAATAGCCATTTAAAAGTTTTTACATTTAAAATAACAGTAGTGAGTATATTTAAAATAAATAACTGCTAGGAAAAAATTAATTAGTACAATTAATAATAATATAATAACTTATGGGTCATAGAACTGGTTTCATACCAAAATGCATACGCCATCCGTCAGTTATTCAGGAGAAAAGAAATCCTTATTTGCCAGTAATTTTTTTTTGTAATTTGATTTAAATGGTAACCAGTAGTTTGATTTAAATAAACAATATTTAAATCAAATTTCAAATATGAGCCCATTGCAAAAACATCATATAAGCTTTGACCCCATTACCTCCCCCGGCCCCCTCCTAGTCCTTTCTTAGGCTCTAGACTCTAGACTATTTGTGTACACATTACAATCGGTACACTATTTTTGGCGTGAAAGCGAGACAGACAGTCAGAAGAGATACTTTCGCGTTTATAATATTAGTAAAGTATGGATTAGTATAGATATATTAGTTATACCTTACTTCTATGATATGTGGTTATACCCATGCGATTCTTGTCGAATGTTTTGTTCCCTAATTTGTGACAGTGTCAAAACAGGGACAATAATATCAATAATCGGTCAAGTGCGAGTCGGACTCGCGCACGAAGGGTTCCGTACCATTATAGAGCAAAATTAAATTGTGTATGGGAGCCCCCCTTAATTTTTTATTTTATTTTAATATTATTATTAAATAATAAAGTACAAATATACCTAAGGATTTTGTGGAAAATTCCAGTACCTACCTGTTGCCATTATTGATATAGAGCAAAAAAAGGCTAAAAAAATCACGTCTGCTGTATGGGAGCCCCCCTTTAATATTTATTTTATTTTGTTTTTAGTATTTGTTGTTATAGCGGCATCAGATATACACAATCTCTGAAAATTTCAACTCTCTGGTTACTACCGTTCTTGAGTTACAGCTTGGAGACAGACAGACAGACAGACAGACAGACAGACAGACAGACAGACAGACAGACAGACAGACAGACAGACAGACAGACAGACAGACAGACAGACAGACAGACAGACAGACAGACAGACAGACAGACAGACAGACAGACAGACAGACAGACAGACAGACAGACAGACAGACAGACAGACAGACAGACAGACAGACAGACAGACAGACAGACAGACAGACAGACAGACAGACAGACAGACAGACAGACAGACAGACAGACAGACAGACAGACAGACAGACAGACAGACAGACAGACAGACAGACAGACAGACAGACAGACAGACAGACAGACAGACAGACAGACAGACAGACAGACAGACAGACAGACAGACAGACAGACAGACAGACAGACAGACAGACAGACAGACAGACAGACAGACAGACAGACAGACAGACAGACAGACAGACAGACAGACAGACAGACAGACAGACAGACAGACAGACAGACAGACAGACAGACAGACAGACAGACAGACAGACAGACAGACAGACAGACAGACAGACAGACAGACAGACAGACAGACAGACAGACAGACAGACAGACAGACAGACAGACAGACAGACAGACAGACAGACAGACAGACAGACAGACAGACAGACAGACAGACAGACAGACAGACAGACAGACAGACAGACAGACAGACAGACAGACAGACAGACAGACAGACAGACAGACAGACAGACAGACAGACAGACAGACAGACAGACAGACAGACAGACAGACAGACAGACAGACAGACAGACAGACAGACAGACAGACAGACAGACAGACAGACAGACAGACAGACAGACAGACAGACAGACAGACAGACAGACAGACAGACAGACAGACAGACGGATAGACGGACAGACAGACGGACGGATAGACGGACAGACAGACGGACAGACAACGAAGTCTTAGTAATAGGGTCCCGTTTTTACCCTTTGGGTACGGAACCCTAATAAAAAGTATATTCCTGGCTACGGCGGCGTAGAGCTTTCGTAGAGCTTGCTACGCCATTCGAACAAAGTACTCGGATTCAATTTAGGTTTACTGAAAAATGTAATTCAGTGCCGTAAAGCACGTGATTAAATGATCTGTGTGCGCGTCACGTCGTATCACGTCGTGTCACGTCGCGTTACGTCGCGTAGTTAAGTGGTGTTACCAGATACACCCACATTAGGTTAAAAGCTTTATTCAACATTTTTTCGACGTGCTCACCTCCATTGGCTTATGGAAATGTTACTAAGAATTCTTTAATACTGACTGTTAAAAAATATAATTATGCTTTTCATAATGATTAATTTTATTAATGCAAAAGTGTGTTTATCTGCTATTTTTCTCGTTTACGTTGAGATAGGACGTATTATTTACTTACTTATATCTTGTTTGTTTTATTATATTTACTTATTTATTTACTAGCCCGCGACTTCGTCCGCGTTAGCATAGTAGATCACGTCCCAAGTATTATTTTTCAAAAATATTCGATGTACAGAATTGACTTTCCTACGATTTTACATGATAGATAATAGCATAAGGGCACAGGTAGTTAATTAATCTAACTTAATGTAACTGTGAAACGTTAAATTATTTAAAGCGAAAAAAATGTTGCATTTCAAGAAAGTCGGCAGAAGTGGAAACTTTAATATTGAACATGAAACTGTAACTGCTGGCACACAATATTGTTACCGCGCAGTATGGTATAGACCTGCGGGACTAGCTTGTTTTGAGGTGTTAAGTTTCAAAAATTCTAAAGTTTCTGAATTTTTGCACATGGATGGAGTCATGTCTTATTAGGTTATTTTTAAATTTTGTGTCATTTCTGATAATAGGTTTTTGAGAAAATCAAAATTTTGTAGTCGATTTTTTAAAATTTGTATAAAACTAGCTAGCAAAAACTTAACTTAAATATAACAATAGCATCATATCTAGATTAGTCTTCGGATTGTGGGTACCTAATTTGAACCATCTTAGCCCTTTGCAACCCGAAATATTGCCAGTTATTTAAAACACTATCTAAAAAAATTTTAGAGTTTCTGAAATCACAATAATTGGGATCAGGTCTATTAAATAAAGCCATAGAATAAATTTGTGTCAGATTCATCCACGATATTTCGAGATTTTTATCATTTTTATTTTTACAAGCTCAAAACAATACGAAAAAGATATTTTTAATTAAAGGCGTTTACATATTCAACATCCTAAAGAAGTAAGAAATATATATTTTCATTTTGAGTCCTTTTCACCAATTACTTTAAAAATTAGAGACAAAAATATGAACAGTATGAAAGAACAGGACGAGTGCGAGTGGGAGACAGATCTCTGAGTAGTTCTGTCCTACCGTTTTTAGGGTTCCGTACCCAGAGGGTAAAACGGGACCCATTACTGGGACTTCGATGTCTGTCCGTCTGTATGTCTGTCTTCAGGCTGTCTGAGATACACAGCCTTTCGACAGACATACAGATCCACTATGGATAAACTTCTGATTTTTTAAAATTGTGTATTATCTATTTCGCAAAAGCAAAATAAGTAATAATGTTTTTCCGCGCGCTACGCTGATAGTGATACTGATAGTTTTCACCCGCACACTTCACACCCCGGCCCCCGCGCTCGCCCAACGCATTCAAAAATGTCAAAATTTTTCAATTTTGTAATAACTCTCGTAATCCTCGTCAGAGTCACAATAGACATAACTACCAGTAGTTCGACTGCAAAGAAACGGACAGGTTTCAATATCTGTCAAATTCGTCGGGTTTCACTAAGATTATGAACGGAATGTACCTCGCGATGGCTGATATAATTTATTTTTAAATATTTAAAATAAAGATTTCAAATTTGGATTCTGACAAATTTGATCGCATGTGCCAAAACACAAACAAAAATACGACCAAAGAGGAACACGCCCAGCGAATATGTCCTAGTTTTAAATTCATAGGTAACAAGTTAACAACCCTAGCGACGAAAATCGTCGCTAGCAGAGCTAGGGTTGATCTACGAATTTAAAACTATGACATATTCGCTGGACGTGTTCCGCTTTGGTCGTATTGTTGTTTATGTTTTGGCACATGCGATTAAAATTGTCAGGTGAAACCTGACGAATTTAACAGATATTGAAACCTGTCCGTCTCTTTGCAGTCGAACTACTGGTAGTTATGTCTATTGTGGTCGGTGGTACGAGTTCGATTATAGAGTTCGTTCCCAGGGTTGTTACCTACAAATTAAATAATATTACCTACTACAAATAATATTATGATATTATTAAGTATGACGGCGCTGCCGAAATAGTTTTACTTTAAATATGATTTTTTGGTAGATTAATATTGTAATTGGTAATTTCCAAACGAAATAGAGTTATCGCTCTGACGTAACGCTAAACACTGAATAGGCGGCCAATTAAAATGATACTGGCCGAATATGGCAAAAGTCAAAACTATGGTTTATTGTCTGTGGATAAAAAGAAGGAGAAGAAGAAATTGGTTCGAACATCATTCTGATGTGGATGGCGCTCGCAATTCAAGTGTTTGGCGGACGCCATAGTTTCAATTGGAAATTATTACGAATAATTATTGTCGTTGTTTCATAATCTCTATTAGTAGAAACTCAATAAGAATTATAGTGGAGAGATTATAAGGTGGTATCATTTCATACTATTCTCCTCGCCCGTATTCCACGCCTTTGTCTTGAAGCAACACTTTACGATGAGGACCTATCCTGATAATAGTCAAGTCCCTTTAAGTATAAGACATAATATTATGTTTTTCACGATTGCTTTATTTTAGCATTAAAAATAAAACATTTTAATTTGATATTTTGATATTTTTCATTGACAATACTCATGTGCCCCTAGCAGCGAATTTAGAATATCTTGTATAAAGACTTCTACAGATTGCGCCAACCCGGTCCAGAGTGAAGTTGGTTTTCACAAGTTTGACATGTGCCTCGTGTTCAGGTTGTACAAATTTGACATTTTTGATGGTTTTGGATGGAAAATTTTGAAGACCTACCCATAGATGCATGGGTTAGATAATTTTTTTGTTTTAAGGTACAATTCCGTCCATCGCGACAGTCGTAAGCCGCGCGCGCGCCGCGTTGCTTTTCATCAGATGACCCGTTTGCTCGTTCGCCTCCTTATTTAAAAAAAAAAAGTCTCACGTAGTTGATCTGTCAAAACCATACTTACTCTCTTACTAATAAACGGTGTGTAAGCTTTGAATAGTAATTCAGTGTTTTGTCTTCTTCAATTAAAAATTTCACTTGTGTGACAGGAACAAAACACTGTATAACTATTCAAAGCTTATACAACGTTTATTAGTAAGGGCGAATATGTTTAGTTATTATTATTAATAGTATGCATCTACGCGTCACGTTGCGGTCTAATTTAAGCTGCGCGTCCACTGGATCGGAATCGGAGCATACGCAGCGTACGGATTTGTTACTTTGTATTGATTTATATGGTACTGACTACTGCGTCCACTGGATACTGGCCGGTATCTAAGACGAAGACGTCTCCCGCAGAGAACGCGTCATTCGGATTCCGAAGATTTCTAATTCTGGCGTGTTAGATACTTATTCACGATGAATGACGATATTTTAATTATTACTTTTGTAGAAAAATATGAAGAACCTTATAATCTAAAACTTCAACATCATCATAACCAACTGAGGACGACAATATTTGGGATGAAATTGGGAAATAATGAATTTCATTTTCTCTTGTTTCTCTTTTCCTCTTCTGATAAAATACAGCTAGTTACAACAATATCCTCTATAACGCAAATTCACATTAACAGTCTATGACGGACTAAAAATGCCTTGCCTATGAAGAATCCGAATGCAGTGGAAGCACCCCATTGGCATTTCGTAAGACGAAATGCCGATGCCGCGATGCGTACGCTCCGATCCAGTGGACGCGCAGCTTTAACCGTAAAACTTAAAAGGTAAATTGCGATTTGCGGCTTAATGCTTTATGACGTATTAAAAAAAACTACTTAGCTTTATCCAAACGCCTGATGGCAACCCTACTTGAAAAGGTACTCAAACCAATTTAAATTGTCAGTTTTATTTTACAAATAGAATAAAATTCAAATCATTGAACAGTGAACACAAGAGAATTTAGTGCGGATGACGTAGTAAGTTGTTTTTCTTCAACAACTTAAAATAATACATAAACTTTTAAAAAACTACTAATAAATCATAATGGTAGATTTTATGGTAGATTTTTTAGTAGGTACATATTAAAATATTGACTGAGCTTTAAGTTTCAAAATTAAGTTGAATGTTTGTGAAAATAAGATGCAAATTTTTTATTTCTTTCCCATCGAAAAAATTATAAAATATGGTGTTTTCTCTTACACAAGTCCTTCAAAATATGATGTTGTATCTATGTTTAAAAATAAAATGGTTTGTGGCCTATTAACAAGTATAAAAATCAATTTCGCTTTACTCGATCGTCAATTTTTCTTAAAATCGGGGCTGAAAAGGAACTAAATTTTGAAATGTGGTTTGCAATAGACCTTTTAATTGTAAATATGTAAACTCTAAAAACTTTAAAAACTTTTTGTAGCTTTTACGGGATGTTGAAAGCAAAAATATAAATTTCTTCAAAACCCGTGGATGAAAATGACACAAAACTTTAACAGTAGCAGTTATCAACAGACTATACCATATTATACCGATTTTACAAACTCTAATATTTTTTCGACGCAATTAGGCGACGTTTCTAATATTTGCTAATTACTGGGAAACCCGTGGATGAATCTGACACAAAACGTGTCTGCACATCAGTTACTACCCTAGCAATATCACAAAAGCTTAATTTTAAACTTTAATATTTTTTTCGGCCTATAGCGACCAAAAATCAAAATCCCGAAATATCTCTGGAAGCTGTCGAGCAAAATGACACAAAATCATTTTTTAGGTTTACCTAGTGGTCCCAAAACTATACGCAAAAAATTAGAAACTTTAGAATTTTTGAAACCAAAAAACCTAGTCCTATCGGTCTAGTAGTTAATAGAGGTACTATTAATACTCAACTTGACGTGTTTGTATTGCCTAAATAATATTATTGTGATGTCACACTTTGGGTCCAGCAGAATATCAGTGCAGCAGACTCGCTGCTAATGCTGAGCTGGGGTCCATTTTTGACATCACACAAATATGCTAGACTAATAATAATAATTACTCTCTCTCACCGGTTTCGGTGACGGTATCCGGTTTTGTTGAAACCAGGCCAGTTACGCAGGAGTATTTTTATATTGCCTAAGTGTGTGCGCAGTACACAAGAGCACTCTCAATTCCTGTACACTCATAACCCAGTGGGATGAAGGACCGACACGAGGCGAGAGATCAGGCGCAGGACCGACTTTTACATGCCTATCCAACGTATTGATCATCTTACTTGTCGGACAATCAGGTGATCGGCCTGCATTAACCAAACCAACATTAACCAAACTTGGAAATAACATGTTACCAAAGCGGGAATCGAATCCACGACCTCCGAGTCAAGAGACACATTCTAAACCACTGGACCACGGCGCTAACATAATTTAAACCCATCCCAATGAATAACACAAGCCGCCAAAGAATTTCTCACTTCAACAAAATCACGAAGAAGAATACCTGTGGTATTCTGTGAAATTCACTTAGAAAATAAAATCGTGAGACTATCTTAGCTCGTGCAAAAACATAAAGGCGAATCCCGCTGGATTTATGTGAGGTCGCTTAAAATGTCTACACCTTAATACCCGCCGTTTTGTTTGGCTTTTCAAAGAAATGGCGCGTCTTAAAAATCACGGGAAAATAAACCTTATTTATTCGTTAGCAAGGCATTAGCTATTTATCAATTCGAGTGCGCAGTATAAAAATCAGGTAAGACGAATGTGTTGTTTTGGAGCACATTTCAGTAAATGAGACAGGTGGTTTCAGACATGTAAATTTATGTGCGTATAACGGTGCTGCCTCCGTGATACTTAGATCATTGTCAGAGAAAATAATTTCGTATAGTGCAGGCAGAGTAGACAGAACTAAGGAGTAGAGCTTGTCTAATTTGAAATGACGCTCCCCAACACTTCAATAGCTTTGTCCACACTGGGCCTTTTTTTGTTCATCAATGGCATGCGTTATAGCGCTGTCAACAGGCGGACGTGAGGCATGCTCGTGACGCGCGTTTAAATCGTACCGCGTTGAAAGAAAAGTGTCATAGCGCGCGCTACGATTTTAACGCGCGTCACTTGACTGCGCTATGACGCATGCCCTTGGCGAATAGAAAAAGGCCCAGTGTGGACAAAGCTAATAGTTGATATAAATGAAAAAAATTTGTACTGTGAATATGAGGGGCGCGTCGTTTGAAGTTAGACAAGCTCTACCTCGACTTGAAACAAACGGGCAAATATACGCGAGTTGAGCATGAGTGTCAATTTCAAGGATTGGAGTTGGAGAAGGAAGTCAATGTCAACTTCTTCATCTTTCCCATACTCGATGTCAATCATGGTGCACTGTCGACGTTTGGCGCAATCATGAAAATTATCAGGGCAAGCGAAGCGATCTCTAGTATATCCCATGACCTGAACATTTTGTGGAATAACTATCACGCCTATTGATTTGTGCTTTAACATAGTAATTTTTATTTATATGTAGACATTGTGTAATCATCAGTCAGCCAAGGTTTGGTTACTAATAAAGTAGAAAAAAAAAACTGCCTTAAAGATTATTACCGCGCAGAAAAACGACGCGGGCCCTCAGAAAGCTCGGATTTTAGTTAGTTTATTATGGCCCAACTTATTATGGTACTTACGATACATGTATTAAAATTGTATGCATTTTAATACATGTATCGCAAGTACCATAATAAGTTAGGTCCGTGATGATTTAGCACGATAAAAAAAAACTTTGCCTTTAGCTTTAGCTGTAACAATATACTAAGACGAAAAAGCGTTTGCATTTTCCCAAATACACTTTGTCGATTAAATCCTGAACGTCTAGAACAAAGGGAGCGAGTATGTTTATTTTATAAGATGACATGCTTCTTTTCTTACACAGTCACCCTGAATTTGTATGTTGCGTTAGCGGGCTTCCACACTGCCCTCAATCCTAAAAGAAAATACCTACAGACTTCTAAAACCAAAAATCACGCCGGTTAATATCGATACCGAAAATTTCAATTGTCTTAAAGGACATTTTGGCGAAAATTAATTATATACCTATTACATACATTGTTTAAAACTTATTTTCGCCAAAATGTCCTTTACAACAATTGAAATTTCGGGTATCGATTTAATAGACATGGTCTATAAAAACAAAAATAAACCTAAAGGGCCTTACTTTGGGGTGGCTCTGGGGCACTTTTGACATTTGAGGTTTTAAGGTTGACTTGGATGACGCAACTTTTCTGCATTAAAGATTTTTCAGTTATTTGTCGTTGCGTTTAAAATATGATTGTGCTTTGCCGTTGCCATTAACGAAATGTTACCATTAACGAAAACAACATTTTCTTTGCGAGGCGATCTGCTGGGTTAGGGTTTACATGTAGTATGAAAACCCTAACCCAGCAGATCGCCTATAGCATAGTACAATGGTTTATTAATTGCTGTCAGTAGCTATATTATAGTTCAGGCATAAAACATAATATCTAGCTTTTTAACAAAGTTTTGTGCTAGCTTTTTTATTTGGTCTAAAATAATTACTAAATTATGTCTTAAAAAAATAAAACAATGTCATCATCTTCTGACAACAAATAGCATAGGAAATTGAATTAGTTATTTTCAGTACTACACCGTTTGGTGTGAAAACCGCCTTAGGTGAATACGTTAATATTACATAATGCGTGGTCATAAAAACAAGTTCGGGTACGGACGAGGGTAAAAATCCCGATTTATTTACGCACTCAATCATAAAATAACATCTTCTGACGCGCCCTGCATCCGGCAGCTTGTACAAATATTTAAATCAATCCTGTTATTGTCCCGATATTTACATTTTGCTCCCCGGCTATCGTTGCTATGTTTAAATCCTTTTCAATACCTTCACTGTGAATTTGGTGTTCACGATTCTACGGGATTTGACGGACGAGTATGGAAGTTTTTTTTTTCTTATTATGGCACTTCGGCTTTAACCATGGCCAGTGTCGAGTATATAATATTATGGCGAGAAAACAATATTTTATAATACAATTTTCAGCATCGTTATTCTATATTGTCTAAAGTCTATACTAGTCAAAGTCTAAGTAAAAGTCATTACAGTCAGAAAGTCAAGTCGGTCGATTCAGTAAAGTGGTAGACGCTTTACTGAAACTTTTGATGGAGTTTTGGAGGGAACACAAAATAGCACGTTTCTGGATAATGCATCACTTTCCCACACTTGTGCACGATAACGAATATCTAATGGTTAATATTCTACCAATATTACACATTAAAAACCCAATTTAACACAATTTTAGGAAAATAATACAAAATCACAACATCACTCTTTCACATTCCCGACAAAACCGAGTATGGAAGTTAATTATAATAATAATTATTGACAAGAGACCTTAAGAGGCCATATTATTTCAACATTAGACAGAACTATTTATGACTAAGCTTACACGTTATTTTATTACATTGCGTTAATGCATTCACCGTAAATAATATAAACTAAATGGCATAGGTAAAGAACAATTACTCGATAAAGCTGTTACAATAATGGAGGGAACGTGTCGCGGTCGCGGTATCTCGAGTTTCGCGATGTTTATTCTAATGGCGTACATTTGTAAAATTCACTTTTTACCTCGCGCGCGTCGAGATTCGTGATGTCGGGGCGTGTTATGTATATTTAGGATTTTATTCGTTGTCTGCGACGTAGTCTACGTGATGGTATCAATGTACAGTTTTGACTTTCCTACCATTTTATTATAAATGTATATACTATCCATTACCATTAAGGCCGTCACAGACTTAGCTATAATATATATTAATATACCGTACTAAACACACTGAGACCAGAAATATAATATGTTATAGCTGAGTGTGTGGTCACGCGAAAATTGTATAGAAAATATATAGTAATATGCCTAGCTATAAACATATTAATATTATAATATATTATAGCTAAGTCTGTGACGGCCTTTATCCATACCTTTTTATTATATGTATATACTATCTGTCTCAATGAACTTCGTGTCTCTTTAAAACCTTCCCTGGACTTCTACGAATATTTTAAGACTAAAATCAGCCCAATCCTTTCAGCCGTTTTCGAGTTTTAGTGTGACTAACACATTTGAAAATCCATTTTTATATATAAGAGAAGAAGATTGTACTTAATGGTTCCTCTTTGTTTTTGCATGATTTCGACGCTGTCTATAGAATGCAAGAGAAAAAAATGGTATTCCCTACTCCTCCTCCTGCGGGTGCAAAGAAAGCTTTAGCATGTCCCTCGGGCTCCCTGATATCATATCTAAGAGTTTTCGTGGTTGGATACCGCTGTCAATCCTGGCGACACAGGAGATACAGCGGTGGAAGTTGGGACTGTGGTGGCCATTTTAGGGTTAACTAGATCGAAACGCGATGCATTTCTAAATTTGAACTGAATTGACAGACTTCAATTGCGTAAAACGTCTTGCAATTTGCAAATCTGTCAAAATCGTGAAATGAGCCACAAACATGAAAGTTTGTGGCTTTCTTCACGATTTATAATTATCTGTATAATATTTTGTGTATGGACGGGTGCGGGTTGGGTGCGAGTGTCAGTCTCAACATGTTTCACAATGCTGGGTAACGCATTAGTACGGCGCACGCTGCTGATATGACATACGCCGAACATATAAATTTCGAGATCTCCGAGTTCTGTCGGCCTACTTGTTAGTACTGTTCACTCTGGTATATTGTCCCCGGAAAAAATTGATTTACAAATATAATCCATTTCATTGACCTCTCTAATAAGCATAATACAGTTTATTAGGGCGGAAAGCATTTTCCGCGAAGGCACTTGACACGCCCAATAAATATATTATGTAATTGATTGAACTGTCGGTTCTTGGTAGAAATTCATTTTAAACACAAATAAAACACAATATTGCGTGCACCTTTTACACTATATATTGATTAATTACTACAAATTTGACTTAAAACCACCGGTTTCGAAAAAAAGAGACACCTGAAGATGATTTTTTAATATACTTAGTGGAAAAAGTGCAAGTAAGATTGTTGTTTACGCCCATTAAAAACTAATGAAGTTAACTAGAACCTTTCTGTGTACACACAATGACGGATACTCCACAAAAATTATGAGGTTTCATCCATTTTTTATAAAATAAGGGAGCAAACGAGGAAACGGGTCACCTGATGGAAAGTTACGAAAATAACAACGAAAGTTGCACATGGACACTCGCAACATCAAAAGAGCTGCAGGTGCGTTAACTCCAGTAAACTCAATCACTCGGCGAAACACAGCGAAAGCGCTGTTTCACGCCGGTTTTATGTGAGCCTGTAGTATTTCTCCAGTCGATCCGGCTCATTCGTGCCGAATCATGGCTTTCCCACGGTTAATTAAGAGTACTTTGGTCAAACGTGGCCTATCATGGATTAATACGATTGATTAAGAACGTGGATATTCGTCTATGATACAATAACTTTTGCTGTTTATTTTACTAACGTGAAAATTATGCCTGATTTCCTAGGAGCCCGTGGTTGGGAAACACTGCTCTAAATCATTGGAATACAGAGGCATCTATAATGCTCGAAGTCTATTTTGCACGCTCGATGGTAGCAATTATAACAATCATTGCATAATTACCACTGAAACCAAACTTTATGTTCGGTGACTAAAAAGTATCTAAAATATTGTCAGGTTTGACTAAAGGAAGAGTGGACGAGTTCCAAGAGACCTAAGCCATAGTCCAAACTCTTTAAAAAATTGTAAACACGCTACGAAATTTCTTCAAAGATTAAGTCGCCTAAAATAAAACAATCACATAAAAGCAAATTACACAATCAACATAAACTAATTAACTTTTTTTATAAAATGCAAAATACCTTCCCTAATTACGAAAGTACAAAAGAAAAGAAGGGGAAAATACAAAAATTATGTTTACTGATAAAAATAACCGAAATTGGCTCGGTATGAAGCAACTTTAAGGTTTGTTGTCTTTAAATTTTCAGTGTTTGAGAGACTAAAAGGTTTTTTAATAAATTTTTCTTGTATTTTTAATCGCGGGCACCAATAACCGAGCATAAAGATTGGATTCTCTGATTCCCTGAATTGTTTTGCGGCATTTCACTCGACTGTGCAAGGAAAAACGTTTTAGAACATTAGAGTTTAGAAACAGAACCGAAAGTACCATTGGGGAAATTATTTCCTAGGCAGTTGACGGATCTACGTCATTTGGTCGGCTTATGACAATTCAGTGTTAGCTGTGATCGGTCTGGTGGTTCGACAGTCGTCGACACGACTATATTATAGACGAAATAGATTATTATTGTACATGCACACTACGGAGAGCCATTAGTTCTAAACACACATATGAACTAACAGCTCAAACTTATTATAACTTTATTTATGTTTTTTTTTGTTATGAAAAAAGGGGGCAAACGAGCAAACGGGTCACCTGATAGAAAGCAACTTCCGTCGCCCATGGACACTCGCAGCATCAGAAGAGGTGTAGGTGCGTTGACGGCCTTTTACAAGGGAATAGGGTAATAGGGTAGGGGAGGGTAGGGAAGGGAAAAGGGTAGGGGATTAGGCCTCCGGTAAACTCACTCACTCGGTGAAACACAGCGTAAGGGCTGTTTCACGCCGGTTTTCTGTGAGCCCGAGGTATTTCTCCGGTCGAGCCGGCCCATTCGTGCCGAAGCATGGCTCTCCCACTGTTGTGTTGGCAGAAAATAAAAATTGGTTTATGGAGTAGCGTCTCATATTACTGAGTTATTGTTACTAAGCTACTACGTAAGTAGCGTTTTATTTGAATTTTTATCAATCACGGTCGCTTGTGGATAATCGGAAAGCCACCTTGGCTGCGTTTCCTGTGGAGTTGCGTTGCGAGGAATGTGTTTTTAAGAACCAATAGAAACGCTTCGTTTGTCTGACCATGTTCAGCGCAACGATTCTATTGGTTCTTGCAAATTCCTCGCAACGCAGCTTAGCGCAGCTCCGGTGGAAGCGCAGCCTAAGGGGCTAATCTACACAAACTAAACTGGGCGAAACAAGATATAAATCAATAGATTCATTATACTGATTACTTAATCACTTGGTTTTTGCCAATAGAACCAGGTCAGCCGTATTGGCTAAAGTAATTAAAACATTACCGTACACGTCTCTATTTGCTCTAGACAGTTTCCAGGCGACCTAATCTAGGTCTAACACTAGATAACTTGGGTAACTGAAGATACTAAGTCCCGTTGGAGCGAACTAATCAAATGACGTAACTAATTTTGTTCGGTTTGATCAAGATCAAACTATACAAGTAATTAATACTACCACACCGGTTTCGGTGACGGTGGCCGGCTTCATTGAAACCAGGCCAGTTAAGCAGGAGTAATTTTATAGTGCCCAAGTGTGTGCGCAGTACACAAGAACACTCTCTATTCCTTTTACTCTACTACTGTATAATGACGTAGATATTTTACGTTGATGATCATGTATAGAATAGCTGATAATCTATAGCTTTTTATTATTATAATATTCTATTCTATTGATGATAATGATATATAATATAATAATTGTGCTTTCTTGACCGAGGAGCTGTAAACCGAATACCCAAAATATATTTTATGTTTTATGGAACAAGGTCGAAGTGTGGAATTTATAGCGGTTTAGGAAATTTAAGGGGATAAGTACTCGTATTTACGATCTTATACTTACACCACTTTGCCTGTTGGCAACACTTTATAATTTCAATAAAACTTAGAGTTTCATAATAATAAATTGAAGGCATGAGTGGTAGAAGCAGGTAAGTAACAGTTAGAAATTGCCGCTTTTTTGGACAAAATATGTAGGCTTAAGAGCCGGGAAAATGATATTTTGAAACCAAAAAAATGTGGACTTTTAAGTATAGTCAGATGATAATAAAAGGTGAAAAATCGGAAACGCACACGAAGGGTTCCCTACCGTTATAGAGCAAAAATAAGCCAAAAATTGTGTTTTTTGTATGGGAAATTTTTGTTTTATTTTAAGATTATTATTTTATTGAAGTAGACATAATTATATTTTGGCCTTTGTGCAAAATATCAAGTTGTTAAAAAAAAAATAACAACCTGTTGATTGACATCGAGCAAGAAAGGCCAAAAAATCACGTTTGTTGTATGGGAATTGGGAGCCCCCCTTAGGTAATTAATTTTTTTATATTGTTTTTAGTAGTTTTTGTTATAGCACCAAATGATATTTATACACAATCTGTGAAAATTTCAGAAGTCTAGGTATAGCGGTTCTTAAGATACAGCCTGGAGACAGACAGACAGACGTAAAGACAACGAAGTCTTAGTAATGTGGTCCCGTTTTTACCCTTTGGGCACGGAACCCTAAAATGAGTAATTATTGTCCTTATGTTATAAATTCATGAATTTAAGAGACATATTATTTTGTAGCTATTAATAACCAGTAATAAAGTTTACTATTCTCAAATCGCACAATTCTGTCTGTTGCGGTCATTGACTAACAATTTGACAATCACGATTGACAATAAAGTGTCAGATGTTTCTGCCCGCGTAGCACAGCGACCAGTAGAAATGCGAAAGTATAGAAAAAACTGCGGAGATAAACTTAAGGTGATGTTCCAATCTTTTTTCGTTCCGAAAAATTCAAATAAAATACCACTTTATGACAGACTATAGTCACAAACGCCTCCGTGGTCTAGTGGTACAGAGCGCGGCTCTTGACTCGGAGGTCGTGGGTTCGATTCCCGCGTTGGAAACATGTTATTTCCAAGTTTGATTAGGACAATGCAGGCTGATCACCTGATTGTCTGACAAGTAAGATGATCCATGCGTCGGATGGGCATGTAAAAAGTCGGTCCTGCGCCTGATCTCTCACCGGTCGTGTCGGTCTGCCGTCCCACTGGGTTATGAGAGTAAAGGAATAGAGAGTGCTCTTGTGTACTGCGCACACACTTGGGCACTATAAAAATACTCCTGCGTAGCTGGCCTGGTTTCAATAAAACCGGTCACCGTCACCGAAACCGGTGTGGGAGCTATTATAGTCACAAACTGTGGAAATAAACTTAAGGCACCGTTTCGATATTTTTTCGTTCCGAAATATTCATTTAAAATGTCACTTTATGACAGACTATAGTCCTAAGAATTCAAATAATATCCTAATTTATGACATATACTATAGCCTGTCATAAAGTGGTATTTTATTTGACCTTTTCGGAACGAAAAAAGATCGGAACGTCACCTTAAGTTTGTCTCCGCAGTTTGTCTATAGGTACTTTAGCATTTCTACTGGTCGCCGTGCTACGCGGGCTGGTAGGGCGATATCGTATTCTGCATACACGATGTGAACAGAGTATGAATTATTCTAACTCATAAATAGTTATCATATTATTACGAAGGGTTACTTAATTAAATTACAAGAATTCAATTTTATCGCCAAGTTAATAGAATGCAGTGCGTTTTCACATAGCTCCTAGACGAGAAAAGTCAATGACCGCTGGCGCCATCTTAAAATATTGTCCTGACTAGTATATTATCTAACGTTTCGGTAACATCTATCTATACATATAATAAAACTGTAGAAATAAAAATTCTGTACTTACATTAAAGATATTTCAAAAATAATAAGCGGGGGGCGTCACTACATCGCTATAGAAGCCAAAAATGTGGTTAGTTTTTTGTCTGTCTGTCTGTCTGTATGTTTGTTCCACTATCACACGAAAACTACTGATCTGATTTGAATGCGGTTTTCACAGATATATTTGTCTGACCCGATTTTCTATCAAACTTTTTTCTTTAACACGAAAACTACTGATCCGATTTGCATACGGTTTTCGCAGATATATTTGTCTTCTTCTAACTAAACATCTGGTGTATAAAAATCCCCCCTCCCAACCCTCTAAAGGGACCAAAGGGGGGGTCAGATTTTGTATCAAACTTTTTTCTTGGACTTACTTCATATGTTGTCAACTGTGTTTTACAACTTTACATCTGTTGATAAATCCTCCCCCCCACAAAAACAAAAGAGGGGGTAAGATTTTGTATCAACTGATAAAGTAGAAATACTTTAAATGGCAAAACAACGTTTGCCGGGAAAGTAGTTAATAATAATCGGCCTTTGTGCCCGTGTCGGTTAAAGTTAACCCTTTGTTAAATATTATGTTTTATTTTATTATTTATAACAAAAAAAAAATACTTAAGGGCCCGGGGTACCCTCGAAATTTTCATACATTCTTAATACCAAAATCATTTTCTCATACGAAAATATTTAACATGTTTGAGCTATTTTTCAGCTTACGATAGTAATTACCTAGGGTTCTGAACAAATTTTTTTTACAAAATATTTAAATACTAAAAAAAAAATTTTTGTGTTTAAATAGTTTTTATTAAATTTACTACTATATATTTAAACATCAAAAAATAGACAAAAACACTAAAAATATATAAATAAATAGTAAATTTACTACAAAATATTTAAATAATAAAAAATATTTTTTAAAGTTTAAATATTTTGTAGTAAATTTACTATTTATTTATATATTTTTTAGTGTTTTTGTCTATTTTTTGGTGTTTAAATATTTAGTAGTAAATTTACTAAAAAATATTTAAACACAATTTTTTTTAGTACTGTCTAAATATTTTGTAAAAAAAATTGTTCAGGACCCTAGGTAATTACTATCTTAAGCTGAAAAATAACTCAAACATGTTAAATATTTTCGTATGAGAAAATGATTTTGGTATTAAGAATGTATGAAAATTTCGAGGGTACCCCGGCCTCTTAAGCATATAAGGCCATATTAGGGTTAACTTTAATTTGAGCTACGGAGTACTATTATATATTCTGTGGCTAGAGTAAAGAGACCTTTGGTAAATCGATTTAAGACAGACAAAGGTTATTAAAGTCAAAGCAACCGATTGAATCGAACACACCGTATTTTCGGGTCCTCTACGCGACGTTCTAACGCAAATCATAGTCGCTTAATTAAATAACCAATTTCAATCAAAGATGAAAGGTACAGAACTATCGGTAATGTAATCAAAGACATGACAAGAGTGTATAAAGTGGGTAACTTATAATTTGAAAATCGACGTTTTTGCATAAATGAGGTATTTAGGATCGGGAGAATGATTCAAATAAATTAAAATCGGCCAAGTGCAAGTCGGACTCGCGCACGAATGGTCCCGTATCATTATGGAGCTATGACTATATTGCAAGAATGCTCTATGTGCTTGGCAACCATACGGACATTTATAAATCTAGTTCCAGGCAGTATTTAGTATAGCCTGAAACAAGATTGTCAAATGTCCGTGAAGTGCTTTATTACTTCATTCTGAAAAGTACAAAATATTATCCACAACGGATGCTTAGGCCTTGTTGTTCAAACTTTAACGGAAAAAACGAATAATTGCTCTTAAGTTGTAAAACATTAGTTACCCGTTTCATCCACTCATATCTTTATAATATGTATCTGAGCTAAATTGATTATAATGAGCGTACCGATCGACGATCCGTGCAGACCCGACAGTCTGTGAATAACATAATATTCCCCGATTGTGTTAAAATTATAGCATTGTTTGTATAATATTAATATGTTAAATACTTGGATGAATTGTTCAATTGTTTGCCTTTAAGGCTCGTATAAATGTCAGTACTCAAGATGCATCTCGATCTCAAGACACGGTTCAGGCTCTGTGATTGGTTGGTTGTCAAAATTTGGACACAGAGCCAAACCGCGTCTTGAGACCGCGTTGCATCTTAAGTACCTACTGACTATTTATACGGGCCTTAGAGTGAACTTAATTTCTTCATTTCGGAAAGAAAAAAATGCGCGTTTAGGGTGTGTGTGGGTCTCCTGTATAATTATAGTGTGCGTGTGTTAAAGTAGAAACTCTATTATTCTTTTTAAACAAAAAATTAAAAACCTACTTCCAACTCACAATAAAGTGTTAAATAATAATTGTTATTATTTAAATAGAGATTTTTTTAGAACTCTTCTATAATAATTTACGTTTTCTCTACTCAATCTTCACACTTGAACGCGGTACCAGCCAACTTAGATATTATGGATAAATATTCTGTATCAAAGGATTTTAGCAATTTTTAGGGCTGGTTTATACTACACTTTGTTTGTTTTTTTTTGTTTACACCTCTGTGGTGTGATAAGGCCCTAAGGTATAGTCATGTCGGTTCTCGCATAGCTCTGAGATTATTCCGAAATCGTTCACAGACATACCGAAATACATTTAAATAACGGAATTGACTGAATACTTGAATAAATGTATTTGCACATTGTATAATGCTGGGGTATCAGTAAATATTTTAACTGTATCGGCTTAAACGGTTAAAGGGGAAAAAGATTACATGTTTTCTGATATCAATAAAAACGATACATAAAATGTTTTTTCAGGGCACATCTTTTGTAATAAATAAATGAATAGTTTAAAAAACTAAAAAAAAAAACAATTTTTTTCCTATTCCTGACAACAAACCATTTCATTTGATACCCATATCATGGGGGTGCATTTCAAATAGCCTGTCCGCCATCTTGGGGAGGCCGCCATATTGGATTTGTAATGACGTTTCTTAGAGTAGTCATGTATTGTTAATTAATTTGAACTTAATTTGACACACTTCCCGGTCTTCTATAATTGGGGAATCGAAAACCGTAAAGTGGGACAAATTAAGTTTCCAAGATTTTCTTACATACATAATTACAAGTGAAGCTAATAAAAGCGTGGATTGACGCGGTAAAGCTATTGCAGTTAGCAGCTATAGTCTACGCGCATACGTCTAGTCGCACGCGTACGAAACGACGTCAGACGATCACGGATTCCAACGGCGCTGTGCTGGTCGGAGAGGGGGGTGTTAGGTTTATTTTCGTTACGGAATTTCTTGATTCTGCCGCGCTCAAAATCTGCGATAAAAGTTATGCAGTAGCTTAAAAAATCATTTGTGATTTGAAAGTTGAAACCCTACGTGTCTTGTTTTACTTTATTTTGTGTTATATTATATCCTAAACGCACTGAAATTCACAAAACCGACCAGATCGACCTGCGATCAGTCCAACCGGATTCGATCCGCATCAAAGACAAATTGGACCTTAAGAATAATTGAAATAAATTATTAATTATCTACACGCACAGTCTTATAGACTGTTTTTTTTTATGTTTGACACTACTAAATATCAAGAAAATCATCCAAAATTTCAAATTACCTAATATTCCCTCGGCAGTCTTTTTCCTGGTATCACTTGCTATGGTCTGATTCTTATTACTATAAGAATTAGGTCGATTTTACGATCCACAAGTCTCGGCGTCTGTGCCTATGGGATTCGCCTATAAATCAGAAATATTAATTAGTGTAACCCTTTTTGCCTCACACCGTAATCAGCTTAACTGCTTTGTATACATTTTAGATTTGTTGTTATTAATGTCTTATTTTAGTATCTTATGATATTATATTATCACATAGGCATCTCTTAATGGATATTCTGGTTTAACCAGCAAATGTTTGGTTTCTGGGGTTATTGGTTGGTTAATGTTTTTACGTAAGCCAATAAAAAGGCTGGTGAATTGAATATTAATAATTATTTTAAAACACAAAATTGAAAATTGACTTCCACAGTAAAATCAATGAACTAAAAAGTATTAAATAATTCGTATTCTATAGTAGTGCCTTTTTAAGAATTGGCCTAAGCCTTAACTATAATATCAGCTGTACTCAATCTTTACAATTTTGAAGTCGGTACCAGGCTTTTGATATTCTGTCGTAGAACTTGCGTTGACATAGAACTTGCGCTTGATAGATGGTAATTTAGCCGTGTTTGTAAAATCAAACTTGTTCAACCCAGAGACAAGTTTTACGCACAATATTTGTAGTATCGGTGTAGGTGGTGGTTGATACTTAATGTGATGTTGGGTAAGGAAACGCAGTCAGATCGATCATCAGTGTATTAACTCACATCAACTTACAACAATTACAACAAACTAACGGGCACAACTTGCCTCCGTCTTAACTACGTACTTTAACAACTCTACAAGACTATAACCTCACGTCTCTAACTCTACTCTGGGACTCTATACGCACCTCTCTAAGGCTAGCTTGGGACTACTTCACCTCTCTATAGCTAGCTTGGGACTAACTCCATACAACTAAAGACATGATATTTATACCCCGGCTTACACCCCTCAGTTCTCATTTCCCACGCTATCAAAATAAGAACAAACACTTCTTAGAATTACATAATAACAGGTGAAAACAAACCAAAACAGTAAACAATTCCTAAAATTACACAATAGTGCCATAAAACGGCGGCTCGTCTTTAAAAATACTCTAAATATTAAATAACTAATTTCTAACAATAGGTAACTTATTATTTATGACCCTGTTTACATCTTACGGCGGCTACTTCTAAAACACGGCAACAATAGACAATTGCTTGTAAAAAGTAATTCTTAAAATCAAAACTTAAAAACAACAACTGTGTGAACCTACCTAATCCAGGATTCCCATGATCCTACATATTATATTCTGCTAATTCAAGTTATCTGACATCACATTTATAATAAAATAAAAATAAAATGGCTTTATTTCAGGTATCTCAACGACCCATATTATCATGTAAGAATAACATTAATAATAGCATCACATAAGAATAAAAATAAAAAATTCACAACTAAAATTACCATTAAGATCATGCATAATAATTATTAATTATGATAAAGACACTTAAATTGATTAGAAGTCATAAATAAAATTCAACTCAATAAATTAAAACAAAATTAATAAATAGATTACCTAAATTAAAATTAATAAATTAATAATAATATAATAATTCATTGTTTCTAAAATTAAAATCATTAGTTAAGTGTATAAAATTAAAATACTAAAATAACATTTTAAAACTATCCTTGAATTCTTAAATCTAAAATTTTAAAATTTTTTTTTTTAAATTAAAAATTAATAAAAAGATTAACTTAAAATTAATAAATTAATAATAATATAATAATGCATTTTTTATGTTTCATCCAATCAATTATAAAGTAATAGGCTACTGTGATTTCTGGTGTAACTATTAAGGTGAAAAAATTTAATAAGAAAAGTAAACATTTTACAGAATTTAATAAGCACAGAAGAGTAGGCTAGGGTACAGCTTATTAATAAACAAAAGCGTAGGCCTCTAATCTTAGAATGGCTTTTTCGTGGAAAACCAGCGATTAAGAAAGCCTGATTAATGTAAAAGTGGCAATGTAACAAAATCGGTTGATCCGATTTTAATTTATAATCTGAAGGGTCAAAGTATTTTTGATTTAGGGTCTGTCGTAAGTTTTTTTAATAAAATCCTCCGGGACAGGTGTCGACAGTAGATTTATTGAGTTTCTCTGTCGCCTCGAATATTTAAAAATTGGCCAAGTGCGAGTCAGACTCGCACACAAAGGAATCCGTACTATGATCTATCATAGCTGAAATTCACAAATTACATTATTTTTGTTGCCAATATTATAACAACAAAAATATTATAAACAAAATAAAATTCGTATTTAAGGAAGGCTACCATACAAAAAACACAATATATATGCCCATTTTGCTCTAGCAAAATAGGCAAAAATTGTAATTATATTATTGGTTGTTGTATTGGTAACAGAAATATAAAATTTGTAAATTTCAGCAGCTGTCTAGCTATCGCGTTTCTGGAGATTACAGCTTAGAGACAGATAGACAGACGAACAGACATCGAAGTCTTGGTAATCGGGTCCCGATTTTACACTTTGGGCACGAAACCCTAAAAATGAAGCAATCTGGTCACTTTGTATGCGCTTTATTAAAAGTGATTTGGCTTATTACAAAATTTATTATGCATACTTAAGGTATCAGCATAAAGTTTTAAGTATTCTGGAAATTCGTTAACATAATATTTTGTGAGTCTATCGACCTTTTATTATTTTTACATTGTAGCACAATGTTACTTTTAAATTATATAACTATTAACCTATCAACATACAAAAAATCAGATGGTTAGGGTTCCATTTTAGGGTTCCGTAATCAACCAAGTTTTGTTGATTACAGAACCCTAAAACGGAACCCTGACTAGCTGAAGTTTTGTATATTAAAAGGTTATTAGTTATATAATTTAAAAGTAACATTGTCCTACAAGTAGAACAATCCATAATTATTATTATAGGACTATCAAATCAAATTATGAAATCCTTTCTGTCTGTTAGCTACCAGTTTTGAGATTTCAAATCAATACAAAAAAAAATGTTCTAGGGATCCTAGGGGACGTGGGGACCGGACGGGTCCGTGGGGTATCCCTGATTATAATAACTGTTACTAAGCTATGTAAGAAAATCTTGGAATCTTAAAATTTGACCCATTTCCATCTGTGCCACTTCCCGGTCTTCGATTTGGATGAAATTTTACACACGCTCTTCTGTTTTAATTACTAGCTAAGAAACATCAAATGTGGCGGCCTCCCCAAGATGGCGGACAGGCTATTTGAAATGCACCCGCACGATATGGGTATCAAATGAAAGTGTTTGCTGTTAGGAATATGAAAAAAAAATAGTCACGTGACTTAAACCCAATATGGTGGAAATCCAAGATGGCGGATTGGCTAAAGCATGTTTTATAAGTTTTTTAATTATTTCTTTAGATATTTTGCATTGTTTTACCAAATAAAGTCTCTTTCCTTCTTTCTAATATAGTTAACTATACAGCTATCAGTGTGATGATGATGATGATAGCTGTGAATGCGTATTAAGCGATTCCCTGAGGCTGCAAGTCACTGCCAAGATGAGAGTTGGATTAAACTTTCTTGCCGGTCACTCCATGTTACTAGATTATTATTGCTAAGCATTTTTCCAACTAAATAATGCTTCATTTCGAAATGTTCGGCGAAGTTTTAACACTCTAATTGAGTAGCGCTTTGTAATTGATTACTAGGTGATACCCGCAACTTCGTTGCGCCAAAATTCGTTTATCTCAAAGTAATATCTCTGTCGCAGTCATCTAGTTCAATCTGCGGTTCGATTGAATGACTAGCGCATTCATTGAATGACTCCATTCAATTGAATGACTCGGCCGAACGTTGATTGAACAATCGTCACTCAACGTTCAACTAGTTAGCGATTTTTAACATAGCCCTTTGAAGAGAGCGGATATGAAATCAGTCAGGTAATTGAATGTATTTATTTTTAACGGAATAGGAAATGTATAAGAACAGTATAATATAATTCTTAGGTAATTAATAGCAATGTATTTATTACTCCGTCTGTCGAATACGATTGGATTTGGTTAGGTTAGATGGCAAGGCGGAAGCGTAGCGCAGCGAAGCTCCCGCCTTAGCCATCGTGTTTATTTTTTTGTAAACCACCCAGAAGTAGCCGTCGCCTCATAATTGAAGTCAGTTTCTAGGTTAACCTATTATTATGCCACCAACAAATGCTTAAAAAAAATCATAGCATTCCATTTAACGACTTCACTATGATGACGTTTAGTCAAAACGTTAAGCGTTACAGTCAGCGTCTTGACTAGTTGTCCTTCAGTCATTCAATAAAACGGTGTCATTCAATGAATACGCTAGTCATTCAATCGAATCACAGATTGAACCAGATGACTGCGACATCACTATACCAAACAGCAAAATTGGATGAACTGTGTTTTAATTCTATTTTAATATACTATTTTTTATATTATATTTATCGTTTAGTAAGTAAAATTATGTTAAATTTCAAAAATATTTTAACATAAATGGCATTCATAATATATTTAAAAATAAATAAGGAATATCTTTAGCTAATGTAGCAACCCTTCTTGCTGGCTTCTTGGAAGACAGCCTTGGTGCACCCGATCCCTAAAAAAGGTGACCGCTCAAATCCTTCCAACTACAGACCAATCGCTATAACCTCTCTCTTCTCGAAGATAATGGAGTCCATTATCAATAGCCAGCTTCTTCGATACTTGGACGGCCAGGGATTACTAAGCGACAAACAATACGGGTTCCGTAAGGGTCGCTCGGCTGGTGATCTCTTGGCGTACCTGACTCATCGTTGGGCTCAGGCAATTGAGTCGAAGGGAGAGGCATTGGCTGTTAGTTTGGACATTGCGAAGGCCTTTGATCGGGTTTGGCATAAAGCGCTGCTTTCAAAGCTTCCATCATACGGGCTGCCCGAGAAATTATGTAAGTGGGTCACTAGTTTCTTAGCAGATAGAAGCATAAGGGTCGTAGTTGACGGCGAATGCTCGGAAACTCAATCTGTTGATGCTGGTGTCCCTCAGGGCTGTGTGCTATCGCCTACCCTATTCATACTGCATATCAATGACATGTTACAGACCAACGGCATTCATTGCTATGCGGATGATAGTACAGGTGATGCTGTATATACCGGCTCCCGCAATATTTCTCGGCAAAATGTCATTGAGAGTCGAAACGAACTTGTGTCTAAAATAGAGAATTCATTGGAGAAAGTCTCTGAATGGGGTAGACGTAACTTAGTCCAATTTAACCCCGCCAAGACACAAGTCTGCGCGTTCACCACTAAAAAGTCACCAATGGTCATATATCCTCGTTTCGAGAGCACATCTTTAACCATCTCCCCTAGCATTGAGATACTTGGCGTCAACATATCGAGCGAAGTCCAGTTCCGATATCATCTAGAGGGTAAGGCCAAGTTAGCCTCGAAGAAGCTTGGTGTTCTTAACAGAGCGAGACAGTACTTCAGTCCGGACCAACGCCTACAACTCTACAAGGCGCAGGTTCGGCCTCACATGGAATATTGTTCTCATCTCTGGGCAGGGGCGCCAAAATACCAACTGCTCCCTCTGGATCGTATCCAACGAAGGGCCGCTCGAATTGTTGACTGCCATAGTGTTTCGAACAGCTTGGACCCCTTGGAATTACGCCGAGATGTAGCTTCACTCTGCATCCTCTATCGGTTGTATTACGGGGAGTGCTCTGAGGAATTGTTCGGAATCATACCACCTGCAACTTTTCGCCATCGTCCCACGCGAAAAACATACCATCCTCATCACCTTGATGAGTGGCAGTCTTCCACAGTGCGATTTTCGCGTAACTTTCTGCCGCGCACTGTAAAACTCTGGAACGAACTGTCACCAGCAGTATTTCCGGACCTATATGACCTGCAAACCTTCAAGAAAAGAGCGTATTCCCTCTTAAAAGGCCGGCAACGCACCTGCAGCTCTTCGGATGTTGCGAGTGTCCATGGGCGACGGTAGTTGCTTACCATCAGGTGACCCGTTTGCTCGTTTGCCCCCTTATTTAATAAAAAAAAAAAAAAAAAAAAAAAAAAAAAAACCCAAACCGATCAAATTGTATCTACCAATGATAATAAAGAGTAGTTGTGTTCGCGTTGCGGACTGCGGTCTGTGCATTTATAAAGTGTATGGATTTGACAGACCTCAATTGCGTGAGACATCTTGCAAATCTGTCAATTCAGTACTTTAGAAATGCATCTACGCGTCACGTTGCGGTCTGAACTGATCCTAAGTACCATATTGCACACGATGCGGTGCGGAGGCGGTACGGCGCCTGACCGGTGCCGCTCCGGTGTCCTACAACATAATATAAAAATGGATGGTATGGCACACGGCGCCGTCCGGTGCGCTCGGCCGCTGCACCGCACGCGCACCGGAATCGAGACGAGGCGAGGACGCGGGGAGTTTGAGACCGTCGCTGCTACAGTACTGCAAAACGTTGCAGTGCCGCACTCACCGTGTGGCCGGTAGTCCAGTGAGACGGACACCGGTGCGGTGCCGCACCGCGTAGTGTGGCATGGCCGTGACTTTGCTATCGAAACTAGCGAATTTAATATGACCAAGCTTTCCTTATCACTTTAGATTTCTTAAGTCTCCAAAAAGTATTTTTAACTACACCAAAAAAGTGCTTCGCTGGAAAAGTTTTACCTTAAAGATATTGTCTCATTTAACATAATGTTATGAAGAATGATTAAAATATTCATTTACTTTCAGATTTATATAATTACGTATGATAAATTTCTGACCCATATTATTATATCGAGGTTTAAAACTAATCAGTCTAATGAGACACATCTACACCTTTAATGTTGGAGATCACGAGGATTTTCTTTCATTAGCATTCGCCCTTAATTAGGCGCATTAAGGCTCGTAATTTCCTCGGCAGTAAAATGTTGCACATGTTCTGGGGGTCTTTAAATGTTTTATATGACTGTAAAAGGAAATTATGGGGCGTGGATTATGTTTTAGACATATTTGATATTTGTGAATGGGAGTTGTACGTATGTGATATAAAATTACCTTTCTACCAAAATATTGAATAAGTGATGTAAAATTAAAAAAAAATCATAATACACGGGGTGTAATAAAACAGATTGATAATATTTTACCTATGTATGTATAAGCTCATACATACCCTATGTATGAGCTTTAGTAATTTGTGTAGAGTCCTCTTATAGAGTTCACTGTGAAAGTTGCAGCGCTGAAATAGTAACGTTTTTTCTATGGGAAAATACATGATGTTGTTGCGCGTGATCATATAAATGATAAAAAAACTATTTTATCGCTGCTACTTTCACAATAAACTCTATTTAAAGGACCCATACACACCCTAAAGTATGATCACTCTGTTTTGTTAAACCCTGCACAAAACAGTGCAGTATAATTATGTGATACGTCACACGAGCGTATAAGAACCAGTCCACACGGCGCGTTGCGTCGACGCAGCGCTGCCGTAATTGCGTTCTTTACATACAAATAACCAAGGTGTTCACACGGTGCGCTGCGTTGTCGCAACGCACACACGATGGGTAGTGACGGTGGTCGGTTTCATTGAAACCAGGCCAGCTACGCAGGAGTATTTTTATAGTGCCCAAGTGTGTGCGCAGTACACAAGAGCACTCTCTATTCCTTTACTCTCATAACCCAGTGGGACGGCTGGCGAGAGATCAGGCGCAGGACCGACTTTTTACATGCCCATCCGACGCATGGATCATCTTACTTGTCAGACAATCAGGTGATCAGCCTGCATTGTCCTAACCAAACTTGGAAATAACATGTTTCCAACGCGGGAATCGAACCCACGACCTCCGAGTCAAGAGCCGCGCTCTGTACCACTAGACCACGGAGGCGTTCTTTACATACAAATAACCAAGGTGTTCACACGGTGCGCTGCGTTGTCGCAACGCACACACGACGGGTAGCCCTCAAGACGAAGCGGGAGGGGGTGTTGACATTAAGACTGCCTCGTAATAACACTCACGCTACAATGGCGCAGCGCCCGTGTGGCCGGCTATGCGTCAAAATATTTGCGTTGCGACGACGCAAAGAAACGCAACGCGCCGTGTGGACTGGCTTTAACTTGTTTCTGTGTTGTATGATTTTAAGGATACGGCTGAATATGATACTCAATTTATGCTACTACCATCTCATAGCATAAAACAAATTTCGCGTTGCATCTTAACGAAGTTTTGGGCTAAAAAGCTCCATTATACCGGAAAAGCGAATCAAAGTACATACAGCTAATGTTAACGACTTTAAAAGTTTCTCTCGCGTTTGCCAAAAGACCCGTAGTCGTATACAACTATTTATCATAGCAAACGTATGGAATACATAATCGTTTAGCGGAATCAAAACTGTATTATGATTTATACAGGGTGCAATAAAACCTTCCTGCCAAGCTTTTCCAGGGCTTAGGTATCATTAGGAGAGTCCATTTATCGAAAAAAAAAATTAATGTTTAATTTTTTTTGATGACATATTTTATCCCATTTAAAATAGTTGCAGAACGGTCAACCAAGGCGGTGGGTATGATGACGTATGATGATGCGTGACGCGGGGAGTGGCGCGCGCGCGGGGGCACGTGAACGCGCGGGGGAAGAGTAGTGTCCATTAATTGTAGTGTTTTTTAGGGTTCCGTAGCCAAAATGGCAAAAAAGGAACCCTTATAGATTCGTCATGTCTGTCTGTCTGTCCGTCCGTCCGTATGTCACAGCCACTTTTCTCCGAAACTATTAAAGCTATACTATTGAAACTTGGTATGTAGATGTAGTCTGTGAACCGCATTAAGATTTTGATGCAAAAATGGAAAAAACATTAAAAATTTTAGGTGTCCCCATAGGTACAACTGAAACAAAAAATTTTTTTTTATCTAACCTATGCGTGTGGGGTCTCTATGGATAGGTCTCCAAAAATCATATTGAGGTTTCTCATATCATTTTTTTCTAACCTGAATAGTTTGCGAGAGAGACTCTTCCAAAGTGGAAAAATGTGTGTCCCCCCCCCTCTAATTTCTAAAGTAGAGGCATGATAATTCTAAAAAAAATATATGATATTGATTACTATAAAAACTACCAACGAAAATTGGTTTGAACGAGATCTAGCCAGTAGTTTTTTTTATACGTCATAAAGTAAACCTTAATCTAAATTTCATTAAATCGACTGAAATATAAAAATAAATCAAAAATATTTTAATTTCATAAAAATAAACCTTATTGCTGCTGCGGAACCCTCCATGGGCGAGTCCAACTCGCACTTGGCCGCTTTTTAGGATAACTTTCGGAAGATATTTCTCAACATTTTAGTACTGAGTGATTATAAAAGAAAAAATATGTGTATTTTTATTTTTAACAAGGATCAATATAATAATTATCAAAATTTGGCAGTAAGGTTAAATTATTGCACCCTGTATCCATACTAATATAAATGTAAAAATGTGTCTGTCTATCTGTTACCTCCTCACTTTCATACCATTGAACCGATTTTGCTGAAAGGTATGGAGATAATTTGGGTCCCAAGAAAGGAATTTTTATTCCGAGAAAAAGGTACGGTTCCTGGACGATAAACGAGTTTTGGCACAACGGAGCTTCAGGCGTCACCTAAAACACAATAGTTTAGTAGAATCAAAACTACCCTAATTCAGATAAAAAAATAAGAAAAATATTAATTACATATTTATTTGTTTCATATTCAATCCAGTCTGCTTCCTATCAATATACAAATATTCTCATGTCAAATCGACGTCGAACACTTTCTGATTGGTCCACGTAACTCCACGGTAACTCCACGTGGTTTACGTAAAAAATGATTTTTAAAAGATTATTTTGTTGATTGTCAATAGTAAACGTACTAGATTAAACAATGAACAAAGCAGTAAATGTTGCAGATCAGAATCAGATGCTGTTTTCGAGGAATAGATCAAAACGAGACATTGGTATATTCTGTTCTCACAAGATTTCGGGAAACAGAACAATCATAGTATATTGTACATTTGATATTGGATGTTGTTGGCAATAATCAATGTAATACCTGGTAATACTAAAAAAAGGTTGGCAACACTGTGTACTGTGTTTTAATGGCGGCTTTCTCTTGTCTTGATAGTTGATTGTTGCGAATGTACATTGTGTTAAAATAAGTAAAGTTAATAAAATGCGTACTGAAAGTTTAAACTGAAAGTTTCTTTATTTTTCACCAAGTACACCTTCAGATGTAATGATGGGTGAATGGCGATGGATGAACATACTGGGTTCTATTACATAACGACGCCTTGAAAGCATGTAGAGAACAATGAACACCTCCGTGGTCTAGACTCTATAGTGTGGCTCTTAACTCGGAGGTTGAGGTTTGATCCCAATGGAAAATGTTATTTCTAGTTCTAAGTTTGATTAGGACGATGCAGGCTGATCACTTGATTTTCTGAGAACAGAGATGATCCATGCGTTGGATGGCCATAATAATCATTATAATAAGACAATATTATTAAAAAAATAAACGGATTTCGAAGTTTTTGAGATAGTTCAGATTTAGATCGTACAGATTCATACAGATACTATTCAGATAGGAAACTCAAAAACTACTGAACCAATTTTGATGAAACTTCCATATTCCCCAAGTTTTTTTGGTCGGGCAATGCAATGGCATTGGCATTATGCATCCCCGGCATCACTGGGGAAGGCAACCGGGGTATGTGGGTCTCGCTGCAGCTGATAAAATGGTAGTGGTCGCAGCTCTAACCACTAAAACGCGACCGTGTAAGTTGAACAATACCTAGTACAATATAAATTTGATGACTTAATATTTTAGACTTGTAGTTTCAGAGATCTTGCGTCTGATCTTTAGCCAAATTTTTGAGAACTAAAAATACTAATAAGTAATAACATGCACTGTAATATTGAGTGTGGATTTTAGTTTTATTAAAAGCTAGAGACTTACGGTTATGACTTTCCGACGTAGATAAAATAACATTTACATTTCTAACCTGGGGCACCTATCTTTGTGGTATAAATTAGAATAAACGAAGCTCATTTTCAAGTTTTTCTAATTTGAAATGCAAGCGGAGATGGACTTTATCAGCACGAAGAGATTAAAGGATCCTTTGAATATTTATGTTTTTTAACAGCCTAATTTGCAAAAGATTTGTTATAAAAGTTTAAAATGACAATTACTTTGTAACATGATACTGCCTGGTAATAATGTTTAAAAAGGCTTGGTTTAGTTTATTAGAATCGAATATAATAGAATATCTGCAAGAAAAGTTTTACTAAAGTAATAATCACTGCGTGACAAATGTAAAAAAAATGGTTTTGTTTTGAAATTTTGCAACAAAACTTGATAGGATCGAATTAGTAAGAAAAGTGGATTAAAGCAGATTTAGGGTACAAAATTAAGTTGTCTGTAGGACTTCCAAGGTTTTAAAGTATCAAAGTACATCAACCGGTGTTTAATAATAAGGAATTTAAAAGCTTAAGGATTAATTTTGCAAATGAGTCTCCATATTCATGAATATTCACAGGGGTCTTAAGACAGCTCTGTCTAACAGATTTGTAAGTCTTCATTTATTTTATAAGCTAGCGTGCACCTGCGACTCCGGTATGAAATACTGAAAGTCTTTTAACGTGGTTTTAAAAAGTTTTAAATTCTTTAATAGATAAGTATATACTATCAGAGAAGTTGATTCGTATGCAGATGGGAAACCTACGTAGTTTGGTCGCGTTACGTCAAACCCAGCCGAAAGATCACAATTATTATTGAATTTACATGATCCAACCAAATGACGTTGGTTTGTCAACTGCCTAGAAATCAATTTTCTCGATGGTACTTATAATGATGCCAAACTATTAATTAAATACCACCAGCTAAAAACACGAAAGAGTCGGAGTTACTTAGTAACTATTCAGTAATCTGTGGTTGGAGTGTGTGAGCGGTTATGGGGCAGGGGTCTAGATCATAAAGTTAATCAACAATCTCGAGCTGTCAAACGAAACCGAAATTGGTTTACATCTGTGTGTAAAATATGTGTACGTATACACTTACACAAGCATGATTGAACATGAATTCTATGAGATCAAATTGTCAACGTGCCGATACGTGCCAATTGGACGTCAAAAAACGAGTTCTGCTGTCATGTATCACACGTCTCTTTACCACGCAGTGTTACTGATAGTGACATCTCGCTTGCTCAGGCCTTTTTTTCTCTATTCCGTTAGGTATATTAACTTTATGGTCTAGATGCGGAAACACACTTGCGGTGATTTTCCGATCTTTGCCACAAGCGAACACGACTGACAAAAGTTCAAATGAAATGCCACTTTATAATATCTAAATAATCTTATATATTTAAAACTCAAAGGTGACTGACTGACATAGTGATCTATCAACGCATAGCCCAAACCACTGGACGGATCGGGCTGAAATTTGGCATGCAGGTAGATGTTATGACGTAGGCATCCGTTAAGAAAGGACTTTGATCAATTCCACCCCCATTATTATATTATTAATACTTCTTAATATATGTATTAATACTTCATATATGTATTAATACTTCTTAATGCGAGCGAAGCCGCGGGCAATAGCTCGTAGCCCGTAGGCTATATTATATTATGTTTCATTTTCTAGCGACATTGGTCCAGCGACCCAAGCTGCCGCTGCTTCGTAGTGCGTAGAGCAAAAAGAAACCTATGACTTTTGTCATAAAGTGGCATTTTATTAAAGTCGGTATAACGGTGACTTATTTCTTCAGGAATCCAGACGGTGTTACGGGCAGGCGCTAGGCAGCCACAAGCTCGCCTTCACAGCCGAATAATTTTCCTTTAGAATGAGTCCACAACTCTTGAAATTCTTAAGTACTTTTTAAAAACCTTGTCTTCGCCGAAAATTACTGCTGAGATTTACACTTTTCTACGGTTACCTTGCACTTTTCTTAAGACGAATTGAGTAAAATAGATTTTAATGGTCACTAGAGTTTTATGTTTGCTTCTATTTTTAACCGAGTTTTAAATGTCTTTATTATACTATCATAATATATAATTATGCTTTACAGAATACAAGCTACTGGCATCCCGCGTTTCGTTTTATAAAAGCTGATAGACTTTCTGTAAATGTGCCCTAGAGGTAACAACTACCGGCGATAAGTTTGGGTCGCGGTTACTTCGGGAAAGTATAAAGCTCGATTTTTTATCCTATTTTCTTCGGGCTATCTATAGGATTCTCTTGCACTGCTGGACATTTTTTTACAAGTTGCTACCCACTGCGAAACCACCTGAAAGTCTAATGCTTTAGGGCTGACTGATTTAGATGTTCTTCAACCCTCTGCAGTCAAAGTTCAAATCTGATAGACAACGTCAACTTAAAAGCATACATAGTTCCTCAATTATACAGGGTGTAACAAAACTAAGTGATAATACTTTAGGGTGTGTATGGTATGGGTCCCCTACATAGAGCTCGATGTGAAAGTAGCAGCGTTGAAAGAGTAACATCTTTTTCATAGTTGTGTGAAAAAATTCATATCGCACTGGCGCGCCCATACAAATCACAAAAAATTTGCTCTTTCAGCGCAGCTACTTTCACAGTGAGCTCTATACAGTATTATCATTAGTAATTATTTTGTTACACCTTGTGTTATGTGTACCTATAGGTATTATGTATAAGCGTATAAAAATCCTGGACTATTACGATAAATCCGTATCTAAACCCTACCTAGGATTAATATCCTAGGTAGGGTTCCAAGAGAGATCTTTTTTACTGTCTTTGATTTCACCAAGATAAATTCAACTCCGTACAAAGTACAAGTTTAAAATCGCATTACGGTGCGAGCTCGCGTGTCGGCGTGGCGAAGTAAATCACCGGACAGTGAACAAAACACGTGCATTCCCGTTTTGACTTTGTTAAATGTGTCTCGAAACGGACGTTTTACACGTTGTCTTCAGGCACGAGCTACGCCAAATCCAAGAAAATAAGCACTTGAGACCTATTATTTTCATTTAGGACTCTTAAACCATTTATGTTAATTAGCGTATAGTCCTTTCCAGTCCTATAGACCTTTCTAGTTTAGGAGCTATGTGAAAAGTGAAAAATACTCGCTGTTAACTGATTAGGACAAAATTAAATTTTTAGGGTTCCGTACCTAAAGGGTAAAAACGGGACCCTATTAGTAAGACTTCGTTGTCTGTCTGTCTGTCCGTCTGTCCGTCTGTTCGTCTGTCCGTCTGTCCGTCTGTCCGTCTGTCCGTCTGTCCGTCTGTCCGTCTGTCCGTCTGTGTGTCTGTCTGTCTCCAGGCTGTAACTCAAGAACTGCTATCGCTAGACTTCAAAATATACGTGGTGCATGATTGCATGAATGAAACGAATTTGATATCTTCTTTAGAGTTTAGGTAGGTCAATGCAGGGCCGGATGTAAAATGTTTTTTATGTGTATTTAGATTATTTAATGGGCCACTTTAATTTTGCCGCCCCTATGTACGAACTCTACCGCCATCCTAGGACGCTGCCTGCTAGGACGCAGCTGCCGCCCACTATGGCCTATATGGCCTGTACTACCTATACATAAGTCCAGAGCTGGGTCAATGTGGTACTGCACTTATAATTCTTGCTCCATCCACATAACTTATACCCGTGTCCGTCCATCCATTATAACAGGATTACCAGTAATTACTAAATGTACCTGGCGGTTGGTCTAGCGAATCAACACAAGTGTACAATTAGAAGCGCACAGACACGTATTGTGTTTCCAGCTCGTTACTCCTGACAGTCTAACGCAGTGGTCCCCAACCTTTTCTTCATGCGGGCCACAAACATGTTTTGGTCTTGGTGTCGCGGGATGCAACAAAAATTTTCAAGTTTAAAAATAACGTTCTTCACAAATAACGATTCAAAAGTGAAAGAAAATGCACGACTTTCTTGACGACTTTACATTATTTTATATGTAACTTAATATAGTGGAAAAAGTGCACGAAAATTGTGTTTCATTAGTGTTTACATTATTTTGCCGGTGGGCGTGAATTTCAAAATGGTCTATCTTCACGTGGGCCATAAATAAAGCTCCGGCGGGCCGCATGCGGGCCGCGGATTGGGGATAGCTGGTCTAACGCCTCACGCCGCTATAATGACAGTTCTATTAAACTTTGAGAAACTTAGATTTTTGTATTGAACGTATTTAGGAAGATATTCTTCTATTAATTGTTCTAAAATCGTCTTGTAAAGAGCACATATTTTGTTATTGCCACAGGGTTATTTTATTTTTAACTTGTATTTTAACCCGTGAGTTTAACGGTAGAGGTAATGTCCAATGAAAACTAAAGACAGAGTTTTAGAACAAAAAGGTTTAACATTTACTTCAGAGTTCAGACTATGATTGCTTTATTTATAAACCAAAGCAAATAATATTATAATCATAATATTATTACAAAATAAAGTCAACATTGTTATAACCATTTCACTCTTATTAAAATTGCACCGTAAATTCTGTTATTACTTGCAAGTTGTAAATTAATTATTAGCTATGATTTAAATAATTTCGACACTCAAATATAACATACAAGTTACAACATTTCAATAGGAAGTAGTATTTTGGTTTTCCGTATTCGATTTCCTAATGTGAAATTACGATTTGGAATTCCGTGAGACCAGCGCAAATATTGTTTTTTTCACGCACAAAACGCCGGTTTGCACTTGAGACTTACCGGGGAATTCGTTCCGTTCGGAAAAAAACGAACGCCTGCGCCAGTTAATGTATTTTCTACTGATTCCATGTATTCGGATTTCCAAATACGAAAAACGGTTTGCACTTGAGACTTACCGGGGAATTCGTTCCGTTCGGAAAAATGAACGCCTGCGCCAGTTAATGTATTTTATACTGATTTCATGTATTCGGATTTCCAAATACGAAAAACGGTTTGCACTTGAGACTTACCGGGGAATTCGTTCCGTTCGGAAAAAAACGAACGCCTGCGCCAGTTAATGTATTTTATACTGATTCCATGTATTCGGATTTCCAAATACGAAAAACGGATTCGGAAATCGAATTCGGAAAACGTGTGTATGCCAGCCCATATACAACATTTATTTCATAGATAAACGGCGGCGGTGTTTTGTCAGTTTAATGTTTGACCGGCATCAAAACTCCTCAACATCAGCCTGAGGGCCTTTTAATGTGTCATCCATTTTCCTTAAAACTTTCGAAAGTAGAACACATTTAAAATTTAAAAGTTGATATCGTTATTGCTATTGTTCGCCAACACTTAAGCCGCGTCTAAGTAAACGAGAATAACTTTTATCCTGAAGATAATTTAAAAAATTTGGGATGATGACTTTTTGTCAATGATTTGATATTAATTAATAAGTGCCTGGTTTTTAAGGTTTTTGACAGGAGCTTATTTTTGATCATTATCGTTTGTGATTGGCTAAGGTAAAAGCGATAACTAATCAACAGCGTTACTAAAACATAAACTTCATTCCAAAGACCTCAGAAGTTCAGAACAGTTTTATATAGAGTCTAAATTTTACTCTTTAAGCTTTCTCGCGCTGATTTAGCTTTAACATCAATATTTATCTATTACTCCGTTGCGCCAAAATTTGTTTTTCGTGCGGGAATTCTCCGTGATAAATAGTATCCTATGTCCTTTCCCGGGACTCAAAGTATCTCCATGCCAAATTTCAGCAAAATCGTTTCAGCAGTTTGGGCGTGAAGAGGAAACAGACAGACAGACAGACAGACACACGTAGTAAGTATGAATAATTCTTCATATCAACGAAAGAGATTTGATTATATTCGGCCCACTGCACTGTTAAGTTATATAATAATTAGTATTAGTTAAAATATCCCGGTAGCAACATAATGCCAGAGTAAACAGAACTTACGAGTAAGCCGACTCAGAAGAGATCTCGAATACGTTTGACGTTAGTATGTCATATCGGCCGGCGCACGCAGTACTAATGCGTTATTTAGCATTGTGAAACATGTTGAAAATGACAGTCGCGCCCAAGTCGCGTATATTCGCCCGTTTCTAGTTGAGGCACTCCTTAGTTCTGTCTACTCTGATAATGCTGAGTGTAGGCATAAAATCCTTAAGCGCGCTTTAGACTCAGCTTGGTTTACAGATGGCCTACGTACAGATTGTTTTCGTCTCGGCGGTTTATAGAGGCGGATAATGGATGTGTAGGAACGACAGATGTGTCTCCTGCGGGGCCACTTAATGAGCGTTTTATCAACGATCCTTGGAAAATTTCAAGTAACACTTGTTAACTTGTAGAAAATAACTTTTAAACATATTATAATATATTTTTACTAATGATATAAATTTTATCAGCAACTTAATGTTATACTTATTTAAAAAAATATATTAAGTATTGTATAATGTGACAGAAAATAAAGAAAATCAAGCTTTGAATTTTCCATATTAAATTATGATTATTTTTTCTTCCTTCCATTTATGATCTTAATTAGGTATCTATAAATTTAATACAATGATTTACACACTTATTTTTAGTGATAATGTCTTTAAAAGATAGTTACTTTTTATTCAAAACATAAAGGCGTTATTTATTTCATTTACTGGCCACACTCGTAATGTCTTCTGTGTGGATGATTCAGCGCGAGATATTCTGTTGGTCTTTGTTTGAAACTTTCTTGTTTTACTTGCTGCACTTAAAATGAATGTAGAATTCAAGTGTTCATTATTTTTACAAATACTCGAAGGCGAAAGTTTAGTTGGTAGCGCTTTAGCAAGGCAAACGTTTTAACTTAGCTTTTTCTTTGGTATAAAAGTAATTCATTAGGCACTGCTGCGTTTTGCATTCATTGCGTCTTTTATTTATTTAATGAATTTGAATTTTATAAAATAGAGTTTAAGTAGTGTAAATTAACTTAACCAATCTTGTTTAATCATATCAGATGCCTTTTCAGCGATCATTATAGTGGGCGCGTTAGTATTGCCACGTACAATAAAAGGCATTATCGAAGCATCTACAACACGTAATTTTTTCACCCCGTACACTTTCAATCTGGGATCTACTACAGCCGTTTTGTCCCATATCGGTCCCATTTTGCAAGTCCCCACAGGATGGTAAATTGTTGAAGTATATTCCATGTAAAGACAGGCGAAATATTCGTATGTCCCCCAAATGTGTGCTGAACACGAACCGACCGGTACTTTCACAAACTTAGCACCGCTTCTTTTGAAGGCTTCGGTCTCTTCTAAGCTTACTACGTACTTTGCGCCTTCGACTAAAACATCCAAGTCTTCTTTGACTGTAAAGAATCGCGAATATATCAAAGGCGAACCAAAGACTGGGTCTGTATGATTAAGTAGTATAAATCCTCTACTTTTAGGTCTTAATAGCAAAGGCCTAGCAGCAATCCCATCATAAAATGATAACGGTAACACGCTTGCTGCCCTATATGAGGTTGGATCTGCGTAAAACTCTTCAACGTTTCTACTATCAAAATGGAATTGAATATCTGGTGCTTGTTCTTCAGCAAATTTTGTTTTTATAAAAGCAACGGAATTCAGAGTAGATGTTGTTGACAAAGGTCCATTTTTCTTTGGTTCCTGTTGGCGATATTCAGTAACTTCTTTCAAAACTTCTTCAGAATTCACACGTGTAGAAGTCAAATTAGAAAGGGATAGTATAAGAGCGTCAGTAGTGACATGGTCTTGTAGATTATATCCAACCTTCAAATTAGATATAACTGGTATACCCAACTGTTCCAAATGTTCTTTGGGTCCGATACCTGACAGCATCAGTAATTTTGGCGAATTTAACGCTCCACTACTAACAATTACCTCCTTTTTAGCATACACGTCAAATATTTGCCCATGTTTATGATATTTGACACCAATAACGGTCTTTTTATGCGGATCTATAATAAGTTTCGTGGCAAGTGCTTCGGTCACTATATGAATATTTGGACGCTTATAACGTATCGGTCTTATAAAAGCCTCATTTGTGGACATCCTACGTCCATCGATCGATGTGGATTGAGCGATATCTGTCCCAAAATTGCTCTCACGATTCAAGTCTACAATAGGCAAACCAGTTTCTTTGAATCCTTCCACCAACATAATAGTGTTCACATCGGTATACGGAAATCTCTCGACATTTAGCGGTCCCCTGACGGAATGATAAAATTTATCATGGGACTCGATATCTTTATTGTTTTCGGATTTCTTGAAATACGGTAGGACCTGAAAGATATAAATTATTATGTTTGAATATCAATGTTTATGGAGAGTATATGGGATCGATAATTTGTGGGGACTTGGTATGGTTGTTTTGGTGTTATTTATTCATTACCTCTCGATAGCTCCAGCCCACATTTCCTAATTCGGCCCAGTGGTCGTAGTCACGTCGGTGTCCCCTCATATACACCATGTAATTCACTGCACTCGACCCGCCCATAGTTTTGCCCCTGCAATAAAAAAGACCACTGCTAAATATAGGTTTTATTGTTGCAACACGGCCGAAACGTCGAGAAAAAGTATGTACTCGTAGTAGCATTACTACTAGAATAAGTCGCGTTAAGTCCCGATTCATAAGTTTTAAATAGGTTTTATTTCCGTAATTTTTAAATTATATAAACTGCTGCAAAGAATAAAACGTTCACTATTGTGAGCTGCAAAAATCTTCGCTGAGTTATTATTTTGGAAGATCTTCGGTGACCTTTTTCACCTATTTTTGTTCCAGACTATCTGTTTTTTTTTTTCCTCTCTCTGACCTAGGAAAAACACCTTACGGATGATATTCCTTTCCCCATGCATAATCCTCTTAGGCCCACTTGCGCAGATCTCAGTTTACGTTAACTCTGAGTTAAACATCATGTCATAATATTATCTGTCACTTACTTTAAAGAATGATAGAGATGACATGATGTTAAACTCAGAGTTGACTTTAACCCATATCTACGCAAGTGCCCCTTAGTGTTAAAAACAAAATTGTTTTTGTTTACCTTATCCAAGCACAGGTTCCTCCTCTCTGTGATCGGCAAGACAGCTCTTCGGGTTGAGTGTTATAAAGCCAGTCGATGCTGGATCTTCCGAGAAGAGGAGCCAGAGAAGGAACGCTGGTCACTTCCGGTTCCTCTGGACCCGCCTCCAGTAGAAGTATCTGGAAAGACAGATAACTTAATACATATTATACAGGTTGTAACAAAACTAAGTGATAAAACTTTAGGGTGTGTATGGGTTCCCTATATAGAGATCCCTGTGAAAGTGGCAGCTCTGAAAGAGTACTTAACTTTTTTTCACCTTTGTATGGAAAAATTCGTGACGCGTGGGCGCTTGCCTATAGGGACCGTGCAGAAACTATAGAGGGCGTCGTAATTCGACAGCAGCGCCACGATGCGAGCAAAAGACGTAACTTGTGAGTGACTTTGGCTTCGCAATCTCCTTGACCCTGGCTAGTTTTTAAGTGTTTTTTTTTATGTTTTACACTATAAAATCATTTAATACTTACACTCCCAAGTGGCCACATGCGGCCGCGAGAACAATGACAGATTTCCAAGAATCCGCGATCGAAGTAATAAAGTTAAAGACTAGATGACGCCCGCAACTCCGTTGCGCCAAAAATCATTTATCGCGCGAGAACCGTACATTTTCCCGGGATAAAAAGTATCCTATGTCCTTTCCCGGGGCTCAAAGTAAATCCATACCAAATTTCAGCAAAATTGGTTTAGCGGTTTGGGCGTGAAGTGCTAACAGACAGACACACTTTCGCATTTATAATATTAAGTATATTTTTATAATATTAAGTATAATATAAAGGGTTTCTACTTTCTACCCGTAAACAAAGAACGAAAGAGTGAATAAAAATGTATAAAGCTTATCTAGTTAACTAAGAAAATATCTGAAATAGTAATTAATAGCATCCATCAGCATAGAAAGTAAAAACTTGATAAATATTGCAATAAAATAATGAAGCTATGCAAAAATACTTATAATCTTACTGAAAATGCATATGGATTAATAAAATAAAACAAGTTCACTAAAATAAATGCTTTTATTTCATCAACCTTCTGCGATTCGATCGATACCATCTTCACAACTTTTGTCTGTCACTATTTTTAACTAATTTCAGTCTGGACCTCATCAGTGCAAACACTATTTATGTATCCTTTAAATAACACACAAAGACTGCACTACTAATCTTTTTCCTACTTGAAGAATCATCCTTTTGAGAACCAACACTTTGACAAGATGGTTCAAGTTCAATACTATCCTCAGTGTTGAATTCCTGGCAGGACTTCTCCAATTAATTATCCTTACTTTTGATGCAACTTTATGCCAATTAAATGAGCGGTGCCTATGTATGTATATCAATTCAGATTGAAGCCAGTTTGGATGTTTACTGAAAGAAGCAACGGTTATAGGTTATGTTCATATTGTGTTCATAAAAATGAATTCACGGTTATAATCTACAAAATTCAGTGTTTTTACGAGTCTGCACATAACATTCATGGAACTTTTTAAATACTTACGTATGTTTTTACCGCCTTTTATCCATTTCTTTCGTTTTTCAATAAACAAAGGCATGTGAATACTTTGGCAGAAAAATAGTAAAATTTTACATCGTTCGATTTGCCTTTATATTTCTTGTATGTATTAGAACATCCGGGAATACAACAATGCATTTCAATTCTTGAAAATACTAAAATTTTGTCAAGAAATCTTATAATTTTCCGTAGCTTGACTAGAGCTTGACAGTAAAATTTTCGTAAAAGTTTCGGCTATTCGCCACTTGTGGCAGTGTCGTCGCTCTGCACGGTCTCTATACAATTTAAAAATATTTAATATTGATCTTTCAGCACTGCCACTTTTACAGTGAACTCTATAATTATAAGGAACACATAATATTATACACCCTAAAGTATTATCACTTAGTTTTGTTACACCTGCAGGTATACAATATGCATATTATTTGAAAATTGTACAACTTTGTCAAAGTTTTCGTTTATGATAAACAAGAGTTTTGTTTTCTAGGAAAGTATTTCTGGTAAACACAAAATATTTTTGAAAATCTTGCAATTGCAAAGGCTAACTTTGCAAAAACACTTTATGATTTTATTATACATGCATACAAATGCAAAATGCAAATCTAATATTTTTGTTGTAATTTGACAGAAACATAGCCCACGGGAAAGTATAGGTACATAGTATATTATAATATTATATATACAGGTGTAACAAAACTAAGTGAATAAAACTCATGACACTCGGGCGCTTGCCCATACAAAAGTTAAAAAATTGATCTTTCAGCGCTGCTACTTTCACAGTGAACTCTCTACAAGGAACATATACACATCCTAAAGTATTATCACTAAGTTTTGTTACACCCTGTATACCACTATTGACTATTGTACTTATGCAGGATTCCATTATTCGCGAACTAAGTACCGGAATGTAATAATAATCATTTTTCAATCACACAAAAATATTTATCCTGCATATTACAAGAATTGTTACATACATTACTTCGTATCGTTGAATTTCTAAATTACAAGTGCTACAATGTAAGAAGTAAAAGCAACGTTCGCTATTGTACTAGTTTCGTAGTTTGACAAGAAGTTAAGCTGCAAGTTACACACGGAGTTGGGGAGCTATAATAGGTCTAATAACGTAAGACGAATAATAAACGGAACTCTATAATATAATACTCTAGCAAATAAACTAAGTTATTATTTGAATTGTGTTAAAAAGAGGGAGATTTTATTGAATAGTAGTATCGAATATATTATACTCACTCTGATTTGATTTGGTACAAGTTTATTAGGATCACCAGAAATGATTATTTTTTTAAATAAGTATCCAGTATTCACAGTCTATGATCAGTAATAATAAAACCACAAACACACTTTAATATAAACTCAGAAATGTATGAGTGAAGAAAGCGAAAGGATGACTAAATACTACTATAGCACAACGAGACAATATTATTATCTATACATATAATAAAACCCGCATAACATTTTTATTTTAATATTATAATTAAATATTATGGTACACATATAATAAATGACTTTGTGGAAAACTCAAGAGCGTACCTGTTGCCATTATTGATATAGGGCAAAAAAGGCCGAAAAAATCATGTTTGTTGTATGGGAGCCCTCCTTTATTATTAATTTTATTTTGTTTTTAGTATATTATGTTGTTATAGCGGCAACAGAAATGTAACACAATCCGTAAAAATTTCATAAGCGGTTCTTGACATACAGCTTGGAGACTGACGGACAGACGGTCAGACATCGAAGTCTCAGTAATAGGGTCCCGTTTTTACCCTTTGGGTACGTAACCCTAAAAAAGAATAAGACTTAATAATAAAATAGAAGACTAAAGGAATAACAGTGAAGAAAATAAACCGAGATTTTGCGGGAAAAATAAAAGTTTGCTACGAATCAAAAAAGTCGAAGTTAGAAACAATGCATTTGTAGAGGCCGCGGTTTGGAGTCAGTTTGAGTGAAAAATGGATGTTCCACTTCCGGAAAAGTTTGATTGAGTTCCAGCTCGCCATTTAATATTGTATTAACTCATCCCGGATTGCCACATCCACAGTTGTACCTCCGACAACGCCCTTATGCCAACTACATAGGGACTAGAATCCGAGGTAAAACATTTTGTATAGTTCAACTTCGAAAGGTAGATAGTTAGATACTAGATAGTGCATAATTTTTGCTGCAAACTTTTGCAATTTTGATATAGAGTTACACAACTCCAGAGGATCATAGAGTATAAACAGTAATGCAATTTCTACATAATATTTTGTTTGCAAAGTGTTTTCTGCATTGAATATAAAATAGTTTCTCGCATTATCAGTGTAGTGTTATGGAATAGTTTTCCAACTCTTATTTTTATATTTTACTAGTTCCTTACGATTCCGTACATGCATAATATTCGCGGGAGCTCACGTCGTATTTTTGCAATAACCCCGTCTTCCCTGTCATCGATTTTAACTTATTGTTCATCAAAATTGGTTCAGAACTTTCTAAAGTAATTTTTATAAGTACGTATTGAGCAGTTGACCGTCAGTTTTGCTCCATAACGGTACGGAACCCTTCGTGTGCGATTCCGAGTCGCACTTGGCCGATTTTTTGAAAAATTATGTACGACGTACGTATTATAATTTAATAATATGCTTTGGCATTAATTCAATACTTTATCTTCTGCACCATAATAATTACAGCCAACTATTACTGCTGGTTTAACATCAGTGTTAGTTACAATAATAATTCTTTGTATAAAATATTATAACGTTAATTTCAAAAGATTATGAAAATTTAAGATGAAGGGGCACAATGTGGACATATAGCTAATCAGTCATAATTTGATTCCACGGGTAATATTGTCAACCGTTAATACAATCGTTAACCATTTACGAGTTAATATGGCCCTTAAATTTTCATTCTATGTACACTCTACTCTACAATTTTATGAAGAAATAATAATAACAAAAAAACATGTTCAACAGTGCTCTCCGGGAGTGTTAGCAGAAGTGGAAACAAAACTGCAGGCATTTTGGCCACGCGGTAGAGAAAGAGGAGAATATTGCTTTTTATCTTACGAATTATTTTCCATGTCACGCATCATGACGCGATTGTTTGTTACAATTTTACGTTTACACTCATCAAATTACGCAAGAGACAAAAGTGTTCAATCAGGTACAAGTTGGAAGCTGACTACATGAAGTTGCAGGAGACGACGTGTTGACGCGACACTACCGTTTCTATGAAATTGTCGCTAGCTGCGCAGGGTGTTACATAGAAATACATAGAAACCAGTAGTGTTGCGGCGATACGTCGTCTGCTGCAACTTCATGTAGTCGGCTTCCAACTTGTACCTTTAGCCCCCTTGCATGATTTGAACCCCCGACCTTGCGTCTACGCGCTGAGCCATAGAGGTCGTCAAAATGTTGTGGATGTTGCAATATAGACGTATATCTGCAACCGATTGTACACATAAACGTTGCTATCGCGAGTTTTACGTTGTTTTACGGTAATGGCGTATGTTACGGGAACGTTGCATGTTTTACAACGTTTTACGTGTATTTTTATATAACGCTCTCGTGTTTACGAGTATCGCCATAACATCATGCGTTTTTAATATGACGGGATTTGGATCTGGGGTTTTTGTAATTGCGAAGTTTATCGTTTGGATGCTTTATGTGCAGATATATGAGAGAAATGTCGGTGACCAGGTAAACGTTATTATATTCCCACAGTAATTTAATATAAACAGTGTGTAACAAAAAAAGGGATAATTCTTTAGGACGTGTACGTGTTCCTTGTAGAGAGTTCACTGTGAAAGTAGCAGCACTGAAAGAAGATTTTTTTTTCACTTTTGTATGGGGAAACTCGTGACGCTCGGGCCCTTGCCCATACAAGGCAAGGCACGGGCAAGGACCCGAGCGTCATGAGTTTCCCCATACAAAAGTGAAAAAAAAATGTGGTCTTTCTGCGCTGCTACTTTCACAGTAAACTCTCTACAAGGAACACGTACACACCCTAAATTATTATCACTTATTTTTGTTACACCCTGAATACTATATGAATTCCGTTGCGCCAAATTCGTTTATCGCGTAGGAACCGTACATTTTTCCGAAATAAAAATATCGTCGTTTCCCGGGACTCAAAGTATCTCCATATCAAACTTCAGCAAAATCTGTTCAGCGGTTTCGGTTTGAGGAGGTAACAAGGCAGATAAACATACTTTTGCATATTTTATAATATTATTAATTATTATCTAAGATATCACGCCCATCTCAGTGAAAATTTGGTGAAAAAAAAAATCGCATAGGTACAATAACATAGTATTTCGCATAATATTATTTGATAGACAGGAGATTGTAATTGCGCAAGTTCTGCCAAATGCCCTTTGCATAGCTGTATATCAAGATACATAATATTCATCATGCCGATAAGCACAGAAGAAAATCAAGCTGTTTTAGCCGGCCCCTAGATGAGCAATTTTATTGTTAATATCACGTAATGCGTAATATTATTGACCGTCTAGAGTTGATATTGAACATCGCGCGCCTCTAATTGTCAACTAAACTGTTCAATTATTCTATCAATTAAGCGTGATATCTACACTACTATTATAAAGAGGAAAGATTTGATTTTTTGTTTGTTTGTTTGTTTGTTTGTTTGTTTGAGTCGAATAGGCTCCGAAACTACTGGACCGATTTGAAAAATTCTTTTGCTATTGGAATCTTACATTATTTCTGCTGAACATAGGCTACATTTTATTTTGGAAAAAAGTAGGGTTCCGTAAGATATTTGAGTTTTTCGAACGCAAGGTGTAAAAAATCAGCTAGAAAAGTTACTTATTTTGCGTACGCTGCCTAAACTATAAAAGATAGAACCATAAAATGTTCTAAGTAATTGTAGATCTTATAAATATCTACAAAAAAGTCCGCGACACACTATACCTATCTATGTCGAGTGAGGCACAATAACCATTTATTTATTTAAAAATCCTGAATTTTTTTTGGACTACATTTGAACGGATATATTTTACTCACGCTATTAATCCTTATCAAAATAAATTATTTTATCACTAAGTACAGTTTATGTAGATAATATTTGGTCTTTGAATGATTAAAATTGGACGTTTGGTTTTGAAATTATGGCGAAATTAAAATATTACGATAGTGGGCGTCACCAAAGCGCGTGCGGGGGGAAGACAATATTCTGTTGTAGAAATGAAAGTTCTGTACATAAAAGATATGAAATGACACCCGAAATTACACCTTTGTCACTACATCGCTATAGAATACAAAAATGTGGTTAGTTTTTTGTCTGTCTGTCTGTCTGTCACTCTTTCTGTCTGTCTGTATGTTTGTTCCAGCATCACACGAAAAATACTGATCCGATTTGAATGTGGTTTTCGCAGATATATTTATCTTCTTCCAACTTAACATCTGGTGTATACAATTTTTCCCCCCACCCCTCTAAGTGGACAAAAGAGGGGGTCAGATTTTGTATCAAACTTTTTTCTTTAACACGAAAACTACTGATCCGATTTGCATACGGTTTTCACAGATTTGCATACGGTTTTCACAGATATATTATATTTGTCTCCTTCCAACTCAACATCTGGTGTATAAAAATCCTCCCCCCCCCTCCCCACTCAACCCTCTCTGGGGACCAAAGAGGGGTCAGATTTTGTATACAACTTTTTTCTTTAGTGGACTTACTTCATATTAGGTATTAACTGTGTTTTTCAACTTAACATCTGGTGTATGACCTTCAACCCCCACACCCTCTTAGGGGACAAAAGTGGGGGTAAAACATTTATCAACCGATGATGTAGAAAATATACTTTAAATGGCAAAACAACGTTTGCCGGGACAGCTAGTTAACAATAAAATTGATCTTCTAGGCGCCGGCTTATAGCAGATTGGCGATAAACACCGCGACACAAGAATTTCGTATTTAAGAGATATACAACATGACTGGTGAGACATTACCGATACTTATGGAGAGTACTCTGTACTCGATTCTCATTATAATTACGTAATAAAATTAGGTTCTTAATTTTTTTCCGAATTTCCCAAAAATAAATGAATCATGGACACCTACTAAGTAAATTACGCGGCTAGGCAAGTAGGCATACTATGCGGCCGGTGCAGAGGCGTGCGCTACCAAAGAAACACCACACAACTACCCCTCCCGCTCGCGGTGTCCATGCGTTGGGTAAATAATTATTTAACTTTAAGCTACATAATACACAATATCAGTGATCAATTGATATTATTTTTTTATAATATTTTTTTCAACTAATATAATAGCCAAATATCACGTCCTCGAGTATTGAACATGTCTCACCAGTCACGCAGTATGTCAAAACTTTTACTAACTAAAATTATTAAATTTCGTGACTCGTCACGTGGTTTGGACCATACAGTGATATATTTTTGTATTGTCCACATTAGTCATAATTATTGCAATAACCCCAATCACAATATCTGCATTTAATTAAAATTCAGCACGAGTAATAAAATATGTGGCATAACTCATGGTGTGTTTAATGAAATCAATTAATTAATTAATTAAATTCATTCATTAAAATAGAATGTTCGTGCTATCCAAGTAATATAATAATGAAAATGGTGTTGAAAAGCCCTATGAAGGTGCCGGTTGGCAGCGAGCGACATGAAGCGGCAGCAGACGACGACGTGTCGACGCGACACTACTGTTTCTATGACGTATTTCTATGAAAGTGTCGCTAGAATAGAAGAATAGAAATAGGGGTAAGGAAATGATTATTAATAGCACACTATTTTTTTTTTCAATTTCATTTGATCACCTAATGCACTCTTACTACCATTGATGTTGTATAATAGGCACTATTATTTTTGCTCTATCCAGTCTTTTTAACACGCTTTTATTAGCTTGGGCTGTATGTATGTAACGGAATCTTTGAGCACGATTTTTACAGGCTATCTCCAGCTGCAGTCTAATTAGTTAGAAACTTTCTATACGTATTATAAGAGCTAATGATAATGCAAAAATTTGTTAAAATTAAAAAAAAATTGAAAAGCGTGTTTTTAAGTTTTTTTTAAACTACACTTTTTCCAATAGAAGACCTTGTGTAGAGTTATCCGTTGCGTAAAAAATTTAATTGAGGGGGTATGTATGTAAATTCAAGCCTGCCTAATATTTACATGGTTCAATTAGAGTAACAGAGCCGGCCAACACTACAACAAAAGATGTCCAACGTACTTTGTCCCAAGCAGATTGCCGGACAAGTTTCCCAGCCCACAACACAGTTTCCATATTAATTGTGAACAGTTGAATATTGGAAATATCTGCTCCGCTCCCAACTTTGTTGTTTTGACTTTATTCAATATCTGTTGTACAACTACAATCAATAAAACGTTATTAAATACCGCTAGTAGCTTCTCCTGCCCCGGTTTTGGTGACGGTGGCCGGTTTCATTGAAACCAGTTACGCAGGACTAATTTATATTGCTCGAGTATGTGCGCTTAGGAGTACTCTCTCTTCCTTCACTCTCATCTCATAACCCAGTAAGACAGACGTCTGACACGACTGCCGAGAGATCAGGTGCAGGACCGATTTTTACATGCCCACGCGACGCATATTGGATCATCTAATACTTGTCAGACAATCAGCTGATCACTGATCAGCCTACATTGTCCTAACCAAACTTGGAAATAATATGTTTTCAGCGCGGGAATCGAACCCACAACCTCCAAGTCAAGAGCCATGCTCTAAACCACTGGACCACGGAGGCGTTTGTACAACTATAAAACATATTAAAATACGACTTAATATTTTGTAACGTAACACCCGGACATCTTAACTAATTTTATGAGTAATCTAACTGTAGTAAAGTATATTGTATGTATATTAAAATTATACGAGATTTTCCTTAGTCACTAATTGACAGTAAAATTATTACGTATCCATAGATCTCGCTACTATTGTCGTTTAGTTATTTCTCGATCATTTTCACTGTAAACATTTTAGTTGCTTAGGTGGGACTTCACCAGGCACACTCAAAACTTCGTTTTATAAAAGTTAGTTCTCAATGAACGCGTTCACGCGGTGACGTAAATCTCGTTTTGTTTCAAATGGATTTCACAAACTTCTTTTGATCGCGATGATGTGACACTACACTGACACTTGACAGGGCTTGAACGGGTTTCATGACGTTAAACTTCGTACTAACTAGGATTTGCTGTGAACACGTTCAGTTTATGTTGGTGGAATGCAATTTGATGTTAAAATCACGCTTATACGTTTTGAACCGGTTCAGCGTGCATTGAACGCGTTCCATTTCTTTGGTGAATTGCCCCTTAGATGACGTCATATTTTGCTACCGAAGATAATTCGGTAAAAAAAAACTTTCGCAAAACCAGACTCTTCCAGACTTAGGCTTTGAATCAAATCTCAGTTGCATCATGTTATAAATGTAATACAATTACACGTAACGGTTTTCCAAGTACTCCTTCTGTTTAGATGAACATTGGCCTTGAAAGTGGAACAAATCAATGTCATTTTTCTGGCCGTGAACTAAATGGCGCTAAAAGTATAACAGGGAAAAAGTGCTCGCAGTTTTTTCTTGTAATGTCGAAATAAGCGTGGAGAATGGACATTCATTTAAATTGCTTGTTGGTGTGATTGTTATATTATCAAAATTGTTTGTTAGAATGTTGTTGGTGCAAATAATACTTAACAAATACATACCATGTTCTCTCTTTCTACCACCCGCCAAGTTCCGTTCAAATTTTTAATTCATTTTTAGGGTTCCGTACCCAAAGGGTAAAAACGGGACCCTATTACTAAGACTTCGATGTCTGTCCATCTGTCCGTCTGTCTGTGTGTCTCCAGGCTGTAACTCAAGAACCGCTATAGCTAGATTTTTGAAATTTTCACAGATTGTGTATATCTGTTGCCGCTATGACAACAAATACTAAAAAAAAAAATATTTAAGGGGGACAGCGGCTCCCATACAACAGACGCGATTTTTTTTGCAATTTTTTGCTCGCAATCATTCAATCAATAATGGTAACATCTAGGCACCTGAAATTTTCAAAAAATCCTTAATTATATTTGTAGTTTAATAGTTAATAATAAAATTTGAATAAAATAAATACTTAAGGGGGGCACCCATACAAAAAAAATTGTCTACTTTCGCTCTATACTGGTACGGAACCCTTCGTGCGCGAGTCCGACTCGCACTTGGCCGATTATTTTATTCTCGTTCAAAAGCAATTCTAACAAGACTGCAAATGCATTGGACATAAAATCGCACGTACATTTTCGCGAAACAAAAACAACAATCAAAAAGAAAGAAAAATCTTAAAAGTAACATTTCTTTAAATTGCTAGAGCTAAACGTAAAATGAATCGAGAATTGCATCATGTAACAAAGATTACGTAGGTATTGTATAGTTTTTAAGCGATTCCCACTATTATCTTACAAGCTGAGAGGGAAAATGCAGTTCGCCAAGAACTAGCAACAGACTGCGATTGTAAAAGTTTTTCGCTTTGGGATACACTGTCATTGTTTAAGTTCACGAACTTAGAGGCACTGGATGCGGCAACTGACGTTTATATTAAGGCGCTTCCCCTACGGAGATGCGCGAATTTACCGTTTTTAGGGTTCCGTACCCAAAGGGTAAAAATGGGACCCTATTACTAAGACTTCGTTGTCTGTCCGTCTGTCTGTCTGTCTGTCTGTCTCCAGGCTGTAACTCAAGAACGGTAATAGCTGCTCTAGAGAGTTGAAATTTTCACAGATTATGTCAGCTGTTGTCGCTATAACAACAAATACTAAAACGTGATTTTTTGGCCGTTTTTGCTCTATATCAATAATGGCAAATGGTAGGTACTTGAATTTTTCTCAAAGTCCTTAGTTATATGTGTACTTTAATATTTAATAATAATATTAAAATAAAATAAAAAATTAAGGGGAGCTCTCACACAAAAAACACAATTTTTGGCCTAATTTTGCTCTGGAACCCTTCGTGCGCGAGTCCAATTCGCACTTGGCCGATTTTTTGAGCTTTATAACTCATAATTTGAAAGCTACACAATTATAATAAAAATACACTACCCTGTTACGACAAAACGCTGTATCCTGTAACACGCCAACTTTAAAAAAATGAGGTCTTTCAGCGCTGATACTTTCACATTGAACTCTCTACTGACAAGGAACACGTATACACTCTAAAGTATTATCACTTATTTTTGTTACACCCTGTATAGGTACATGGTTTTATATGAGCTGATTACTTATAGTAGGGAAGGGGAAGAGCAGATTTCGGGAGTAGCTCGAGCGTATCAGATTAAGTTTGTGTAGGCTATGTGTACTAGTTATCATGGTATACAAATCAGATTTGTCACGTGGTGGGTTAAAAAAAAAATACTATTGAAATGTCATCGGATCTATCAGATTAAGATAGGGGATGTTTAGTATACCCCAAAGAAGTTTCCATATAAAGCACTGACGATTCAAAGGTTCTGGTAAGCCTGTAAGCCATTTTAAAATATTATACAAAAATTTGAGAACTTTCGCAGAGAAAATTGTTGTTCGTCTTATCAATATTAAGCTACTCACAAAAATTAGCTTCATAGTAGTCAAGTCAAAAAATGTTTTTAGGGAACTTGTACTAGTGAAAATTCATAATTTAAAAAGATACTTGGATTACAAAAACACAGTTTCCTATATAACTACGAGACACCGATATTCTTCTGCCGAATATCATACATTTTGTTTCCAAACTATGGCATCGTAAATGCGTAATTCTTTTTCTAATTAAACTCTTAAAGTCTTGTCTAAATCGATAAAATATCAGTAAAAAAAGCGGCAACTGAACGTGAAAATCATCAAAGCCACTGAATGGCCACTAGTTATTATTATATGTTCCCATGATACAGTGAAGGGTTTGAATATTCTTCCCAGGAGTCCCGTTAAGAAGGCCGGTCGTAAAGGCGAATTAACGCTGCCAGACTTGGGATAGTCGTGTAGAGGTCCCTTTATCTTCGATATTATTATTATCATTTCCATGCTCGTTTTCACACCGCTAGTTAGTAAGTCTCTACTTTGGAATTATTATTATTATAATATCATTAAACCTTACACATTTTTGCGCTTTAAAATATTCTAGGTGGTTTTTCATGATCTCCATAATAATATCAACGTAAATCGGTTCAGGCTTTAGCAGATTTATATCGAACAGAATGCAGACAGACGGAAACACACACAAAAACAGAAAATTAGTTATTTGTCCAAACACTTTCTTACAATCTATTTGGAGGTAGATCACAAAACTTTACTCTCTTAGCGTCATTATTGAAACGTTTTTGTCCAAAAACATAAACGGACTGACGAAAATTCTTTGTTGCCGTTGAAAGTAATTAGTCCAAAACGCCTAAATATAACTGAGCATTTATTTCTACTCTCTTTGGGTAAAATACCTCCGGCATTGTCTTATTGCACTTTATTTAAAATTTTCATTTGCATTTGCAATATGGACTGTCCTAAATACCTCTGTGATGGCGTATATTTTGGTTGAATTTTATTTTAGCCAGAATCCTTCCTGACTTATGAGATGCATGGATTTTGTGAAGAATAAAAAACTGAAAAATATGTTCAAATGACAACTGGCCTATAGCTGCAGTATCTTTTAGCATGTGTGTGAATATGAGACTGAATAAATAGACTGAAAATTCTGTTTTTTGTACGGAGCCTTTATAATAATTTTATTTTGTTTTTAATATTTGTTGTTACAAACTAGGCCTTTACATCCGTTGTGGATGATTTATACAGTATTTTCAGAGCGAAGTAACCACTCCTCAAATACTGTAGTGCCTGGGACAAGATTTTTAAATGTCCGTATGGTTGCCCAAGCACATACGGCATTCTCGCAACACAGTCGGCCTAGTCCAGAGGAAAGAACTAGTCAATACGTCTGGGACCAACTATGTGCGGGTTTCCTCACGATGTTTTCCTTCACCGTACGAGCGTCCGTATTATGCACTTGAGATCATAAAATGTCTCATTGGTACACGCCTCCACCCAGGATCGAACCTGCACCCTCTACGAGTGCTAACCAATGCAAAGGTCTACAGCGGCAACAGAAATACAAAATATATGAATATTTCAGGAGTCTAGATATAGCGGTTCTTGAGATAGAGCTCTATAGAGAGCGACTCTAGAGACAGAAAGACAGAGAGACAGACAATAAAGCCTTCAAAACTTAATGGTTTCATTCATTTTCAGTATCTCTTCTCTTGTTAATAGATCATTGTTCTAGATACAAGTTTATGTGAGGGCTAATTTATATTCTAGGGGGACATAACTAGTAAGTAAAAGTTTTGGTGACCTAATGTATTCCTTTGTGGTATGGAAGTTCTAAATGCAAGTTATTTTTTATCATTTGATTGAAAATTATTATAGTCTCTTCATTAAATATTATAACAGATATTATATTAATTAATAGAAAGGTAAAATAATTTGAGGATCAGTAAATTTCTTTGAAAATAACTGTATTTTAAAAAGATAAAACCGACTTCAAAATTAAAACTTCCTATCTCCAAAACTACTGAACCGATTTTGATGAAACTTGCACTGTTCCCTAAGCTGAACAATACCTAGTACAACAAAAAAGAATCACTTAAATCGGACTTGTAGTTCCGGAGATATGCGTGAACAAACATAAAAACATACATACATACATACATACATACATACATACACTTTTGAAATTTGGCACATTTGTTCAGAAGCTGTTATAGATTAACATATACAAAAATTGGGCAGTTCTGGAAATATTACATACATACGCGTCGAATTGATAACCTCCTTTTTTTGAAGTCGGTTAAAAAAAATACACAATAATATAACAAATCCTGATTTGCTTATAAACACCTCACATGCAGGAACTCTTTATAACTACTTATTGTTTAGGTCAATTAATAATAGATGCTATTTTATCTATTAAAATATCCAAAATGCTAGTGGGAACGTACCTTCCATTTTTTCACCTCAGACAATCGGTTGGCGATCACACAACCCGCTGAGCCGGCCCCCACAATGATAAAGTCGTATTCCTCTGCCTGCCTCTTACTCCTCGCTCTTTTGCTCTCCTTCTTCTCTTCTTTAACCGTCACCTTCTCCGAATACGCGGATTCCGGATCCAGGAAGCTGTGTCGAAAATTATTGAAATTGAAAATCGGCGCGAGAAAATTTCGGAATCTGCTGCGGTGGGGCTTAAAGTCTTGTTCTAAATATTCATCTCCTTTGACAGCGTAATTCTCGAGTTCGTACGACCGATAGATCGGTTCTGGAGTGATCGGATCTGTTATCGTACTGTACGGGTTCTTCGGAATGTCGAGAGATTTGCCAAACAGTTGGGTGACAAGAGCCAAATAGAGAAAGGTTCCTTGTGTACATTGCGTTAAGGGTGCCAGAGCTTCTGTGCACACAGTCGTTATATCTGGCGGGATCCAGTGGGACGCCATGTTTAAGGTCACTTCACAACACACTACTACGGTCTATTTCGTTCGAGTGCCACGAGCTAAGTGATTACCGATGGTGAGAGTATACGTTGGGTAACAATTATCCAGTTTTTGTGAGTACAGCCTTGTGCTAATAGTAAAAGAATTAATCCAAGGATTGTTTATTTCCCACACCTTTACTAAAATTGCTGGCGTGACTGAAATCATTTTTATCTGTGAGATATTTTCATTATACTGCGCTCAGTTGCATAGCTGTGAGAGCAGGTAGACCCTGCTAGGTAATAGAGTAAAAACTAGAAGTATCCAAAAAATATTTCCTTTTTAGGGTTCCGTAGCCAAAATGGCAAAAAACGGAACCCTTATAGATTCGTCATGTCTGTCTGTCTGTTTGTCTGTCTGTCCGTCCGTATGTCACAGCCACTTTTCTCCGAAACTATTAGAGCTATACTATTGAAACTTGGTAAGTAGATGTAGTCTGTGAACCGCATTAAGATTTTGATGCAAAAATGGAAAAATTATTAAAAATTTTAGGGGTCACCATAGGTACAACTGAAACAAAAAAATTTTTTTTTCATCTAACCTATGCGTGTCATCTTATCTATGGATAACTCTCCAAAAATCATAATATTGAGGTTTCTCATATCATTTTCTAACCTGAATAGTTTGCGACAAAGACTCTTCCAAAGTGATAAAATGTGTGTCTCCCCCCCTCTAATTTCTAAAGTAGGGGCATGATAATTCTAAAAAAAATATATGATATAGATTATAACTGTATAAACTACCAACGAAAATTGGTTTGAACGAGATCTAGCCAGTAGTTTTTTTTTATACGTCACAAATGGTAAACCTTAATCTAAATTTCATTAAATCGACTGAAATATAAAAATAAATCAAAAACATTTTAATTTCATAAAAATAAACCTTATTGCTGCTGCGGAACCCTTCATGGGCGAGTCCCACTCGCACTTGGCCGCTTTTTGACTTATTTGACTTACAATATACATAGAGTAAGGAGTACTTATCCAAAAAATTACTGCCTTTTTGAGTACTTCTTATTCTTACCTGGCATAATCATAAGCCGAATCAAATTTAAATGGACAGCGCTGAAAGGATATAATATTATTTTTGTCTGTATGTAAGCAATATAATAATATATAATTTTTCGCTCAAATACATTTTTGTTTATTGCGTAATTAAGCTTAATTATTGCAAATTTCAGCGCACCGCGCCGGCCTGGAAACAACAACATTTTGTTTGTTTTTCATATCATAGAGCGAATCGCAGTAATTATATACTTGTTATTACTAAAACGTTAATATTACTATAAATTACTGTCATTTTTCGGCCCCTGTGAATTTTGGATTAGGAATATTTTACAAGCGGCATATCCTCGTTGGACATGCAAATGATCGCGAGCGTGTCAAGTGTAGATTTCGTCTCTGATTGTATGTGAACGATGTTGGTCTTTAATGCTATACCTACGAACCAATACGACCTGCAAACAGTGAGTGAATTTAAATGGAAAACTATCACGATTAAGTTGACTTCATAAGTTATTGAGTAATAGTCGATCAACTAAAAAAAATGTATTCGGCGAAATATAAAGGAACTTTTCGTTCAAATTCCTTTGAGATGATGTTGTTAGTAGTGTTATAAATGTACATTCATTGACCATACAAAAATTTTCAAAAACTAGCGGTGCTACGGAACCCTACATTGCGCGTGGCCCGACACGCACTTGTCCGGTTTTTGTGAGTAGCTACATTTTGATAAGACGAACAACATTTTTATTTTCGAAAAATCTCGACAGTGCTAGCTAACAGAGATAGAAAGGATTTCATATTTTGACTTGATGGTCCTAAAATATGGAATGTTTTATTTGTAGGACAAGGTTACTCTTAAATTATATAACTAATAACCTACCAATATACAAAAAATCAGCTGGTTAGGGTTCCGTTTTAGGGTACAGTAGTCAACCAAGTTTTGTTGATTACAGAATTGCTCCCGTACTAAAACCTTCAAGATGAGAGCATATTCCTATTTCCTTCTTAAAAGGCCGGCAACCCACCTGCTGCAGCTCTTCTGATGTTGCGAGTGTCCATGGGCGACGGTAGTTGCTTTCCATCAGGTGACCCGTTTGGTCGTTTGCAACTTCGTTCGTCAAAAAACAACTTCCGCAATCGTAGTGGTAATAATGGTTACCCATTGTGGACAACATGCCTCCCACATAGAATCCGGCCTATTTCATTTCAATATATTATACGAATAGTTCCCAAGTGTGTTTGCAACATACTCCTCGCCTTCACTGTACTTTGATATCGATATCTATGGACAATTCACACCACGTCAGTCCGGCCCCGTGCTAAGTACCTGAAGGACTTGTGTTACGGGTACCAAACAACGGAATATAATATTTAATAATTTGATATTACTTATACATATATTGAAGATTTTTATTCTATTATACACGTCATAATATTTAATACACATCCAAGACCCAGGAACATTGAATATTTTTTGTTCCGTCGGCGGGATTCGAACCCGCGACACCCGGCTTGAGCAACCAACTCGCTCACCAATTACTGAGCTACAGAGGGTCAAACTTAAAACTATAAAGAACTAAGTTGCCGCCCGCAGCGATTGTTCTTTGTTTCGCAGTTTTTGTCGTGCCGAACTGTGTCAACATGCTCCCGCGACTTCACATAATGATATTGCTGCTGGGTCAACAATGTATTATCAATCGTAACTGCCATTAACAACTTCGACAATCCCACGTGGAACTCTGGACTATTTTACTATCAGAGAAGTTGATTTCTAGAAGATGGTGGACCTTTTTTGCGTTGGGGAAATGCGTTTACGCATCCCCAGGGCTTGGGTAGGACCACCGAGGTATGTGGGACTCCCCGGGGCGGACGTAAGATCCGCACCCGGGACTAAAACCCCAACGCTGTCCCTGCTCCTGAAGGTGGAACTACGGGAATCGCGTGATACACAACCGCAGGGAGATGACGCACCTGCGTAATTTGGTCGTTATGTGAAACCCAGCTGACAGATCACAGCTAAGGGTCGATTCAGACCGCAACGCGAAGCGTAGATGCATTTCACAGACTTCAATTGCGTGCGTCATGCAAATATGTCAATTTAATACAAATTTAGTATTGCATCTACGCGTCGCGTTGCGGTCTGTGTTGGCCCTTACACAGAAATCAGAATTGACATAATCCGACTAAATGACGTAGATCCGTCAACTGCCTATGAATCAATTTCTTTGATGATACATATTATAATTCACGGTCCACAGCATTTATGGTAGTTCTTGCTTCCCCTCGTGCATCGTGCATTCACTCTAGAACCCTTGAAAAACTTCCACTTTTTCATCTGCTCCCGTTTCTGCTCATTGCTTCCGCTCCTGCTTCCGCTCTCGCTTGAACGGTCTACGGGTCCAATAGTCTACAGACATGGTCGTAAAAAAAAATTTAACCAAGGATCTTACGATCCCCAAAGATCTACGACCTTTGGGGTCGACCTCCAAATATAACACGGAGGCTTCAACGACTAATAAAAAAAATGTTGACGCCTCCCCCTTACAGTATTAATTAAGTTTAAGCCGCATTGATTTCTCATTGCTACGAAAAATCTTTCAATTACGAGCCGAATTTAATGATTTTAACTCACATTTTCCCGAAAGTCAAGAACGCTGAGCTGTCTATTTACGAATTTCAGAATAAATTTTTAATCTCTGCGAGAAGATGCTCGTTGTACTGATGTGTAAGATTCTTTGTTGTACTGTGATTCCATTGAATGTCAGTCCCATTTTCTGAGATTTCCGATCTAGAGATTATCTATTCAATAGTATTGAGTGGTAAAAGTTTTGATGTGTCCCAAACGGACAGCTAGGGAAAATATAAACTGATGAAGCTAAACGTAAAGAACTGGGCATTACTTAATATGTCAAAGACTAGCATGGCTTAAACATTTTTTTCAAACATATTTAAAACTATCTACATGCTTTTCCAGGATTCAAAGTTTGGTTCGAGCGTGAAAAGGTAACATACAAACTATAATAATATTACTATGGTTTGAAATCGTCAGGTACTGCTATTTAACCCTTCGATCGCCTGCGATAAAGGTACGGACCGTCCAGGGTATTCGGATTTAATTGATCACCCTGTGAATCCCACCATCCATTCTCGCGTGCTAGTATTAGGCCACTACCGTAACACCCTGTATATTGGGAAATGAATGGGATACGAATAGGAAACGGTTTTTGCTGTCTAAGCATTGTTGAAAGTTGCAAAGCATCTAAAATTGAAGGTTTGTAATGTAGAAATTGAAGGTGTATTATTTTTGTTTATTGTACAATTTATAATACACATTACACACATAAAAATGAAACAGTAGTTTAAAAACTAGATAATTATATGATTTGTAAAAAGGTTCTAAAATAGGTCGGGCGTAGCGTACAGTCTTCTGAAGGACCAGTGTGATGTAGAAAAATATGACAAAAATGCGAAAACAGCTATTACAACAGCTGTAGGAATTCGTTAGGGCTCTGTCATACCCGAGGGTAAAAATGGACCCATTACTAAGACCTCGTTGCCTGTCCGTCTGTCTGTTTCTAGGCTAAATGTCATGAACTGCGGCAGTTAGATATTTAAAATTCTACACAACATTTTTTGCTGTCGTTGTAACAACACATATTACAAAAAAATCAAAATACAAAAAGGGATTTTAAAGAACCCGGTTTATTTATAATGATTAAGTAAACCTTCACGCGCGACTCACACTTGTCCGGTTTTTTGCATGTACAGTTAGATTTTTAAGCGACTTCATGAAAATATCCAGTTAATAATAATAATAGAATCAAATAAAACATGTTTATATGCTCTAAAATGTATTTTATATGGGGGTAAAATTCACCCCAGCTATTTCCATGATTTTTCAATTAAATAATTATACACTTTCCTTGCACTTATTCCACTTCATTTTAATAGATTGATTACAGAACTACCCGTCCCGGTGAACTTCGTGTCACTTTGAAACCTTTCCTGGATTTCTACGAATATTTTAAGACTGAAATCAGCCCAATCCGTTCAGCCGTTTTCGAGTTTTAGCGCGACTAACACATTTGAAAATCCATTTTTATATATTATAAGATTATAATATATACACGTTCACACAGGTGTACCTAATTTTTTTTGACCTGTGATTTTTACCCGTGATTTTTTCGAAACCGGTCGTGTATTATATAATAAATTATAATTCATAAATAAATCTATTAAAATAAAGTGAAAGAAGTGCAAGGAAAGTGTATAATTATTTAATTGAAAAATCATGGAACAGCTGGGGTGAATTTTACCCCTATATGAAAAAACACCTGAACAACACCTTGAACATGAATTTCCACCAAGAAATGACAGTACATTCAATATCATATCCATTATCCATGGTTTTTGTTCCCAAAACCGCGAGTAGCGACTAGTATTAAGTGAAACGGCCCTTTTCCCTTGTAAACAAAATGATATTGTTTTAAATTTGAATAAAATGTAGCCTTAATCCGTGTCGGCGATTATCTCGGCTCGGATTTATGTGGGCTACAAAGTATAAGCCTTTAAGCGGAATAGTGATTTAGGAAAAGATGCTTAGCGCATAATTTATATCAATCTAGACGATACGTTGGGTAAGTTGACTAACAGTTAGCAATAGTAATACATTTTTCTGGCACTTATTTCACTTTATTATAATGTTTTTCATACGATATTAATATTTTACACGATCAGTTTCGATAAAGGGTTAATTCAGCCCACAGTGCGACACGTAGATTTTAATGATTCTTTCAGTGTTAGATAGCCCATTTATCGAGGAAGGTTATAGGCTATATTTTATCACGCTAAGACTAATAGGAACGAAGAAATAGAGGAAAATTTGGAAAATACGGGGAAAATTATTTGAAAGGGCCAACTTGAAGCGCTAATCTCAGAAACTACTGGTCCGATTTGAAAAATTCTTTCAGTGTTAGATAGCCCATTTATTGAGAAAGGCTATATGCTATATTTTATCACGCTAAATCTAATAGGAGAATGTGGAAAAAACGGGGAAAATTATTTAAAAGGGCTTATCTCGCGAACTACTGGAGTAATTTTTATGTTATTTGGCAAAGATAAGAATTAGATCACGTGAAGGATCATAGGCGATTTTAATCATTTTTTCAGTGGCTATATATTTTATACCTGTGTGACGCCGGGGCGGGTTGCTAGTTAAAAATAATGGAAATATTTTTGCAAACCCTACTCTTAGAAGAGATGCAGTTAAAACTTTTCTAATTTGACACGGAAAAGTAGTTGAAAGCCAGTTAGTTTATTGGTAATAAAACAACTTTTTATGGGAGTTTTGCCGGGAATGTGAAAGAGTGATGTTGTGATTTTGTATTATTTTCCTAAAATTGTGTTAAGTTGGGTTTTTAATGTGTAATATTGGTAGAATATTAACCATTAGATATTCGTTATCGTGCACAAGTGTAGGAAAGTGATGCATTATCCAGAAACGTGCGATTTTGTGTTCCCACCAAAACTCCATTGAAAGTTTCAGTAAAGCGTCTACCACTTTACTGAAACGACCGACTTGACTCCTTGACTGTATTGACTTTTACTTAGACTTTGACTAGACTTATGACCTGACGATATTACATGAAAACGATGCTGAAAATTATTGTAGGAGGAATACGGTTTTCCCGCCATATTCCTTACCTTTTTACCTTGTCTGTGGCACAACATACACGTACTTTGTGTCAAGTTGCCAAAAACGAAGAGAAAGAAAGAAAGAACTTTTTATGGCTCGATACAAAACTACATTAACAACATGACTTCTCTAATTTGTACAATTTATGTTGGTTGTACTGCATACTGTATTGACCACAGAAATAAATCAAGATAGAACGGCTAAGCGGGTGGAGTACGCGTGTTTCAAACTTGCACTAGCGTGCAAGTTCGTTGAACGTTCATTCAGTCAGCGTGCACGTCTCGACTTGATTACACAGGAGCGGTTGTGAAAATATGCTTCATTGTGCAGTGTTTAACTAAAAAAACAGAAGTACGAAAGTGAATCGGTCAAAAGGAGATATTTCTTTCCACGGGTAAGTTATTTGTTCTAACTAAAAGCAAAGCAGAAATTGACACGATTGATTCCTTAGAAATACACGCGCGTCGCCGTTCTATCTTGATTTATTTCTGTGGTATTGACAATAACGGAGTTATATCTGGAGACGTCGATGGAAATTACACGAATAGTGTAAGGGTTGATTCAGACTGAAACGGGACGCGTAGATGCTGATTATTACTGATTTCCAATTAATTTATAATATGGATTTGACAGATTTGCATGACGTCTCACGCAATTATTGAAATCTGTCATATCCATACATCATGACGCGCCGTGCCCCGCCTCGCCTCTTCGCGTTGCGGTCTGAATTGACCCTTAGATCGACTGACCATCATGATCATGATAATTATCACGACTGACTGCCCTGTATCCACCGCACGCCCGTCACCCGAGCACAGTGGTAGACTTCCGTGGACAAACTTAAAGCCTAGGCAAGTATTATAATATATTCTGTGGCCTAGGTCATAAAGTGACATTTTATTTGCATTTTCGTCGGTCGTGACTCATGAACGCTTGCCGCGAGGATCGAAGCCTCACCTTTATTGAAAACTGAAACCATATTTGAGAGGTCAGAGCTCGCGTTCTGAGTAAAATACTGTTTTTTTCACTGGTTACATCCTTGGTCTTTGTTGTTATAATATTGTCGAAGAGTCATAATAAACATAATTTTATAATGAAACGGTTTTAAATTAAACCGCATAACATTTTAACTGTTATTTAAGTTTTAATGTCGGAAACAAAACGTTGTTATAACGATTCACATGCTGCGATAAATTAAACGGAGCTGTAAATTCTGTGGAGTCATTTTAACTTGTGGGTTATAAAATTCTTGGGTTAGCCTTAATAGTACAGGGGAGCTATTACGACCTCTTGTATCCAGCCAGTTTCCAGCCAGTTTACAGGCCGTGTCTATGCAACGGCCTGTAAACTGGCTGGATATAAGAGCTCGTAATAGCCCCCCAGGTTCCCTAAAATTTTTGAATTAAAAAAAATATAGTACAGGGGGACGGTGTAGTGCGAGTTTTATTCGATCATACGCATCGAACACGTAAACGCGAATTTGTATGGGATCAAAGCAGCGCCACCTACTGGCTAACGTGGATACCGCTTTGATCCCATACAAATTGGCGTTAACGTGCTCGATGCGTATGATCGAATAAAACTCGCACTAACCCCTCTGGTCCCTAGAACAAACTTTTGATCAACATTAAAAAAAATTGCCTATTTTTTCCTTGTCTATAATATACAATAATTAATTAATTATAATAATATCTATTATATATTATTTATTTCCTTATTGTAGAGTGAATTTAAAATTTTATTAGTCTTGCTTAAACTTGAGAACTGATGAACCGATTTGGCTAATTTCAGTCTTAAAATATTCGTGGAAGTCCAGGGAAGGTTTGTGTTGAGAAGGAAGTAATTTGAAGTTCACTGAGTCATCTAATTGTCAATGTCTGGTCTCTGATGGTACGTGACCGTGGTACCATACCGTACGTAATAAATGGTACGTGCGAGAGTCCAACTCGTACTTGGCTGATTTTTTTACTATTGTATTGTATGAAATTATTACAAAGTTTTGTACTTGTTACGGTATACGGTTTCACTGAAACCAGGCCAGCTGAAAAGGAATGGTCGAGTATGCCAGTACACAAGTGCTATCTCTACCTTTACTCTAATAACCCAGTGAGACGGATGACCGACATAACTGACGAGTTTTTTCTTGATTTGATTTTTTTTAATTTTTGATATTATAAATCAATCGACCCTTAGCCCTTAGGCTTAAATCCCTAGATTTATTTAATATATAATAGATTAGTTTTAATGAAACCGGGATTTAGTATTTCGTGCGTATATTTTTACTATGAAATTGCTCCATATTTCGTGCGGAAAAAATCCTATTTTCGACCGTTGTATTACACATTAAATTTTAAAACAAAAGTGCTGCACACTGCACATCTCTCACGCCGGGAACGTGGCATGTAATTTAGATTTTTTTGTTTTTTTTGTTCAAATACCCATTGTTCGTTGTAATATAAATTTATGCGGGACTAAATCAAAATATCATTACTATTCTCCATTCTGACCGGGAAAGCGTAATGTTGCGGAAAAAATTCTATAAACATGACAATTTGGTACGAGATTTTAACATTACTATAGGTTATTGAATTTGTGTGTTGTTTTTGTTTTCTGTGGTTTCCGGTAGAAGAAAATAAAATAATTATAGTATAGTCAAAAATCTTGATAACGCACTTTTTCTAACTAAAACCACACACTCTTGCATAAAATGTCCCACTTGCTCTATTTTTTGGCTCTCTGACAGTGCTGTTTTTAAGAACATAAATAAAGCCGACCTTACTTGTTACAAAACTTAGATTTTTTGATTAGTGCTATTCCTAGGGATGCACAAATTTGGGGGCAGTTTTTTTGACTTGCCAAAGCTCAAAAACATTTCATTACTTTATTTACACAAATAGTACCTATAATAGTCGAAATTCACATAACATTTTTAACGATTTTATAATACAATCAAATATAAAACGCGAATGTGCCAATAGCGATATTCAGACGTACTATCAAGGGATTTATTATGCGCGTTTATAGCATTCATTCTTATCCCGGCTTTAAAGTTTCGTAATAAATTCTCTCACAATGCATACGATTCACTGTAGAACATGTTTATAGAGCTATCGCCGCTCCGACTTTGTTTATTCCGCTTATTTCACTTACATCAGCAAAATATTTACCTCAAAAAAATCTGGAACTCAAAAAAATGCCGTCTTCATACCCATACAAAATATTGCTGATCCAGGCAAAAAAATCCGTGGTCATACCCATACAAATTGCCGATTCGGGCAATTTGAGCAATTTGATTTGACGAGCAATTTTATTGTCAATATCACGGGTATTGCGGAATATTATTGACCTTCTAAGGTTAATATTGAACATCCGGCGCCTTCAATCTAATTGTCAAATAAACTGTTCAATAAAATTGAAGCGTGATATTGTCAACAAAATTGCTCGTCTAGGGGCCGGCTTTTACAAGTCGAACATGTTCGTTTTATTTATAATTCGTACGGTAGCTATTCAAACTGCAAAATACTAAAATAGGTTGGTTTTATTACGACGCGAATAATTTAGGTATTGTCAGTCACGGACATGAATGTAGAAAAAAAGGCGGACGGAGTCTTATTATACACAGAACTGTGTCTTCAGAGTCGGCCAGGCTGACTGCATGTACACGGTCCGCACGCACACATTCTTACGTTAGTCCATACCATTTGACAGGCGTAAGGATGTGTGCGTGGCCGACTCTGAAGACACAGTGCTGTGTATTATAAGACTCCGTCCGCCTTTTTTCTACGTTCATGGTCACGGAATGAACTTTTTCAGCTAGTCATAAAAGACGGGATTGAAGTAGAGCTGAAATATTTATATTTCATTTCTTTAGAGGTCTCGTGTAGCTATAGGAATAAAATTCCTCATGTAATGAGATGTGCTTTTCCATTCTTTATAATTTAAAAGTTGGAATTGCATAGGACATTATTATAGAGTGGTATTTTATGTGAACAATTTTTATTAATTAATAACTAGATGATGACGCCCGCAACTCCATTTCGTCAGAATTCGTTTATCACGTGGGGACCGTACGTTTTTCGAAATAAAAAGTATCCTATGTCCTTTCCCGGGAATAAAGTGTCTCCATAAAAATTTTAGCAAAATCGGTTCAGCGGTTTGGACATGAAGAGGTATCAGGGCGTGTGTGTGTGTGTGTGTGTGTGTGTGTGTGTGTGTGACAGACAGACACACTTTCGCATTTATAATATCAAGTATGAATAGGTAAGCAATTATAATTGTGATGCAAATTTTAATAATGTAAACTCAACAGTTTTCAGCAATATTGCAGCTGACGAAATACCCACAATATGATTAATTTTGAAGAATATACTTATAGTACAGGTGCCCTAGAACAAATTTTTTTGTGATTACAAGCTAATTTTTTGCGAGTAGCTACATTTTGATAAGACGAACAACATTTTTATTTTCGAAAAATCTTTTTTTTTTTTTTTTTTTCTTTATTAATTTAAAGGGATTTTTGTACAAAAAGACGATGTCAATCCCATCGTACCTTATGCTAAATATGACAACACTTACAATAAATCTGACTTATAGTTAAAATTATATAGCATTCTAGCAGCCTCAGAAGAAGGCTCTGCTAGAAAGCTATGAAATATGCCAATATTACTTTTAATTAATTTAAAATTAAAAATCAGCTGTTCTCTTAAGATTGCGTTCCGGGAACATTCCATCAATCGGTGGTAGATATCATCCCGCACACCACATACCTCACAGTTGGGCGACTCCACTTTCCTCATTAAAAATCCAAAACTGTTACATGGGATGTGCCCGGATCGCAGTCTACATGCAGTGACTATTTGCTGCCTACTTAAATTAGAAGCTGAGAACCATGATATACGAAGAGGCTCACACTGAATGGTTTTATACCATATTCCCTTGTATGTAGATCGCTCATCAAAGTATTCTTTAAAGGTCGCAAAACATTTTAATTTATATTTATAAAACATTTCAGAATAGCTAGGCAAAGGACTCACCTCTTCACCCTCCACCGTAGCTCTTTTTGCTAATTTGTCAGCCTCTTCGTTTCCATACAGACCAATGTGGGATGGTATCCATTGGAGAACTATATTTTTACCTTCTCTATTGGCTTGGCAAAGATTATCCAATATATTATAAGCTAAAGCTACACATCTGTTGCTAGAAGTACATCGTAAGATATGAAGAAGAGCACTTTGACTATCTGTTAAAATTAGTACATTACGAACATCAAGGCTTATGGCGTAAGATAATGCCTGTGAAATAGCGAACAATTCAGCGGACATTATAGAAATAAACTTATTTTTAATTTGATTGATTTTATAAGTATGACTATTTGGGTCAAAAAACGCAGTACCGAGACCATTTGAAGGAAAAATCTTGAAAGTGTTAGCTAACAGAGATAGAAAGGATTTCATGCTTTGACTTGATGGTCCTAAAATATGGATTGTTTTATTTGTTGGACAAAGTTACTCTTAAATTAAATAACTATTAACCTACCAATATACAAAAAATCTGCTGGTTAGGGTTCCGTTTTAGGGTTCTGTAATCAACAAATGGTTGATTACTGGTGTAACTGTACCTTAAATCACATACGTTCAACACTAGGAGATTTCAGATCAGAAAATAATTCCTACCTTTCAGATAATGAGCATGTAAACTCCAGCGTTCGTTAAAGTTCTCAATACGGGTGTTCCGCTTGCGATTTACTGTCATTTTTCCGCACATTCAAGTATTGTTAGAACTGAACGATTACAATACGGACTTGTTATTTCTGAGAACAATACGTTGCATCGAACTAATATGGTATTGGACTCAGGTGTTAATTAGACTAAAGGCCTGTTTCACCACTTCCTGATAAAGTGCCATTTTTTGACAGATTCTCCATACTCTATCTGTCAAGTTAAGTGGTTTTTTCGGCACTTATTAGAAAGTGGTGAAACAGGCCCTAAGTTACTTTTAGTTTTTCATTTTGCTATAATTATTGGCATAATATCGTGCGTTTAACTTTAGCCAAACGGGCCTTAACCAATGCTTCAGCCTTTAATATTATGTCTAAAATCTAAATAGCTTCAAACAACGTTCTTGTCCACGATTTTGAAACAAAAATGTTTTCCATACTTTACTTCCTTGCTACTTTATCGTGTTTGTATGTTTATATGTAATATACTTCTGTAAAAATTCTCCTACTTAATGTATAAATACTTTTAATATTTAATGAAGTAGTTCTTTCGTTCTCTGACGACTTTCTGCAAAGTCTTCGCGACTACCAGGAGGTCGCGACCCGCAGGTAAAAGCCTAAAAACTCTGGTCTTTACTCTATATAGTCAGATGCATTGGGTAGGTAGCTAGACAGTCCAACCATGTATCACATCTCCATCTCTCTGTGCAAAGACAAACAGAATATATTAGGAGCCTGTATGTGCGTATTGTGAACAAATTGTTTATTTGTTTATGGAACTATCTACTGCTTATAGCAACAGAGCAACAGAATATGCTGTTAAAACAAGCAAAGATTTCATTTAAGAATCAAAACAATTAGAAATGTTTGAACCGTCTAACTATTTTGACTATTGATATTGAAGAGCAGGGCTTTCAGTGATTACTAGTCAGCTTTTCAATTCCAAGAAGTTCCAAGTTCCAAGAATTCTCTTGGAAATATTATCTATAAGGTCTGAGTGGTCTGAGGTTACAGTGCCTTCTTCAATAACTTTGGGAACTACAATCAATTAACTCTGAACCATTCGAGAAATTGTTTACGACTATAAAGCAAAATAGATGATCTTATAATTCATTTTTACTTGATAATAAGCTACGAATGCTTCATTTTTAAACATAGATATTGCATTATATTTGCGAGGGTCTATAATAGCTAATACAGGATATCGAAAAAAAAAATTTGTTTGTTATTATCTTTATCTTGACGAACGTTGTTCGTAGAGTCCACATCCTGAGGATGCTCCGGTGTTGGGGCGAAACGCGCGTCGACTGGCGAGAAATCAGACGCAGGACCGACTTTTTACATGCCCATCCGACGCATGGATCATCTTACTTGTTAGACAATCAGGTGATCAGCCTTCCTAACCAAACTTGGCAATAACGTTATGTTTCCAACACGAGAATCAAACCCATGACCTCCGAGTCAAGAGCCACGCTCGAAACCATTGGACCACGGAGACGTTATAGTAACACACTATAATTTAAATAACAAAAAAAATGTAAAAATATAGTTACCCAGCCTAAAACATAAAGGTCATACAATTTTATACCGTCGCGTCCATCGAAAAGCTATTAGGCGGAGTGGTCTACACTTTGGAAACATCTCACGTTTTTATTGTTACTGTATGCAATGCGTGTCGTTCCCTAGGGGTGCCTCAGAAGAAAATGCATCGTATTTGTAACATGTAAAGCATTTAACGTCGCACAAGTCATTGAAATATAGCTTTCAAGATATAAAATTTCAATGTTCAAGAATAGAAATAGAATTTAAAATGGATGCTTAGAATTTTATGTATCTTTGGTTAGTTTTTTCATTTTTGTTTTTTTTTACCAGACTAACTACAAAACTAATGGGTTGAGATTATCTGGTGCGCAGGTATATACTTATGGTTATTTCAACGAAACCCCTAAACTTCTGAACTACTAGTTTCAAGCAATGAGGTGACAAAAATGACACGGTAATTGCTTATCTTAGTTTATATAGTTGTACTATAATTTTTGAAATGAAAATTTTGTGATTGGCAAATATAAAACTTACATCAGGAGTTCCGACACGTGACCTGATAGAAAATTCGTAAGACGGAGTAGGCAATCGAACTGGCGCGGCATTCTAACGCGTTTTGGAAATGCATATGCACGCCGGCCGCCGCCGGTCGCCTATGAAATCAGTTCAACGGTTCAGCGGTTTGGACATGAAGAGGTAATAGACAGACAGATAGACGGACAGACAGACAGACTTTTATAATATTAAGTATGGATGGATGAGATTTACTAAGATTTCTTAGTTACTACGAAATGATTTTCGATTCCTATCCACCTCGAATCCTTTCCTTCCAATTTTCTCGGGGAAAACGTCAATACGTCAATCTTCATAATGGATATTATTCCCAACTAAAATTACCTTTTAAGAGGCGCAAATGTGATTGAGGGATTGCGACAGGGATCGAAACTTTGTTACAAACAAACAAAGATAATAATTATTATATTAATATTATAGTACCAGGAAAAGAAAAGCATGCCCTAGTATATCCTACAATCTGTACATTGTGTGGTACACTTTACTGAAAAACTATCACGCCTATTTATTTGTGCTTTAAGAATGCTCCAACTTTTTAATTAGCAGGTCGGATGTCTGTCAGTACGAATATCGACGTTAATGACATTAAAATAAGATTCATATTAGCGCGCCTTGTACAGTGGCGGTTACGATGCTCGCTGCGTTCTTGATATGGCGAAAATGTATGAAAAAATTTGAGAAATTTTCTTATTTTTCTTATAACTGGAAAAGTTGTTTATTTTTATGTAAAATTTTTAGCGGACTTTATAGAGGACTAAATAAGCAACAATTTTTTTGTATATTTATTTTCCTCAGTTCAGTGTATTTAGATATTAAGGTACCTAATCAGACCCCATTTTTTTCATATTTTGCGATTATTGTGATGGTTAAAACGTATTTTATGTGAAAATTTTGTATGTGGCTATAGAATTTTTATGGTACAGTCGTGGAGATGAATATATTATCTTTCATTTGAAACCAAAATATCCTCGCAGTTTGACTCCTAATTCTTTAATAGGGTACCGGAAAATCCCTGATATTTGTAATAGCGTAATTGTAATAGCGTCCTTAAGGACGACACGACACGGACGTAATATACTACTTTTACCTATTACCGCAGAAAAATGTACGATGCCCGCGCGATAGTGTTTTGGCGCAACGGAGTTGCGGACATCATCTAGTTTACCATTATTTTAATGAATAATGGATAAAATCGACGTAATTAAAAGTCTTATTTTTTTTTTAATTATAAAGCTACTCATTTTCGGTTTAAAATGTTAACAAAGTGCGGGGTTTCGAGTTTCCATATATTATTATGTACGTTTCTGAACGTTGACCTCATTTCAATCTACCTACTCCGATCACTGATCATGACATCATTCATGTATATCGCCATGGCGTTACGTCCGGTTTCCGAGAGAACATAAATCATGTGTAGGGGAGCTCTATTGAGAGGGGTTTTCCCTTCTTGCATTGCAAATGTGACCCACGATCAGGTAATTTCTATATGAGCTCTTTTCCTTATGTTTGTAGCCAATATCATACATTATTAATAAAAATAACCTCTGCTGATGCTTCTTTTTGCAACCCGTTGTTAGGGTTCCATACTAAAATTAGTGAAAATATTTATATACCCTACTACTCTTCGCTGACTGTCTGTCTGTCCATATTCTGTTCACCTATCTGGTATGTTATATTGGGGCTGCCATATAATTGTCATATAATGTCAATAATAAATGACCCCTTCGTGCGCGAATCCAACTCGCACTTGGCTGATTTTTTAAAGACTTCCACGTCCCCTTTAAAATCCTTCTTTTCCCGTACCGTTAAAAAGGCCGGCTATAGGATAGAAAGGAATAAAATTTATGTGATACCAAAAGTTTTTCGTAGCGACTGCACTTGCCAGATCTTGCGAACTCGAATCTTGTAAACTTTACAATCCACATCCAATCTGTTGGAGACCTCTAGCCCAACTTTTAAGGTTCCCTAACAGTTTTCTTTAAAACAAAATATTTAAAGCTTCCCCGAGTCAAAAGGTCGAAGATATATTTAAGCTTCTTACTTTGTTACGTAGAAACTTTCGCCGTTTTTCCATACAAACGTTGTCCCCTGTTTCCTCCCTGGATAATGCCGGTAGAGTTATAATTTTTTTCCTGAATATCTATGGCCACTAATACAATGTCCCTTTGTTTTTTTTCATAATTTAATTATTAAAAAGATATGAACGTTCACAAACCCAAAAAAATGGCCAGATTTTCCGTTGTGTTCAAACATCCAGAAAATAAATTTGGCTAGATTATATAAAAAAATAAAACATAGGAACACAGCTCAAACTTTGTTTTATTTTTAAATGAAAAAAGTAGGTACTCAAATCGGTTAAGTTTTGGAGAAGAAATCAGGGGACAACGAATCGTTGATTTTCTGCAGTTGTCTCTATCGCGCTCTGCGGTATATACTTGAGGTAAGGGAGACAGCAATAAGTACATAATATTACAAGTACTTTTTTTTTCATTTCTCTAGCCCTTGGTGTATCCTCTTAAGGTGATGCCTTGATAATTTGGCTGTAGCGATGTCCATTTTTCTCAGCAATGACTAAAGCTAAGAAATTAAAGTTCACTGTCAGTATTCATCATGTCTTTGTCTTTGAATTACCCATAGCATAACACGATGGGTCAACTTTTATAACACAATATAATCAATCAAAAAGACCTCTGTAAAAAAAGGGATTCCTATTTTGCCAACCGAGGAGAGTGATATAAGCTTCCAAAATTTGTACATAAGTTGGTTCTAGTATACACTTTAATTTGTCCATAGCTTATATGAAATGTATTTATGGTTTTCAAATTACGCGATAAAAACCATTTTGTCGCTACGCCCTTTCAATTTTTTGCTGTTCCATTGCTTGTTTTCTATGAGAGGCCGGGCCAGCCTCGCATAGAAAACATGGCGTCACCTTAAGTGCATTCATAGCAAATTCGTAGTAAAGTTGTATACTAGTTACACAGAAGTTGTAATAGAACTATTACACAACTGCATCGGAATTCGGAAAGTTGTACGTAATTCAATAGCTATTGTGCATAGGTTGGGTAATAATTATTATCTGCTTTGTCGTGGGAGTTTGTCAACGTGTTGTGTATGTTTGTGTGATTTCTTGTCTTCATAATTATTATTTTGTACCTACTAGATAATCCGGTGAACTTCGTATCACTTCTCTCACTTTGAATGTTCAAAGGTAATATTATCTGAATAGATTGTTATAAAACAACACAAATATTTTCTCGATTATTCTATCTGTCCTAAATTATTTGGTATAAGGTACGCAATGATTTTTAAAAGAAAGATTGATCCAAAAGTAAAGTTTATACACATGCATGATTATACGGCAAAACAACGTTGCCGGATCGGCTAGTAGTAGTAGTATTTACATTGTACAAGTAGTTTATTTCGTTGTATAACTAAAATATATCAATTAGCAGCGGGTACTGTGAAGTAGCGGTACCCACTTTATCTCATATAATCCACCCCAACTCAACTTCCTAAGCTTATCATTAACGGAGGTAGTTACAAAACTGAGATTAAACGGGAGTGATATTGAAGGCGGGATGTATTTTGATGCAATTTATGCGAATAATTTAGAGACGTAGCGAATTAGGTCGAATGAGATTATTGCACTTGGCTGAATCGGAATAAATAGAAGTGTTTTGCAGCTCCGAGAAAATGTAGATTTGTTTTTTTTTTGACGAAGAAAGAAACGGTGTAAGTGAAAAGGAAGGGCTGGATGCTTAGTGGGAAAGTGTAAAAATATATCAGTCTTATATACAGTCTGTAACAAAACAAAGTTAAGGTGTATTATGAGTCCCTTATTAAGGTTTACTGTGAAAGTAGCGGCACTAAAATAGCAATTTTTTTTGTGATTTGTAAGGGTAAGCGCCCCTTCAAGAATTTTCCCATACAAATTAAAAAAAAGTTACTCTTTTAGGGTTGTTACTTTCAAAGCGAACTCTATATTATATGGGATTCATGCACAGTACACACCCTAAAGTATTATCTCTTAGTTTTATCACACCCATTATATTTTAGTCTTACGCACACCCTCAGCGCTGATGGTTGAGGGTCTGAATATCGCCTAGATGAAAAACCGGTGTCAGTACCGACGGTCGGCGAAAGACAGCGCCACACTATAATCAATATGTGAGTTGAAAAACGTCTTATTTTGGGCATAGCAGAGTATCATGACAGTTGATGCAGCAAACTCTTGGCGAAGCACATCACACATGTCATGTTGCCAAGTATCCATATTCCATACTAATATAAAAAATGCGAGAGTGTGAAACCGATGAACCGATTTTGCTGAAATTTGGTATGGAGATACTTTGAGTCTCAAGAAAGGAAATAGGATACATTTTTATTCAGGAAAAATGTATAACCGAGGAAAGTGATTCCTAGGCAGATGACAGACCCGGGGGGCGTCTGCTACAGCCCTGGTGGGGGCCGAGGAGGAGGGCGCACGTGTTGTGCGCCCATCGTGGAGTCTTCGGACCGCTGGCGGGGTCGCGGATGTGTGTATCGTTCCCGTGGCCCCGTCAAAAGGCGGCGTGGCGGAAGATGGGGGGGGGGGGTTTTAGTGGGTATACCGTGGTCTCATCAGCTACGGGAGTCCCACATCACCGCTCGGGTCGCCCCCTGCGCCTGGGTGGTATGCGTAATGCATTTCCCCCTCCGGGAAAAAAAAAAAAAAAAAAAAAGGCAGATGACAGACCAATGTCATTTGGTTGGATCATGCCAATTCAATGTTATTTGCGATCTGTCGGCTGGATTTGACATAACGCGACCAAACTAAAGTGCCCCGCAAACGACCAAATTTGTTTGACAAACACGTTTGATGTAATTTACGTTTTCATAGTAAATTGTTTGACAAACGCTTCAAACAAAGCTGTACACTATCAAATTGTTTGACAAAAACGTAAAATTTGACAAACAATTTGATCGTTTGCGGGGCACGTAGGCAGGTAGGTCCCCCGTCTGCCTAGGAATAAACTTCTCTGATAGTACAACGGAGTTTCGGGTGTCATCTAATAATATAATAACCAGGTTTAGGATCACATCCGCAAGTTAATATCATGGATACATAATCCATTTTATTTAAGTTTTACGAGCGTTTGTACCCTTTCTTACCTTTCTTGGGAAATCTCATTAATGCCTATGATATCCAGTCGGGTTACGCCTCGGTGGGGTTCATAAAATATTTAGTGTATTTATTCCTCTGCTTATATTTCGTGGGCGTTAACCTTGTTTTTGGAATTATTTAATTTAAATATTGTCAATTTTTATCGATTCAATCAAATATGACTTAATTAGGGTGAATTGTACCAGAAGCGTGGTTAAAGTTAAGGTTATCGTCAAATATGGCGTCCATAATGGACTTTTACTAGGGATTTGACAGTTCATTTGACTTTTTGTTATGGTTAAAGTTAAAGTTATAGTTAAAGTAAGCTAGTGCAACATACTTACCAGAATCTGATGGCAAATTTTGACAGCAGATGTTGAAAAAATATCCTTAAACAATGGATTTTATAATATATTAGCATGTTTCACATACAGAATCAGCCGCAAAAAAAGGATCAAAATGTTTTATTCCAATTACCCCGGTATCGATAGAGACAATTTATTTTCTCACTTTTTGCCATCAGATTCTGGTAGACCTATAATTCTCAAACTACCTTGCTATGATTATAATATTAATATCTTTAATTGGCCTCACTTGAGCCGTCCATTTGACATGGCTGAACCCTATGCATTTCAAATAAAATTAATTTCTTTGCTAAACAATCGTTTCAACCGCAAAAGATTTTTCACCAACACGCAATTTGGATTTCCAAACGGCTTGTGCATGGCCTTATTCTAGTCAACAAGTCTATAACCGGTTATATAAATAGAACTGTCAAAGTTAAAAAGTATTTTACTGGGAATATCCACAGGTATTATATTTTAGCTCGGTCGTAAAGTAAAGCAGCGAAACGAAGCCGAAACTTCATTGCGAATGATTACATAGCGCTAAGAAGATTAACGTAAATAATATGTACTTATATATTTATTAAGAAAGCCAAGTTTACCGCACCGACAGGTGCGGATTTTTGCAAAAGGGTTTAGTTGCGGGTACATAAGTTGCAACATTGCAACGCAACTAGGCGATATAATGTATTTTTAACACTCTTTTATTATTAAATTTATTGTAACTAGTATGTATGTAAGAAAATCTTGGAATCTTAATTTGGTCCAAATTCATAATATAGAGCCTTGGAGCACTTTTTTTTTTGTTAGCCTATATACTATCCCACTGCTGGGCAAAGGCCTCCCCCAGGGTCTTCCACTTGTCTCGCTCCAGCGCCACCGTTGGCTAGCCCGGCTAGTACGCCTCCAGCTCATCGCGCCATGTTTTCCTAGGCCGGCCACTTGGAGCACTATAACATTGAATTTACACGATCTGTTTGACAACTTTTCTGATAATACATATTTTTTTAATAAATACATACAATCTAAGTCTTCGTGTATTCGTACAATTGTAAAACAAATATCAACCCGTTCTAAATCTTCTTAAGACTGTGGTAAATGCGAAATAAATGCCCCACATGGCGTCCCCTATATTATACATGCCAAAACTTCGCCTTCTTCACACTTCGACTGAGTATAATTCAAAATGGGCCGTAAATTCACTCCGTATTAATTCTATTCTCGATTCATATCGAACTTTCGGCATTCTTTCACTTTCGACGCTTTTTAATAATGTGGTTTATTATATCTGACGCTATAGCATGGTATATCATAATTATTATATTTTTTTAAGGAATAATAGATAAAGTAAATATCGACAAAGAAAATTTGTCATTTTAATTAATTATATTATTTCACATTCCGGTTTTTATGGTTCCGTATCCAAAGGGTAGAAACGGGGCCCTATTACTAAAACTGCGTTGTTTGTCGGTCTGTCCGTCCGTCTGTATGTCTCCAGGCTGTATCTCAAGAACCGCTAAAACTAGACTTCTGAAATTTTCACAGATTGTGTATATCTGTTGCCGCTATAACAACAAATTAATATACTAAAAACAAAATAAAATTATTATCTATGGGAGGCTCCCATACAACAAACACAATTTTTGGCCTATTTTTGCTCTATAAACGGTACGGATAACGGAACCCTTCGTGCGCGAGTTCGACTCACTCTTGGCCGATTTTTATTATTGGCCGGCTTGCTGATTAATATAATATTATAACATAGATAAAGAGTAGGTAATTAGAAGACCAGCTGGAAGGACATAATATTCTGCTTCTTTTATTGGGGTAAAATGAAAGTTTCTGCAGGTTTTTTTAACATCTACAGCTAGAGGCATATTTTTATACCAACCGAGAAACATAATATTATTTCCAGCGCCTTAAAAAAAGAGGGGTTCGATCAAGCTATATAACCTTAGTGATAAAAGATTGATATTTTTATAAGTTTATTGGAAGGATAGTAATAAAATATTGTTGTTGGCAGATGTGGAGCCCGCATTGCGGATTGACCAAGGGGAATAAAACGTTTACACCTCCGCAGTCCACAGCTAAATTTGATGATACGGTATGACATCGTTCATTCTGCTTTTTCACATAGGAATTAACAACTGACTCAAAAAATGGTTATACCAAATACAAATTTAGGTGTGCGTTTCGTGGCAATTCTGTACTTTCAGTTGGTTGTTCAGACTCAAATTGGTGATGCAATTTTCGTTGGCGTCGCTACGTTTTATAACTGCAGCCATATTTGAGCGGTCTAATTATGTATAAAAGTAATTCTTCTATACTGCATTTTATTTCAACGGGTCTGTGTTCTAGGTACTTTTTATTTTAGTCCGCCCGAACGCCCGGATTAGCAATTACACCGCGAGATTACAAGCAAATCAAGTGCCTATGTAAAGGTAAATGACAGCGCAACCGCGCCGCTATTTAAATAAACTGTTACTTTATATTACACACAGCTAGGGAAGGAAAGTAAGAAATGTTGTTCATGGAATTGGTACATTTTGGTTTGCATCAAATGGGGTAGTTCTGATTTTTTTATATGTTGTATGTAATAGATAGTAGATACTGTACCTTGTTTCTTCACCAGACCTGCAATATAGAGCAAAGTCCTACCAAAATCACTCTGACACTGGCAACTCACTGAGGCCGCCATAATAAAAAGAAGAGGTGGTAATTAAATATTTAATTTTGCCACCTCGAAATCCTTCCGGAACATTGTCAAATTCATAAGAAACCATATTATATAAAAAAATAATATATTTTAATATGCCGAAGCATGGGTCTCCTATTTTATATATTTGCATGAAATCTCGAGATGTAGCGGACAAACCGCACGTTTGCGCTGCCGCGCCGCATATAAATCCACTCATAAAGTGCCATTCAGATAATAATAATAATTCAACTCTGTAGGGCTATAATATTTAAACAGTTTCCTGTTAAAGTGTGTGATGTGACTCAAAGACTAAGTGCTTTATTATTCAGAATTCAGGCTTCATGTTTCCACAGGTGATACAATTCGGGCAGACATTTCGAGGGTTAATCAACTAAGATTGTATCAACTATTGTTCAGCATCCCCACCGTACATCATTTTAACGTCTGTTGATTACAGAGATTCATATGTTCCGTTTACGTTGAAATATTATGTATTATGTTGACAGAATGTTATCATTCTAGTTGGTGAATAAATTCATGTACACATACTTACCTACATGGTGTAATAAATATGAATAAGTGATTATAGCAGAGTAAATAGAACTAACGAGTAGGCCGACTCAGAAGACGTTATATAACTATTGATTGAAATTATATAACTATTAACCCACCAATACACAAAAAATCAGCTGGTTAGGGTTCCGTTTTAGGGTACAGTAGTCAACCAAGTTTTGTTGATTACAGAACCCTAAAACGGAACCCTAACCAGCAGATTTTTTGTATATTGGTAGGTTAATAGTTATTTAATTTAAGAGTAACCTTGTCCGACAAATAAAACAATCCATATTTTAGGACCATCAAGTCAAAGTATGAAATCGTTTCTATTATATTAGCTACCACTATATATTATTAGCTACCACTTTCAAGATTTTTCGAAAATAAAAATGTTGTTCGTCTTATCAAAATGTAGCTACTCACAAAAAATTTGCTTGTTAGTAATCACAAAAAAATTTGTTCTAGGGCACCCGTACTATATATTTTATACTACCAATAATTTATATGGCAAAATAACGTTTACCGGGTCAGCTAGTGTTATATTATATGGATATGATTTAATATAATCTGTTAAGTATCACCTAGGAAAGGTAAATTTTATTATAGCTGTTACACATACTGGAAACCGTACATTTTGCCGGGACAAAAAGAATCCTATGTCCTTTCACGGGACTCAAAGTATTTCCGTACCAAATTTCAGCAAAATCGGTTCAGCGGTTTGGACGTGAAGAGGTAACAGACAGACAGACAGACACACTATCGCATTTATAATATTATAACACTATCGCATTATGGATATTATGCCTCCAGAATGCGAGCTTCACTGATGGTGTAATAAAATAAAGGTTGTCAACAATAATTAAAGAAGTGTAGTCAAAAGTTTTATATTGCTATCAGCTAGGTAATAGGCAGCAAGTTGTAATGTGTTTGCGTTTAACTAACATTGTACGGGTCGACAATGAAACACAATGTTGAGTAAATGAATTAAAATAGTCGCTTTTATTGCTCCGAATAGGGCATTAACGACATTGCGTAACAGGGAGATAGTTTTGTAACAAATAAAATAAATACGTGGAGAATTAAGAGACAAAATATGTAGGAATAATATTCAGAAGTAACATCATTTTGTGACTTATATTAATATCAAGTAAATACATTTTATTATTATTTGTAACAAAATATTAAACCCGAAAAACATCCATGCTAAATGCAAAAGTATTCTTAGAAATGATCTAAATGGTATCAAATAATTCTTCTTCTTATAGCTATTATTGCCATTTCCGAAATTCGACAAAACCTCAACTACATAAATTATATTTTCTATACTTACTCAATCTTTATCCCTTTGAATGCTGCTAATACGGCTGTAGACAAACGATTCCCTAGAACATTTTTATTATAATTACTATCAAGCTAAGTTTTCGTAAGTAGCTTCATCTTAATAAGACGAACAATAATTTCCTCTGTAAAAATTCTTGAAAGTGGTCGCTTCCCAGTTCCCACTGCTAGACACCCTCAAAGTCTAATGTTTAGGAAAGTTTAAGGGTATCTGGCAGCTGTCAAAAATGCCCGGCACTGGAAGACGAGATTCCTCTACTTACCGCGAAGAATATAAGCTATGAAATTGAGCTTTACTGTTTCTCGAAGGTAGACCTTCAGAACTCGATACCTCCTACAGCTGTAACCGCGACCCAAATTCCATAGTTGCTGCCTGCTGGTCGTTCTTATACCTCTGTAATAGCCGCAAACATGTAAACTTTCAGCTTTACGAAACAGAGGAAGGTCTGGCCATCACAGGCTCTTACTCTTATATATTGCCCATTTTTCCCTTATAATTAGTCCCTTTTAGTTAGAAGGAATTCGAAATCGTATAACAGATTTTAAACTCATTGATCTGACAACAAAGAGCGTCATTAATGTTTAATCTTCTACGCAATATTGTAGGCTAATTTTGGTCGTGCTCTATAATATACAATTCGCTATTCTCTATGAATAAGTAAAGGCAATTTAGGAACTTGTTTCAACATGAACTTCATAGGGAGTTACGTGTATTACAAAGTTATATGAATTGTTAGTAGGAACTCTTTAGAGCACCTTATTATTTTAGTTTTCATTTCAAGTTCGTCTTATTTGTAATTTGAGTAGGTAGTTTAGGTTTCCTTTGTACAATCATTCATTAACTTCACGCAGAAATCAGGTAAACAAGCGGTATACCTACATTTTGCTTCAATAGAAAATAATGATTGTAGATACATGAAGTTAATCGTGAAAAGATAGCAGATAACATTACTAGATGACTCCATTGCGCAAAAAATCGTTTTTCGTGCGGAACCGTACATTTTCCGGAATAAAAAGTATCCCATGTAATTTTCCGGGACTCTAAGTATCTCTGTACCTTATTTCAGGAAAATCGGTTCAGCGGCTTGGTCGTAAAGAGGTTGTAAATTGTATGGATTAGCACCTACGAGTGCAAAATGTGGCTTTTGCAAGAATTATTCTGCTCACCATACTCCAAGAATTACCTTGTATAGGGTTTCACCTGGTGGGTGGCTGATTTTTACCGATACATTAGCAGGAGCTTAGTACCATAGACCAGTGTTTTTCAACCGTGGGTCGTGACCGCCTGGGTGGTCGCGAAGCTCCCGTAGAGGAGTCGCCTGGGTCGAGAGAACTAATGTAGTAAAAATAAAATTGGCCGAGTGCGAGACGGACTCACGCACTAAGGTTTTCGTACCATTTAAGAGCAAAAATAGGCAAAAAAAATGTATTTTTGTATGGGAGCCCCCTTTAAATATTTGATTTATTTTGTTTTTAGAACTGGTTATTATAGCAGCAACAGAAATACCTACCTATATTTGTGAAACTTGTGAAAATTTGAACACTCTAGCTATCACCGTTCTTGAGATACAGCCTGGGGACAGACGGACGAACAGACATCGAAGTGTTAGTAATAGGGTCCCGTTTTTATCCTTTGGGATAAGGAACCCAAAAAAGAATAATACGTTCATAGACATAGAGATAGAGATAGTGCATGATGAAAAAGCAAAGGGTCGCGAAATATTCTTTCATACGTGGGTCGCGACTCGCGTCATAAAAATGGTTGAAAAACACTGTTCCAATATTTTAATAGTAAAGCGTTGTCACAGCTTGTAGCTTACTCACTTTACTAATCACAAAAATAACTTTATTAATAATAAATCATTATTGTTAAGTGTGTAAAAAATTTACGTTTTGACACTAATCAAAACGTAAATTAAAAAACTGAAGGCATCGCAGAATTATATCATTATAAACCTTTTAGGCTCATAAAAATAAATAATCACAAGCTTACCAAGGAAAGCGGGGAGTTTCAGACACCTTTAAATAAATGAAAGTACTTTGGGCCCATTAAACGCCGCCCAGATTGGTTCTGAAATATTATAAAGGAACAAGTCAATCTGCAAAAAATATTATTTTTACTTTTTTATAGTAATCACAGCCAGATTATGCCGACGATTCCATTTGAGAAGAATACAATTTTAATACGATACTTTTGAATCTCTATAATACTAATTATTTTGATTCTGAATAGTGTAACTCGTCTTAATAATTAGAATTTTTAACTGCTAGTCAACCTACCCCTATAGTCAACTATCCGCAGTCTCCCCAACTCATTGTTTAGATTTTATTATCGCTCGGTGGCGCTCCCTAAACTGTTACTAATTGCTTAAACAATTTAGCAATTTAAACTTTAAATTGTTTAATATTCATGATATTATAATATTAACTCCAACTTACCGAAACAATCCAATAAATATTAGTAAGAAGGCAAATTGAGGAGTTTCTTCGCAAACAAGGTGGACTTTAAATTATTTAAATTGTAGCATCGAAACTTCAAAGTGCTGCCTCTGGCGGCGTTCTATATCTGAAGATGTCGCAAAATCCACTACTCCGTTTGATAAAACTCCTTTTTAACAGACTATTTTGTCATTTAGGTATTTAAAGACGTAAGCGGATAAAGTGGGTAAAGAAGTGGGTTTTAAAACATAAGAGCAATTAATGGTTTTTTAGCATATTATTTAAACAAATCTTAAAGTTACTTACCTACTTCATCATCTATCTAATAAATATTATATATTTTAATATACAGGGTGTAACAAAACTAAGTGATAATACTTGCGGGTGTATACGTGTTCCTTGTAGAGAGATCACTGTGAAAGTAGCAGCGCTGATAGACCATTTTTTTCACTTTTGTATGAGCAAGGGACCGAGCGTCACGAGTTTCCCCATACAAAAGTTAAAAATTGGCCTTTTTGTGCTGCTACTTTCACAGTGAACTCTACAAGGAACACATACATACCCAATAACACTTAATTTGGTTACAACTTGTATAAAATTATCATGTCACAGTGTTTATGCTCGAATTCCTCCAAAACGACTCAACCGATTTGAATGAAATTTTGTATGTGAGTATTTTCATACTTCCTATGTAAGT